>CM052891.1:48669598-48693867 GCA_028534135.1 Potos flavus
GTAGGCAGAGAGGCAGGCAGAGGGAGAGGGGGAAGCAGGCTCTCCGCTGAGCAGAGAGCCCGATGCGGGGCTCGATCCCAGGACCCTGAGATCATGACCTGAGCCGAAGGCAGAGGCCTTAACCCACTGAGCCACCCAGGCGCCCCCATCTTACCCTTTATTAAACAGCTTTGGCTTCAACTACCGATTCCTGGTAAAATGCTAGTGTCTTTAATTGAGATTACGCTTACAGAAGGTAGCAACCATTGACACTGTAGTATAAGTGAGCACCTCAGGCTTTTCTGACAGTGGGTTTAATAAGGGTAACCAAAGAAGAGGGAACACGTGTGCCCTAAGGGTAAGAGAATCTGAAGAAAGGGGAAAGCAAGGTTCTAACTACAAAGGGTGTGAAATGTGTTGCCCACACGTTTGTTGACAGAGGGGTCCAGAAAATTTTTCCCTGAAGGAACACAGACAAATCGATAGTATGTGTGACTAACCCATACTTTCTCTTTTATTTTCATCAAGAAGGCACAAATTTAAATGTAAAGAATTAGTTTTGTGTTACTTTAAATATATATTTTCTTTGCAATTTCCCAATTTCCACCTAGAGTAAAATCCACTTGGAAGGATAACCAAATGATAAAACAAGATGAGAACAGTCGAATGGAATGACATCTTATCACAATTAAGTAGAACAAATGTTGGAATTGTTGTGCTTAAATTACCAGGCACTTTCGTTTCTAAAAATAAACATTGCTAAACGTGCAAGTTTTGTTTGAAGCTGTGAGGTTCTGCGTGTTTTCCTGATGTGGTCAGTTACAATATCATATAAGTTTATCTTGTATTTTAAATTAATATATTATTGAGGCCACAGGTTGTTAGACACCTAATTTGGGGTTTTGAAAAAAAAAACTGCTAAATTATAACAACCCTAAATATGTCCTTAGATTCTTTTTTTTTTTTTAAGATTTTATTTATTTATTTTTGAGAGAGAGAGAGAGGGAGCACAAGCAGGGGGAGTAGCAGGCAGAGGGAAAGCAGGCTCCGCGCTGAGCAAGGAGCCTGATGCGGGGCTCGATCCCAGGACCCTGGGATCATGACCCGAGTGGAAAGCAGGTGCTTAATCTACTGAGCCACCCAGGCATCCCTAGATTCATTTTTTTAAAAAAAATATTTGTTTAGGAAACACATCGTTTCTGGGGGGTGGACACAAGTTTCAAATGAAATCACTCAATCTGATTATGCTAAACGGTATTTATACTGTCATGGAATAAGGGGAAATCAGCTGACTTCTTCATGTTTGGGGCTCCAGTCAAGGAGCCGTCTAACAAATGATGGTCCCGGGGGATTTCATGTTTTGTTGAACCAAGCACATTCGAAGAGATGTAAACCGGAATTTTGCCAGAATAAGCCCAACTCAGAGAGGCATGCTGAGGTCCCCTGGGCCATTTCCACAGTATGTGGGTTCTTTTCTGTGGCTTGTCACCTCTTTGTATGCATATAGGTAGAGCCTGTGTCCCCATCACAATGTCAAGTCACAGTCTGATTCTAGAGAAACGGAAATGTGCTGAGACACTCGCTTCTCTTTTAAAAAGCAAAGCAGGGGCGCTTGGGTGGCTCAGTGGGTCAAGCCTCTGCCTTTGGCTCCGGTCAAGATCTCAGGGTCCTGGGATCGAGCCCCGCATCGGGCTCTCTGCTCAGCAAGGAGCCTGTTTCCTCCTCTCTCTGCCTGCCTCTCTGCCTACTTGTGATCTCTCGCCATCAAATAAATAAAATCTTTAAAAAAAAAAAAAAGCAAAGCAAAACCAAACATGTCTATGCAGAATGTGGCTGAAGGGGACAGTGATCCGTTAGACGCCAGGATAGGACACAAGGTCATTGGCCCCTGAGGTTCAAGCCCAAACGGATTCTTTGTTACATCCTCTGAGCTCCCAAGGCACTTTTCTTCCTTTGAAATGTTTTAAGTGTCGATTTTATTAAAGTGTAACATCCATAACGCTAAGTACACCCAAACCCTAAGCGTACAGCTTAGTGAATTTTCCGGCAGTGAACGCAGCCATGTAGCCGCCCCCGAGATCAAGAATCAGGGCCGCGGTGTCTCATTTTCATCTGGCTTTCTTCTAAGACAGAGCCAGGGGATTTTAATTCTTTAGTACTGAAATAATCTATTTCTATATCTGTTCCCCTCTGAGGATTTTTTGTTGTTGTTGTTTTTGTTTATTTGTCAGAGAGAGAGAGAGAGAGAGTACAAGCAGGCAGAGCGGCAGGCAGAAGCAGAGAGGGAAGCAGGCTCCCCGCCGAGCAGGGAGCCCGATGCGGGACTCGATCCCAGGACCCCGGGATCATGACCTGAGCCGAAGGCAGCCGCTTAACCGACTGAGCCCCCCACGCATCCCTATCTGTTCCCCTCTTAGAGACTGTAAATTACTTCTCGATGGCAAGGACTGTTCTCTGTATCTCCCCCAACATTTAAAACAGTGGTTAGCCAGTAGAAAACCCTCAGACATATGTATGTGTGTATATATGTGTATCTATATATAGAGAAAGAATATCATATGAATATATATATAATAGATTTTTTTTAGTATTTGTTCATATTTATATAGATATTTAGATATTTATTGTAGTAGATATTTGTATAGTTAGGGGTTAAGGGCATGGATTACTGGAACCAGAGTATCTGACTAGAAACCCGAGCTCCTCACCTTGACCTTGGGTGAGTCCCTGTCTCCCTGTGCCTCAGAGTTCTCATCCGTAAAATGAGAGAATAATCCTGCCTGCTTCAAGGGAGGACTAAGTTCATTAGGATGGGTGACGTTCTTAGAATAATACCCAGCACCTAGTAAACACAACAGGAGGATTAACTGCTCAGATCTGCCGCGCGCAGAGCAGTGTGTCAGGTCCTGTGGGTATTTAAGGAAACACGAGAGAGTCTGAGCCCTTGCCAGTGAGTTGGGGAAACGACGGTGAAATCCCAGTGACCACATCCAGGAGAAAGCCAGGATCGAATGAGTGCCAACCCACCGACCGTTTTTAGTCTGCACACCATCCATCCTTAGTTAAACATTCAGTGACTTTTTATCAGGTGTCTACAATGTTCCAGGCACCATGCCATTCCTCCTAGAAGTAAGGACTCGACCTTCGCCGTTTGCTGGTATTAGCAAAATTCCTGTTTGGGCTCACCGATGGGCCTGGAGTCTGTTTCACTGATTGTTTTCATGGAATTGACAACTTGCCCCCATTGCTGCCATCAGACATACCCTCTTGGCGAATCACAGCTGGGTAGTCTGGGCTGAGAGGGACTTCTTTGGAGACCAGAATAAGCTCAGTAGGCCTGCCTAGTGAGAGGCGTCACGCTTGCACATGTCAACGTTGTTCCCTCCTTAAACGCTGTGAGGTTTAAGGGTTTATAGGGAAGAAGGACTGGGTGTATCACGGAGATACAAGCGTGGCTGAGAATTTGCCCCTGCCCTCAAGAAGCCATACCCTGGCCCCGTAGGAACAATTTAGTGTTGTTCCCCAAGAGGGAGCTTGGGGGACATTGGAAAACGGCCAAGGTTAAAAGTTAAGGGACATACCCATCACTTGGTGGTTGACTAACAGTATCATTCACTTTTGTTAAGTCAACTGGGCTGCATCGGAGAGACGGAATATCTAGGCGGGGCATGAAATCCTAGAGATTTTTTTTTTTTACTTGTCACACAAGGCAGAAGAGAGACATCTTTTGCACAGTGAAAACACAGAAGAAAAGAAGGTAGCCATCTGAAAACAGGAGAATTTGGAGGTCAGACGAGATTATAAATAAGGATGTCAGATGGGATCTATCGGCTTCTCCCTTTCTCTCTTTGATTGATTAATTTATTCTATTTTATCTTTTTTTTTCCTTAAAGATTTTATTTATTTATTTGACAGAGAGAGAGAGACAGCATGAGAGGGAACACAAGCAGGGGGAGTGGGAGAGGGAGAAGCTGGCTTCCTGCCAAGTAAGGAGCCTGATGCAGGGCTCGATCCCAGGACCCTGGAATCATGACCTGAGCTGAAGGCAGACACTTAACAACTGAGCCACCCAGGCGTCCCAAAACCAAACTCTTAAATACAGAGATCAAACTGGTGGTCGCCAGAGGGGGATGGCTAGGGGGCCAGGCAAAATAAATAAAATAGACTCTGAGGCACAAACTTTCAGTTCTAAAATAAATAAGTCACAGAGACGAAAAGCACAGCATAGGGAATATAGTTAATAATATTGTAATAACATTCTATGGTGATAATGGTGACTACACTTATCAAGGTGAGCACTGAGTAATGAATCGTCAAATCAGTATGTTGTACACCTGAAACTAACATAACATGTTAATTACACTTAAATAAAAAAATTTTTTTTTTAAGATATGTAGGCTCTCAACTTCTGTCTAACCTCACCCTACTCCTGTCCCATCCTCTGGCCTCTCTGCTGCTCCTTGAGGATCCCAAGCATATTCTGCCTCAGGGCCTTTGCACCTTCCCGGTCCCTTTGCCTAGAACTTCTCTCCCCCGTATATCCTCATCCCTTCCTCAGGCATCCACTCCAGCACCACCTTTGCACCAACGATTTTGATCACCCCGCATGAAGTGAGAGTGACTTAGTCTCTGTTTGCCTCCTCCCTCCCCCTGCGATAGACCACTCAGATTTGGTCTATGGGCGATGGGCCACTCAGATTCCTCTTCACTGATGAACTTGTTACCCCAGCTGCCAGTGGTGTGGTCGGCGGATAGCCAGCGCTCAGCCCCCTCGGGGATCACCCCAGTTACAGAGACCTGCACTTGGCCCCAAGGAGGAGGTAAAGAAGGCATTAGTGCATTGTATTAAAACTCCGTGGCACCCACCTGTGTTGATGGACCGTCTTTGCTTCCCGTTAAAGGAAAATGATAGGGCTGGTTTTTGGTCGAGTCTGCTTGACACCCCGGCATCAGCTGGAGGTGGGCAATCCCGCTCAAGATCGGCTCTGACACACGGTGGAGGAGGAAGACCTTCCATGCACAGAACTCGGAGCAATGGGAGGAAAGATGGCCTGAGTTACCGATCCACACAGACATATCGGTAGTTGGTTAATGGGTTGGCCAACGGCTTGGAGACTATGGGGAAAAACTGGGGGAGAAGGAAATTTGGGGAATAGATGTGTGGACATTCCTCTTGCAATGACACTGAGTATGAAGATGTTTCGTCCTGTGGGCATGTCCCCCAGAGACTCGTCATTGCACGGGGGCTCTCGTTAATCAGGCAAGCAATACCCAATGCTGTTAGTGCTGGTCTACCTCTTCCCGGCCGGCCCCGTGCTTGTTCAAACACACCATGGCGTCGAAGGCTGGAAAGAGAGCCATCGAGGTATTTCTTCCTGCTTTGGCCTTTATCATAGGCAGTAGCTGCTACTCTCCAAGACTATGGAACCTGCTGGACAAACCCCTCTCCAACCCCCACTCAAGTTCTAGCTCTCGTTGGGCTGCAGTAATGCCTTTTCTATCCCTTGTCTGACAAGGTGCTGACAACTTCTCATTGTTGCTGGTCTCTGGGGGCCTTAGCAGCCCTAGTGTGTTTCCTTAACTCTTCCACAGCCCAGCAAGTGATCCTTCCATTAAAGTCTCTTGAATCATCCAGGGGGATTTTGTTTCCTGCCTGGACACTAAGAGATTCCCTGGGCTTTGTTTTTCCCTTATAGGACTTACCACCTTCTGACATAGTGCAGGATTACTTCCTTATGGACCCACTGTCCACTTCCCAACATTAGGTGGTTAAAACGCCCCAAGAAGGCAGGTACGGTCTTTACTTCATTCAGCGCTCATGCCAGGCTCGTGACCGCTGAGCAATAAGGAACGGTTGAAAAAGAAACGAAGGCATCAATGAACGACATTTACGGACAACTTGGATCACCTTCTGGAAACATTAAGCTGAAGTCTGACACCGTGATTATGTTTACTAGTCCTTGGGTGGAATGCTGGCCCGTGATCGCTGTTTACAGCAGCGTAGAAGCTGCACCTAGAACATCTGTATGATCGCACGGAAGAGGGAGGGATTCTGTTGGCGTATCTGGTCACGGACAACCATGGTCTTCTGCAAGCACTGAAATAGACTGCCATTAACCATGACAGGAGACCAGGTACGTCCTCTTATAAAGGATCTTGTACCGTGGTGTGCTTTGTCCTCAAACAAAGCACTTGGGAATTGTCCCACCACAGCGGTGGCCACACTTGGACAAGATAACCAAAGGACTTCTTTGTTGGCCAAGCCAACATCGGCAGGTAGACATTATAGCATGACGAGTATCTTCAGTCTCCCAATGCAAGCTATTCCGCTAAGAGAAAAAAAATGCTCGTAGGAAGTTTCCCCATCCCTAATTTCAATGAATAGTTTTATTTAAAAATACCTCCATCCCAAGTGCCATTTTCAGGAGAATGAATTAAGAATGTGCGGTATCAGGGCACCCGGCAGGAGAGGGAGTGCGCAGTGGGTCAAGTGTCTGACTCTTGGTTTTGGCTCAGGTCGTGATCTCAGGATCCTGGGATCTGAGCTCAGCTCGGAATCTGCTTGAGATTCTCTCTCCCTCGCCCTCTCCCCCTCCCGCTTGTATGCGCTCTCACTCTCTCTTTCTCAAATACATAAATAAATCTTTTTTTAAAAAAATGTGAGGTATGGCCACACAATGGGAAGGGTGATCTCCAGCCTCACACAATAATATGGATGAATCTCGCAAACGTGCAAACGTAATGGTCGGCAAAATAGTAGCAACTTTGTGACTCTATTTATTTATTTATTTTTTTTAAGATTTTATTTATTTATTTGACAGAGAGATCACAAGTAGGCAGAGAGACAGGCAGAGGGAGAGGGGGAAGCAGGCTCCCTGCTAAGCAGAGAGCCCGATGCGGGGCTCGATCCCAGGACCCTGAGATCATGACCTGAGCCGAAGGCAGAAGCTTTAACCCACTGAGCCACCCAGGCACCCCTTTGTGACTCTATTTAAATAAAAAGCCTTAAAAATCACAGGTAAAACTAATATATGCTTTTCAAAGCTAGAAAGTAGTCACTCCTCAGGGGCTGGAGAGGGACATGCTGGGGGGGGCGGAGCAGGTTGACAATGCTTTGTTTCTTGATCTGGGTATGGGTTAGAGGGATATGTTCAGTTTATGAAGATCCAGGAAGATCCACGCTTATCACATGTGCATATACGCCCATTTCTTTATGTCTGTTTTATACCAATAAAAAGTTGGGTTTTCTTTAACGTCTCCGGACATCCTAATTTCTAAGGAAGAAATGCTGTTTCCTCACTCCCACCCCCGGGCACTGCTCCTTACCCCTCTTCCTGCTCAGCCCAACACAAAGTAAGACACCATCATGACTGGTCTTCCTGTTTCTGGCAGTTGGAATACTCGAACAAGCTTTTAGCTTTTTATTTTTTAATTTTTTAATTCTTTTTTATTATAAAGATTTTATTTATTTATTTGACAGAGAGAGATCACAAGTAGGCAGAGAGAGAGGGGGAAGCAGGCTCCCCACTGAGCAGAGAGCCCGATGCGGGGCTCAATCCCAGCACCCTGAGATCATGACCTGAGCCGAAGGCAGAGGCTTTAACCCACTGAGCTGCCCAGGCACCCTAGCTTTTAGCTTTTTATGTGTCTTCATTTCTAATTCTACGACATTCCCTTATGTAACTAAAAAATTTAGCATTTGGGGTAAATTCTTAGTGTTCTTTTTTTTAAATATTTTATTCATAAAATCTCTATGCCCAATGTGGGGCTCCGACCCACAACCCCAAGATCCAGAGTCGCATGCTCCGCCGATGGAGCCAGCCAGATGCCCCAAATTCTTAGTGTTCTTAATCATTCAAGAGGACGACAGTTAACCTCTTGTGAGCTGCGTCTGTGCTGGGTTAACACGCAGTATCTTAGTCTGTCCTCCCAAGAGCCCTGCAAGATGAGATCGCTATGCCCATTTTATAGATGAGGAAGCTAAGGCCCAGGGAAGTGAAATAGTCTAAGTAAGGAGAAACACCCCAAACTCTGCTCATGTCCCACTTCCCAGCGACCCATTCTCAGCAAGCTCCATGCTGCTTAACAATTTTTCTCTGTTTTTGGTCCCCAGCCAGAAAGGGAAGGCCAGAAGGTTTGCAGCCACACGCCGGTCCAAGCTATCTGGAGCCCTCCTGATGCAAGGGTTATAGGAAAGGAGGGCGGGGATGTTTGCCCTGACAATCCCAGGTCCTGATCCCTAAGGCCCAGCCAGCCCCGAACTGCCGAGGAAACCTCCAATAGTCAGGCACGCCAGCCAGCTTTAAAATTCCTGGCAAGAACTCTGAAATCAGACCCGGCCAGCATGTGTCCCTGAATATCAGAATAGACACTATATTTACCTTGAAAAGCCCTTCAGTGCACCGAGAGTTATAAATAGTCATTAGGGCCCAAGCAAGTGGCCTTAACACATGGATTTCTTTCCAAAAATGCAGACCCATTTTAATTAAATTTGTCATTAACCTCTGGGAGGGCAGGCCCCGGATTCCGTTTGCTTTTGGACACACCGTGAGTAATTTCCTATTCGTTGGACATTTGGGGATTAGCATGCTCTCTGGGTGTTTAGCCCAGAGGCAGCCCTCCGGGAGTGTGCACAGAGCCCGGGTCCTTGGAGAAGACACACGGGGGCCTGGTGAATGCACCCTGTAGCCCGGGGCCTCCCCCTGCACCGGGCGTCCTCACCGGAGTCTCTTTGCAAGGCCAAGTCCTTTCCCCTGCGTTTCCCCCAGAACAAGATGGGAGTCACAGCCGTGCTCATGCTGCCTCTGCTGCTCCTGGGAATCAGCGGCCTTCTGTTCATCTACCAAGAGGTGTCCCGGCTCTGGTCCAAGTCAGCCGTGCAGAACAAAGTGGTGGTGATCACCGATGCCATCTCGGGACTGGGCAAGGGTAAGCCGGCTTCGCCCCCCCACCCCACGCCCACTCCCAACCTCAGGGACGAGAGGTGGCAGGACGGCGTGCGGCCAGCCTGCTAGGCGGGAGGACGAGCGAGGCTGTGTCCTTTCCCAGAGTCTGTCATTAACCAGAGAGTGTCTTCTTTTTTGGGGGAGGGGGTGCTGCACCTTCCACGCCGGAGAAAAGAGGGTATTGGGAGAGCTGGGCTTGCAAACTCACAGCCTTGGGGCCAAAGTGGGGCTACAGATGGGATTTGTTTTTGCCTTCATGGGGTTCCAGAAATATTGAAATGTAAAGTCCATCACTGGGGAGGCTCATCATACTATGAGCCGAGACTTGGGCGCTGGGTTGAATTCTGGGCTCCATCCCTTACCAGCTGGTGACTGCTTTGGGTTTCCCATCTAGGAAAGTGAGGATACTGGTCGTCTCTACCTCATGGTGTTGTTGGGGAATGAATGAACGAATGAATGAATGAACAGATGGAAAGCATGTTGAACCACTCAAGTGTTCATAATGATAATAATGATAATGAACACATTTAGGTAGAACTATGTGCTCTAGTTTGGCATACTCTCCACTCAGCCCTAGTGTATCACACTCAGGCTAATTAGCTCAACCATTTACCCCCTGGCCTTGAAGGCATGTGTATCTGCGACCCCTGAATTGGATGGTCTCAGGGGGCTTTTCAGCTGCTGGCATCTGTGACATGAGGGCAGGCAGTGTCCTTAGGTTTGTAAGATTCAGACTCTATCTCTCCTAACAATGGTGGTGGTGCAAGCATGCGGTAATCTGGGTGTACTTTTGGCTGTTGTTTTTGTTAGTTTTTCATCATAGAACCCACAGGGCCTAACGTTCATTAAGTCGCTCAACAAGCCTCCACAGAGTCCATTACCGTGCCGCGTATTGAGATGAGCACTGCCCCTTCCAAAGAGCCCCCTTGGGGGGCTGGTGCCTAGTCCCCTGGTGCTGCCATCATGAGAACATTCGTAACCTCCTGTCTGGGAATTCTCTAAGAACTGCCTTCCCGTGGGGCATCCCAAGGGGAGCCAATCTACATGCTTCGAAGATGGGTTCCATTTCAGTGGGTGCTGAACTCAGGCTCACTGTGGGACATGAAAAAATAAAGCACGAGGCAGATAAACTGGTTCCCTGTGAGCCTCATGGGTCCCAGAAGCAGTTCCCAAGGAGGAGGACGTCTTGGATCCTTACACTCAGTGCTCAAAAGCAAGAGTCTGGCATAGAGTAAGCACTCAAGGAAAAAAAAAAAAAGCTTATTTAATAAATGTCTTTAAAAGCAACCATCTTCGGAGGGAAAGACACTTAAGTATGTGGGTGTATATTTGTTTTGTTGATTTCTGGCCAGAGTCCAATATGATCAGAGAACACGTTCTCTACAATTTCAATTCTTTGAAATTTGTGGAGGTGGATATGGCCCATCTCGGTGAGCTATCCGCAGGTTCCCGGAAAGGGTGAGCATCCTACTGTCTTTGGGTCGAATGTCCCACAAAGCGTGGGTCGGATCCTGCTGGTTGAGAAGGCTTCTCGGTCCTATACACTTCCGGTTTTCTGGGTTACTAACCAGTGCCGTTCTATCTACTGCTGAGAGATGTATATTCATTTTAGTAGCCTCTTTAATTAATGCTTGGAGTCTCCTTCGGGTATGGTAATGCGCTGTACAAATCGGGTACCCGGGAAACCCATCCCAGGGACAACACGGCATCTTCAGAGGAACGCGGTTTGGTCCGCGTCGTGACCAACGTGTCCTACGGACCCACCCCAGAAAGAAATGCAAAGCAGAAAAAAAGCAAGTCCAAATATTTAGAAGCAACCTGAGATGCTGGGCGTGTGTGTCCTTAAATAAACACCTCGCCAGAGCACGCAGCTGCCCACAGCGATGAGAGGTCCATGCAGCTCTGTTCCTGAGGTCCGAGGCAAGAAAAAAAGCGAGGGGCACAGCGTTGACGACACAGGCCGGGCACGGCCCCCAGCACATCCCCCACCATCCCCCGGAACCTGCCCGGACCCGGCGGGTAGCGCTGGAGACTTGCGAGAAGGCAACGCCAAGCTGTTTCCCAGGGAAATCAGACCATGATCAGGACATTGGACCCTTGCCCCAAGCCCACACAGCTGAGCCACGTCGGAAATCGAGTCACTTTGTACCCACTGTGTCTGCCCCAAGAGGGACTCTCAAAAATACTTAGCCACCGCGCTTGAACTTGAAGTGTTTCTGAAACTGAGTGCTCGCCTCTCAATCAACGGCCTCTTACGATGGCCCCCCTGCCGTCCTTTTGCCTTGTCATCTCCCTGAAATCAGGAAGTGGCCACAGCGAGGCAAGGAAACGCGTTTCCTGGTACGTTTGCTGCATGAAAAAGGAAAACCTTGGTGCCACCCTTCCCGACAGAGGATAAATGAACTGAGCTGTGGTCATGAGCAGAGCTGATCAAGAGGCCAACCCAGGGGCACGGGAGTCTGCCGGGGTCTGCGTTAGCAGAAATGACGTATTTGGGAGGGTGCCCTCAGGCTTGCTGTCCCCCAGCAGCGGTCACACCACCGGGCTCCTGCCTCCCGTGCCCCCCATCCCCCGTGGCTTCTATTCAGAGTTACAGCAGAAGGGAGGGAAGGCTGGGCTTTCAGCCTCCGGATGAGGTCTCTTGTGGGGAATTCTGGTATAAAATCCAATATAATTAAAAAAAGATTTTCAGGTAAAAAGAACAGGAAACACACTAGAACCCCGTCCACTTGGGAATACTTCATCCTGTTTCCTTTTGCTCCTTCACGATGCTTATAAGTGTATCCTGCAGTGATGGGCACGGTATTCTGGGCTGGCAGGAGTGGGGGGGACGGACGGGGGTGGGTAGCTGGACAGCCCATCCCACTTTCAAATCCGCACAGCAGAGAGAACCCTTCCTCTGCGTCTTCATTGTCTGAAAACAATCTGATAGTCTCGTGACTTTTCAGATCGCTACTTGATTATACAAAACCCTTTGGGCATAATGGGTCCCCTCACATACCATGCATCCATCCATCCATCCATCCATCGATTCAGAAACTGGGATGCCCAGTCCCATACGTGAGAAAATGTGTGGATTTTCATTGAAGGGAACGCCCCGAGGAACTCACCCAGGGCAAGTGGCCGGCCAGCTCGCTGCTCTTTCTCACCCCTCTGGGGCCGCAGGGGCGGGAAGAGGACAGGAGAGCACGAGGAATCCTTCTCTGATTGACACTGTCGCCGGGCTTCAAGCTCCGTGGCCCGGCACCTGTTTAAAACCGAGTCTGGCTCTTTCTCCGTGGCCACTACCGTGGCTCCTTCGCAGGCCCTCCCTGGGAACATCCTCCCGTCCTTCCGCGAGGCGTGGACCTTGCTCAGTCCTCACTCGGCCCCTGGTATTAGAGCGGGTGCTTCTGTGGGGCCCTCTGTTTTAAGACCCGACCGGCATTGACAGCAAGAAAAGGGAGTTTATCACTTGCTACAAGGAAGGAGATCGCTGGGGGTTAGCTCCCAAAACACTCTCTCCCAGAGCAAAAAGCACAGTGTGCGTTCATTGACCGGCCCCGTGAAAACACACAGCACGTGAGTGTCAGCAGGTGCAGAGGGAGGGGGTCCGAGCGGCGCATGCGTGCTGTAACACCAGGCCCGGACACGTATCCCACGTGACGCTAATCGGGCACAAGCCCCGCCCAGGGGCGGAGATTTCAACAATTTCCTGAGCAAGGTCGCACACCCTTGGTCTAGTTGCCTCGAAATCCGGAGTCCTCCGGTTTTGGCCAGCTCCGTGGTCCCCTCTGCCTCTTCCCGGGTCCTTGAGTTCCCGCTGGTCAGCACCTGCAAAAACAGGTAAGCCTTTGTGCTTGGTTCTAATGAGCTAGCACCACTGTCCTGCTAAGGGAACCTGGGGCAGAATTCAAAACAGCTCAGGGCTTACGTCTGGTCCACCGTGCTTGTGGGGCGGGGTCTTTGGGGTGCAGAGCGACCCCCTTGGGCAGCCCGGTCCTCCCCCTCCTCTGCTCTGCTCTGAGCATACCTGGTGGCCCCCCTCCTGGCGTTAGATTTTGCAGGTGGGACTCTGCAGGTGGCTGCCCATTGCAGGGAACTAACTCACAGCCTGCTGTTTAGATGGTCCCAGGGGCTCCCTGCTCCCTGGGACGGAGATAGAGGGCAAAAACTGATATCGCAGCCCTCTCCCCAAATCCTCCCTCAAAGTCCGCACTCTCTCTCCTCTTCCTTGCCCAATTTGTGTCCTATTTGGAGGGGAAGGGGTATTGAACTTCATAGACAGGGTTTTAGTGATTTCCTTTGAAAATGTGCACCTTGGGGGAGGCCTGGGTGGCTCAGTCGGTTCCGCATCTGCCTTCTGCTCAGGTCATGATCCCACGGTCCTGGGTTGGAGTCTGGCATCCAGTCCGTGCTCAGTGGGGAGTCTGCTTCTCTCTCTGCCTGCAGCTGCCCCCGCTTGTGCACTCTCTCTCTCTGACAAATAAATAAAATCAGAAAAGAAGGAAGGAAGGAAGAGAAGGAAAGGAAGAAAATGCATCTTGGGTTGGCAACTAACTTCACAATTTTGTATCTGTTTGATCTTGGTGCTCTGGTCAATCTTTCTATTTAAAATCCCCTTACACATGTGTATGTACAAATTAACATCCATTGATACACACAGAGTCACGTGCATGGCAGGGAAACAATTTCTGCAACATCAGTTTTAAAGGCTTCAAAAATATTCCATAAATACCGTCATGTATCGACAACCTCCTGTGATATTGGACATTAACAACCGTGTCTAATGCTTTATTGTTATAATAGTACCGAGATAATCAACATCATAACTGTGTCCGTGCAGACATTCTTAATTGCCTCCTTAGAATAAGTGCCCGTAAATGAAATAACCAGGTCCAAGTCTATATTTAGTTTTTAAGGATTCTGACCCAATTTTTCTTCCAAAAGATTGTGGCAATTTACACTGCCACCGACAGGGAATGTGTGACTGTCCCCAATTTTGTTTTTGATTATCTGATAGATTAAAAGTAGTGCCTTGTTTCCAACTGGATGTCTTTATCTTGGCACGGAACTGTTAACCGTTTGTACGTAATTAGCTCTTTGTGCTTCTCCTATGACTTGGTTACCTGTCTCGCTAGCCAATTTCTTCATTAGAGTCTTCATCTGGTTTTCTTACTGATTTGTAACAGTTCTTTGTAGATTCAATAAATTCGCTGTTTTCTGACATATGTATTTTAAATAGGCTCCCTCGGGACACCTGGGTGGCTCAGTTAGTTAAGCATCCAACTTTTTTTTTTTTTAAGATGTTATTTATTTATTTATTTATTTGACAGAGAGAGAGAGAGAGAGCGATCACAAGTAGGCAGAGAGGCAGGCAGAGAGAGAGGGGTAAGCAGGCTCCCTGCTGAGCAGAGACCCCGACGAGGGACTCAATCCCAGGACTCTGAGATCATGACCTGAGCTGAAGGCAGAGGCTTTAACCCACTGAGCCACCCAGGCGCCCCAAGCATTCAACTCTTGATTTCGGCTCAGGTCATGATCTCAGGGTCATGAGATTGAACCCTGCATCCGGCTCTGTGCTCAGTAGGGAGTCTGCGTGAGATTCTCTCTCCCTCCACCCTTCCCCCTGCTCGTTCTCTCTCTCTCGCTCTCTAAAATAAATAAATAAAATCTTTAAAAAAAATAAAAATAAATAGGTTTCCTCAATTTTCCCCTGGTCTTAATTTTCATTTCTGTTTTCTGCTGTCAGGAAGTTGTTTTTTTTTTTTAAGGATAAAAAAGTCTATAAATTATTTCCATTATGATTTCTTCCTTTGGGGTCAGGCTTACAAGATCTTTCCCCAAAGCAAGGTTATTTATTCATTTCTCCTTTCTTCTAGTTCTTTTATGGATCTGTCTTAACATTTAACTAAATAGTTAAATTTTAACATTTAACTAAATAGTTAAATTTATTAAATAATAAATTTCGGTGTATCACATTCTCCCCAATAGTTAGCTAGGAATTCAGATACCACTTATTTTATTTTGTTTTGTTTTGTTTTGCTTTATTTTATTTTTCAAATACCACTTTTTCAATAGCGTGTTCCTTAACCACTGATTTGTCATGCTAACTTTACAATATACTACATTCTTACGAATTCTTGGCTCTATTTTTTTTTTAAGATTTTATTTATTTATTTGAGAGACAGACCGAGAGAGAGAGAGAGAGAGAGAGCTAGAGAGCACCAGTCGGGGGGAAGGAGAAGCAGGCTCCCCTCTGAGCAGGGAGCCCGATGCGGGGCTCCATCCTAGGACCCTAGGATCATGACCTGAGCCGAAGGCAGGTGCCTAACCGACTGAGCCACCCAGGTGCACCTCTTGGCTCTATTTTTAATTTTTAAATATTTTTAATCTATTTCTATCCATTCTTAAGCCACGAACAGGCTGCTTTAATTTCTGTAGCTTTATCGTGTATTTTAATAACGGACAGAGTTGGTCCATTCCTATTGCTGTCCATCAAACTGTTCTTTGCTTTTCTTGTGTGTTTATTATTCCAAATAAGGCTTGCAAAGTATTCCAAGTAAAGTTTAGGATCTTGTCGTCCCTTTCCAAGACATAGTGGAATCTTAATTTACTGCATCAAATTCACTAGGAGGTGGATCATCGTCTTCATTGAATTCCTCTATCCAGAATGGTCACGGACAGCCTCCTTCTCAATAAAGCACCTGCATTCAGAGAAATCATCACTTCCCTGTGATCCCAACAACTCAAGGCGACGTTGTTAACACAGTTATATCTTGATTCAGGGTTCCCTCCTTCAGCAGAGCTGCTCACATCCTCCCCCCCTCCCTGCTCTCAGTCTCACGCAGTACCCGCAGACCTCCCCGGGACCTCCCATCCATCCTCCACCCCTGCTCCTCTCTGGCTGAGGCCGCATGGTCCAGCCCCGCAGCTGCTCTCCTCCAATACCACGATGCCCCTGCTCACGATGCCCGCTGATAACCCCCGGCCGGCCCCCTTCTCTCCACCTGCACACAACCTCGAGATCGCTTTGAGCCATCGCGTTCAGGATACCCAGCCTCCGGTGGGCACCCGGGGCTCCCCAGCTATCCTCCGGCATCCTGGCTCAGTCAGGCCCACCGCTGGTTGGTTTAAAACGAGGCGGTCATAGGTCCTGAGTACCCGGTAGGTGTCGGTGGTGCCCTTCCCAGGCCCCTGTATGGGGCCAGTTTCTCTGTTCCCCATATGCCGTATGTGTTGGCTGCATGGCTCACAGCCTTGACCTCTGCCGGTGGACATGGGCGCCCCCGGGAGTTACGCACCCTCTGCCCCCAGCCCCGGAGGGAGACAGCACACGGTCTGTAGACCCAAGCATATAAAAGGCTAGTCCTCTTGCCTCCAAGTGGGACATCTCTGCCATTGGGTTTACATTCCAGAGCCTTCCTTGGATCCAGCCGAGGCTAGACTTTACCCGAGACCTTTCTCCCTCGTGGATTTTCTCTGACGAGCATTCCCTCAATGAATCCTGACTGCCTGAGTCCCTGTCTCTGATTCTGCTTCTGGGAACCCCACCCGAGACACTGCCTCGTGTGCTTCCCAGGGGAATTAAATGAGCTAATATATGTCACTCTCTCTCTAGAGTCCCTAGAACAAGTAAACACTCAAAATACGTTAGCTTTTGTTGTTCCTAAATATCACTATTATTGTTACACAAGAATACCGTATGTCTATTTTTTTAAGTAAGGTTTTTTAAAATTTTATTTTATTTTTTCAGTGTTCCAAGATTCATTGTTCATGCACCACACCCAGTGCTCCATGCAATACGTGCCCTCCGCAATACCCGCCACCAGGCTCACCTAACCCCCCACCCCTCTCCCCTCCAAAACCCCCAGTTTGTTTCTCAGAGCCCACAGTCTCTCATGCTTCGTCTGCCCCTCCGATTTCCCCCAATTCACTTTTCCTTTCCTTTCCTTTCCTTCCCTTCCTTTCCTGATCTCTATGCCCAGTGTGGGGGCTGGAACTCACATCCCTGAGATCAAGAGCCACGCGCCCCCAAGAATATTTTGTGTCTACCCAGCCCTTGCCCAACTGAGAAAGACCAATGTTTGGGGAGTCAGGAATTCCTTGGGAATAAAATTAACTAGACACAAGGTGGGTTTACTTTTTAAATAAAACGAATCCTGGCTGGCGTATCTATCCAGAGAAAATGTGCAGGAAACTGGAGGCATTAGGTCTAAAAAAAACCACAATGGCTGTTTCGAGTATCTTTAGATTAAGATATATGGAGGGTTTTGATCCTGGAGGGCTAGGTGGACAGGAAGGAAGAATCCTTCTGTCCAGCTTAAGGAAGAGTATCTTAGGGGCGCCTGGGTGGCTCAGTGGGTTAAAGCCTCTGCCTTCGGCTCAGGTCATGATCTCAGGGTCCTAGGGTCGAGCCCCGCATCGGCCTCTCTGCTCGGCGGGGAGCCTGCTTTCCCCTCTCTCTCTGCCTGCCTCTCTGCCTACTTGTGATCTCTCTCTCTCTCTGCCAAATAAATAAATAAAATATTTAAAAAAAAAAAAAAAAAAAAAAGGAAGAGTATCTTAACAAGCTGGCTGTCTCCACTCCGAGCTCCCCTTCACGGGAGGTAGCCACGCGGAGGCTGGAAATGACAAAAAAAAAAGTTCCAGTCCTGGGAGGAGGTTGAATGAAATGACCTAGGACTCATGGCCTCAGGACTTTGGAGTTCTTCGAAATCTTGAATTCCTACGACAAAGGCTCGTTGCCGTTGGCTCCATCCACACAGTGCGCCCTGCCCTCTTTCCTTCTTCCCCCACAGAGTGTGCTCGGGTGTTCCATACTGGTGGGGCAAGGCTGGTGCTGTGTGGCAAGAACTGGGAGAGGCTAGAGACCCTGTATGACGCCCTCATCAGCGTGGCTGACCCCAGCAAGGTAAGGCCGTCTGGCAGTCGCTCGGGGAGCCCCTGGGCACCCTTAGCCTCCATTGACTGCTCCCTTAGCAGCTCCCGGACCAGGTGGGGGAGATTTGGTGATCGCTTTGGGGGAATGGGAGGCCGTGCTCTCACTAATCTTGACCCAGGCGTGTCTGCCAGGCACAAGGGTTGGCTTATCTGGACCATTCTCCAGACCAAGATTTGGCTCTCTGGCAACTCACCCTCCCCACCCTCTGTTGTATTTAAGTCAGAGTCAAAGAGGATCCAGACGCTCTAACAAAGCACTAGTAGGGGCATGATTATAAACGCTTATGGCTGATTTTGAAATCGGGCTGGCTCAGCCGGTGGACCGTGTGACTCTTGATCTGGGGCTCGTGAGTTCGAGCCCCATGTTGGGTGTAGAGGTTACATACAAATAAAATATTTAAAATAAAATAATACCTCAAATGATATTTCCTTCCAAGAAGTCGGGGAAGTGAAGTCACTTTCCACGAAGCCACTGGGAGGTGAGGATTTTCTGGGAGGCTGCGGTTTCAAAGCATTTCTGGATCGTTGTTTAGAGAATTGCCTTCAGAGCTGTCTTCATGGTTTGGTTTGGTTTGGTTTGGTTCAATTCAGCCCTGATGTTGAATTACTTTTTGGAAATAGCGAAAAATAATTCACATCAAAGTCCGGTATTTGAAGAGAGGGAACAAACGGGACAGCACAGCATTCAAGTTCTGTTTGGGGGGATGTTATCAGGGATTGAGTTAAAACGAGGTTCTGAGGTCAATTGTGTGGGAAATGCAGAGTAAAGCCAAGATTGTCTGGTGTGTACCTTTACTGCAGGACTTTTCAGAGCCTTTGATATGTGAATGTGCATTGTGTATGCCTAAGAAGGACATAATAGTCTGTGTTTCCCAAACAAATTTGACCCGGGAGCCCTCTTGTCGGGACTAATGTTTGTCAAATGCTGGGATTACATTAAGCACATGGTATCACCAATTTTCCATCCTGTTCCCTGCTCTAGACCACGAAGAGTCTCAGTGGAATCGAGTGTCTAGGGCTGAACACAATGCCCAGCACGTAGATGGTGCTCCAAAAGTCTTGCGTGCAGTGTAGGATTTAGGTCAAAACCAAAATGTGGCTATAGAGCACGGTGATGGATTCTCCTGGGGCTCCCAAGCCAATTTGGAAAGCCATTTGCAAAAAGGAGCTCATATATATTATAATGGCATGTCTGTTGGCATCCAGGCTCGGCCTCCTCTGTAAAGGGTGATATGCATTTGGATTTATCAGTTCTGGTCCCTTTGACCAACAGTTCAGACTTATTACTTCATTTTTGCGTGTTTGGATTGCTGGTGGTGTAGCTATGGTACCCACGAATGGATTCTCCATCAGCTTCCTTCCTCCCAGAGCCATTTCTGCTCTTTCCTCTTCATTTGCGTTTTGTAGCCATTCCGTAAGCTCTCAATTTCAAAAGGGGGTGGCTCTCAGCTCGAGGGCCCCCAGAGTTCTTCCCACCCAGGCCTTGACTCTCTGGTTCGGCAGACATTCACTCCAAAGCTGGTCCTCTTGGACCTCTCGGACATCGGCTGTGTCCAGGACGTGGCCAAAGAGGTTCTAGACTGCTACGGCTGTGTGGACATCCTCATCAACAATGCCAGCATGAAGATCAAGGGGCCTGCCCATAAGATTTCTCTGGAGCTCGACAAGAAGATCATGGACGCTAATTACTTTGGGCCCATCACGCTGACCAAAGGTCTCGTGAGTTTGACCTTCCCACAGATCTCTGGGCCACCGGCTGCTAGGGAGGGCACTGTTACATAGACAGTCCTCCAATTCTGGGTGGGGTCTCCAGCCCGCCTCAGAAAAATCCCTACTTATTTGGTGAAAGCTTTCAGCCATCTGGCTATAAATGTTGATAAAAGAAAAGGGGTTTTGAAAGTATCTTACTAGTGTATTCCAACCTCTCTCTCTGGGAAATCCCCCTCCCCACCCAAGCCCTGCCCTTTATCCCCTCTTCTCACTCATGTCCCTGGCTCCCCCTCCAATCCTATCCCATATCTTTGGATCATTGTCTTCATGCTTCCTGTATATTTTGATATATCGACCTTACCCTTGATCTGTTCCTCCCCATGTCAGGTGGTCAAGGTAGAGAGTCTGCCCTCAGAAATAAAGAAGGAAATGGTTTATCCCCAAACAACAAGAGACCCAGCGTAGTGTCAGTGCCTTCGCAGAAACAGGGAGGGCAGAATCCCGCTCAAGGGTAAAATGGCCGCTCTTCCGTGGCGCTATCTCACCGCCAAGTTCAAATGCGGCTCTGGAGCCTAAGGATTGGGGCTGGAGATGACATGGGGTAGAACCAAGAGTTGAATCACCACCCCCCGCAAAGTTTATCAAGGCAGAACCCCAACAGAAAGGATGTATGCATGGAAATTTTCTGAGTTTAGAGTGTGGGCTTGAAGAAGTATGATCTTAGAGCTGCCTTCTCTATGAGAATGGGGTCTAGGGCACCAGCGCAGAGGAAGGGAGAGTCATCTGAAGCAGAAAGATGACTTTGCAGAGCTTCTGAAATGAGGCCCCAGAGACAATGGCTTCTCCAGTCCGGTCCCTGTGGACACACCACGCAGGCCAGGCCTCCGAGAGTTCAGGGTTCACTGGCATCAAAGTGAGGGGTGCCTGGTGGGGCGGTGAGGAGCCAGGGCTGGCTCATCTTCCTGGTTGGGCCTCTAACTTGCTAAGATCCCTGAGTCTGGTCACTAGCTCTAGGCCTCAGTTTGCCCATCTGCAACACGCCAGGGCTCAATGTCCATGCCATTCTGAAAGCCGTCTTTTTTTTTTTTTTTTTTTTTTTTTTGCCGTATCCCCATTCCACCTGCACTGTGATTTATCTCATTCTCTAAATTTCTGCATTTTCACATGAGTTCATTTGCAGGGGGGATCTTTAGAATATGACCATAAATTAAGAGCCCCCTTCCCTCTCAATAAACAGAAGAACTGTGAAAACAGAACGAAGTAGCAGGTTCTCCCAAGGCGCAGGGCTAAGGCCTTGCCTCTCTTTGTTAAAAGATGCGCACCTGCAAGAGAGGCGTTGAAGACACGGTAGGATTGTGGGGGATCGGAATGGGATGACCTGTGACCTTTGTCCCCACTGAGATCTACCCACAGGCGGGTCACTGAAAACCACCCAGAAATGACCAGCTGGGCCCAGCCCACTCTTAGGAAACGGGATCAGTGAAGTTCAGGCTCCTGCCCAGGGTCCCGGGGTAATCGAATCGCCAGGGGGGTGAGGGGCCCTGTGCAAGGAAGGGGGTCTGGGGAGGGGTCTGCCTGCCTCGGTCTCGCGTGTGTAACCGTGACTCTGTCCTGTGCTTTCCAGCCCTGCTTCCCGACATGATCTCCCGGAGGACGGGCCAGATCGTACTAGTGAATAACATTCAGGGGAAGCTTGGAATCCCATTCCGCGCAGCTTGTAAGTTGCTACGACAGGTTTCGTCTCAGGTTCTGTGTCTTAGAAGGGATCTTGGGTCTAGCACTGGGCACGTGGCTATAAGGCCGGGGGGCATCCGGAGGTGAAACGGTCTATTGGTTTTTCTTTCATCCCTTCAGCTCCCATTTCTGAGCACCCACGGCTGGCAGGTGACCATGGGTCCCTCTCCCGCAGGGGCTTACGTCCCCACAGGTGGTCAGGGCCGGCCCTGGCTGGACACCGTCCGTGCGTGCACAAGTGCCCTTCCTCCGTACAGATGTCTTTGAAGGACAGGGAAGGTTACAACCCAGAAAGAGGGGATGGGCACCCATCACACAGCAGCAGAGGGAGGGAAGCTTCGGGGGAAGGAGGAAGGGGAGAATGAGAGATGCAGAATTGCAGGAGAGGTGGAGAGAAGTCCCAGAGGCAGGAGTCCTTTAGGAAAGTCCGGAGAGGAGAGAGACTTTTCCACAGATGTTCCAGGGACCCCACTGGGGAACTTCCCTCCTCCCATGAGGTAGTCTGGGGGAGGGAAGGGTGCATACTTTATATATTTCTTATTTTTAGAGAGAGAGAGCGAGTGGGAGTGGGGTTGGGGAGAGGGGCAGAGGGAGAAAGAATCCCAAGCAGATTCCCCACTGAGCGCAGAGCCCAGGGCAGGGCTCGATCCCACGACCCCAAGACGATGACCTGAGCCAAAACCAAGAGTCAGATGCTCAACCAACTGAGCCACCCAGGCGCGCCCCCCCAACTTCTTTCTAATTACCTATTTATGATTGTCATAGAGTAATTTGTAAGAAATATCTATTTGGTCTTTGCCCATTTCCAGCGCGGAGCTCTTAAAACCGTTGAATTTCCTAAGAGATAAGAGTGATCAGAGTGTCTTTTGTTATGTCAATGAGGAGATTTTGGATGTCACCTAGGAGGGGGGCTGCTTGCCTGAGGGGCCAACTGTGTAATGAGCGGGTGGGACGTTCCAGTCCCACCCCAACCTCTAAGGCACTGAGAGGGGCTGGAGATTGAGTTCTATGACCCAAGGCTTGATTTAACCCATCGTGCCAATAATGGAGCCTCCATAAAATCCCAAAAGGAGGGGCTTCGGGGAGCTTCCAGGTTGAACACATGGAGATTTGGGGAGAGGGAGGTGCCTGGAGAGGACAGGGGAGCTCCGAGCCCCTTCCCCCACACCGTAGCACCCTCCCCGCCCCGCATCTCTTCCATCCCGCTCTTCCTGGGTTCTGTCCTTTTATAAGAAACTGACGATCCACTAAGTAAAACCTTTCCCCGAGTTCTGTGAGCCGCTCCAGCAGATTAATTGAGCTCCCAGAAGGGGTCCTTGGAACCTCCGATCTCTCAGCGGCTCAGTAGGAAGCACAGAAGACAAGGGGGACTTGTGATTGGCCTGAACGAAGCGGGGACAGAGGCTGTCCTGGGACTGGGCCCTTAGCCCGCGGGCTCTGACTTCACCTCCAGGTAGACCGCGCCAGAACGAAGCGGCCGGCCACCCAGCCGGTGTCGGCGAGTCGGTGCGGTGGGCAAAAGCCCAGGCGTTGGAGCGAGGTGCGGAATTGTTCGGTATTCCATTATTTAAATACCAGGACATTTCAGTAAAAATCAGGCTTCCCAGCTTCCTGAGCAATAGAAGGTCTGGCACCGCGAGACCCACCTTCCCTTCTCTCTCCGGGACCGCCCCTAGTGCCTTCTGTATGCATTTTTACTGGGGGCCCTGGGGAAAACCGAGTGACCACTCCTCCAAGGGGTTCCCCCTCCGAGGGACGGTCCCTCCTTGCCCGATCCTCACCGCAGCTCTGAGAAGCTGTCTTGTCACTGTCCTTGTCTTCTGGGAGAGGCCCCTGGGCCCCCCACCTGCGTTTTTAACCCTGCGTGGTGGGGGGCCGAAAGCTTGCGGGGGCTGTCTGGGAAGCGCGCGCCCCACTCCCCACTAGGTCGGCCTCGGAGGGGGCTGGGTCTGCTGGCAGGTCTCGGCCTGGTGGCGGAGACCACGGCACCCCCACCCCCAGCCTCATTCAGCCTCCGACTGACACCCCCGAAATGGGCAGCTGAGATTCATCAGCCCCCAGAGGTGGCTCTAAGCCCCCAAGGCTTTAAGGAATGTCCCCTCCACTGGTTGAAATTCCTGGAAAGGTTCTTGTTTACCCAACCCACGGCCTCATCCATTTGGAGTGGGTTCAGTGAGTAGCTCAGTTGGACAGGACCTTGGAGGAAAAGGGCTGGGAAGTGGGAGGGGGGACCGGCTCCGGGCCCTCCGGGGCCGCCTGTTGGTACTGGCCTTACTGGGAAAGAATTGGGAATTCATACCTGGGCCAGGCATCGCGTGTACATTTCCTCTTTCCATCCTCACCACCACATGCCAACAAGGATATTGTCCCCATTTTATAGATAAGAAAACTGAGCCTCAGATAAGGAAGGCGCTTGGCCCAAGGCCCCCCAGCGGACAGGTGGCTAAGCGGGATCCGATCCCAGCTCCGCTTCCGTGCACGGCTTCCTGAGGTCTCTCTGTCCACATCCGCGTGAGGGGCAGGGCTGGGGGGCGCGTGAGTCCTCGTCAGCTGAGATGTGGGAACGTGCGTGCCGGCCGCTGGGGCCCACACTCCCGCCGGGAGCAGGGTCGGCCTCCCCACCCCCCCCCCCCCGCCCCCTGCGCCCACCCTGGCTGGTTTCTCGTCCAGATGCTGCCTCCAAGCACGCCGCACTAGGCTTCTTCGACTGTCTCCGAGCCGAAGTGGAGGAGTACGATGTCGTCGTCAGCACCGTGAGCCCCACTTTCATCCGGTCCTACCACATTGATCCCGGCCAAGGAAACTGGGAAGCCTCCATCTGGAAATGTGAGTTCCGAGGGAATCTGGAGGTACAGGGGCCCGGGAGGCGGCGGCCTGGTGGCACTGGGCCTGGGGGTGTGTTCCTGAAGCCTGAGACTGGGAAGGTTAGTGGGGGCCCGCACCCGGCTAACGGCAGGGGCGGGGGGGGGGGGGGGGGGG
>CM052891.1:48694367-48765054 GCA_028534135.1 Potos flavus
GCAAATGAGTAGATGGATGAATGGGTGAATGGGGGATGGTTAGGGACGTGGACTGATGAGTCCATCTGTCTCTATCTCTCAGGCCTAATTATGCGACCCTACCTAATAAAGGTCCACCACAGTTCCCACTGTAATCTAATTCCATCCTAATTGAATGGAGAGTCTAAACAAACAAAAAATATATTGACTCACTTTTTTATCTTTTGTTCTGCATGCCTCCTCACTAGGAAACAGGAAAGTGGATCCATTAGAATATTTCTTTCTTTTAATCAGTCATGACTAATTCAGAATGTGAAGCTACCTTCTCAAATCCACAGAATTACTTAAACCCGAGGTTTCTTGGGGAGAAGAGCTTTGCCCCAGGTTCCCCCCGATTCTGTAAACCTGGAGGAGGGGGGGGGGGACCTCAGACCCTTTCTATTTCCATGCCCTGGCTTGGTACTGCCTGGCTGTCAGGAAGTGAGGGAACTATGGCCCTTCCTGGAGGTTCCATCCTACAGAAGGCATGTATTTTTAGTGACTTAAAAAAGTCTAGTCTACTTTTTGCCAAAGTTTTCCAGGGTTCCTGGAGTGCCATCATCGTAGTAGCTCTACAGAGGTGTGTTTACTCACTGGGGAGCCAAGGTCTTGACCATCTTCCTCCGGACCGCAGAGTAGATGCTCTCCAAGGACGACTTGACTTTTCTTATCTCCAAGGGCAGTGACTCATGGTACACACTCTGCAGGTTTCTGAAGGCACTCAAGCCCCTTCCTCCTTGGAGGACTTTCCAACATCCGTAGAAGTAATTGAAGATACCAAGAGGCCTTCCTTCCAGTATAAGAAAGGTGAGAAGGAATACATATGGGGAAAAATATCTTTTCTGGTATTTTTTAAATTGAGCTATTTCTTATACATGATAAAGTACACCGACCTTCCGTGTCCAGCTCAGTGAAATGTTACATGTCTGTACAATCAAGGTACAGAATGTTTCTAGCACCCAAGGGTGTTTCCTCCTACCTAGTCCATAGCTGTCTCCCAGAAGCAACCACCATGGATGTCTACCATAGATAAGTTTTACCTGTTGAGTTTCATAAAAAGGAAATCATAGAGTACACTTTGTGTGTGTGTGTGTTGCTTCTTTTGCTTACACGATCTTTATGAGTCAATTACACATTTTGCATATGTCAGTACTTTGTATTTTTTTAATAGAAATATAGTTAATACCCAAGGCTACATTGGTCTCAGGGGCACAACACAGTGATTCAATCTGTCTATACATTATGCTATGCTCCCCCCAAAGGTAGTGACCATCCGCCACCACATTACACTATTATAATGCCACTGACTGTATTCCCTACGCTGTACCTTTCATCCCAATGACTTATTCCTTCAATGAAGTCTGGACCTCCCACCACTCCTCTCCTCCTCCCATCCCCTCCTCTTGGGACACCCACCAGTTTATTACTTATATTTATGCATCTGTTTCTGCTTTTTGTTTGTTCATTCATTCATTTTGTTGTTTAGATTCCACATATAAGTGAAACCACATGGTATTTGTCTGTGTCTGATTTATTTCGCTCAGTGTAACACCCTCTGGGTCTGTCCATGTTGTCACAAATGGCAAGATCTCATTCTTTTTATGGCTGCATAATATTCCATTGTATATACACCATATCTTTATCCATTCATCTATGGATGGACACTTGGGCTACTTCCATATCTTGGCTATTGTAATTAATGCTGTAATAAACATAGGGGTGCATATATGTATCTTTTTGAATTTTTGTTTTCATAGTCTTTGGGTAAATACCCAGTAGTGGAATTCCTGGATCTATAGTATTTAATTTTTTGAGGAGCCTCCATACTCCTTTCCATGGTGGCTGCCCCTGTGTGCATTCCCATCAGCAGTGCCGAGAGTTCCTTCTTCTCCACGTCCTTGCCAACACCTGTTGTTTCTTGGGTTTTGGGTTTTAGCCATCCTGACAGGTGCGAGGTGCGATCTCCCTGTGGTTTTGATCTGCATTTCCCTGATGATCAGTGATGCTGAGCACCTGTTCCCGTGTCTATTGGCCATCTGGGTGTCTTCTTTGGAAAAAAGGTCTGGTAGTTTGTATTTTTGTTTTGTTTTGTTTTGCTGCAAGGTATTCCACGAAATGAGCATTTCACAGCATATTTCCTCCAGGGAATCTTGTCATCTGCCACATCCATTCTGCTCTTAAAGCCACCTACTGAGTCCTTAGCTTCTGATACTGCATTTATGTTTCATTTTTAGAATGCCCACCTGACTATTTTTAAACAAAGATTCTAGTTCTCTGGTGCAATTTCTATGTTCTTGAGTTAATTAGAGTTGTTTTCAAGTCCTTGCCTGCTCGTCCTAATATCTTCACAGAAACTACATTTCAGATGCCCTCCATTACATGGGTTTCATCGTGGCTTGCAGCTCAAAGCAATAAAATCCTAACCTGAACTGTTGAGCGTCACCATCAAGAGAATTTCCAACAGAGCCTTCTAGTTCCTTCACAAATGATCTATGGGCTCCTTCAGAGGCGAAATGACCCACCAAGCTTTTTAAATAAACTAATTCTTGGCAGGTTAATGTGCTAGCTCGGTTATACTTGAGAACATCCTGACTGAGGTCATTCCGGGGCTCCCATGAGGCAGTTCTCAAATGAAATGGCTACAGTTTTGCAACAGTGGGTCAGAAAATACCAGAGTCAAGAATTTCTTCGTGTCCGAGACCACCCTCCTCTTTACCCAGGGCTTTATGACTTTAGATTCTCTGTCCTCTCAGCAAATGCGTCCAGTAAGAATCCTCCCTACCTGGTTCAAATCTTTCATTTAGCTGTGGGTGTGATTCATGCATCTTGGTTTTCTAAAATAGAAAACGACAATAGGTTATAAGAGAGAAATTTTCCCGAAGTACAGCTTTTGTTCTGTTGCTTCCTTGGTGCAAAGAACTCTCAGTGGCTCCTCACTGCCCATCCCAGCACGCACAGACCTCTCTTTCAGATTTGCATTTAATTAACATCTTATGCAAACCAACCGCTTCGGCTAAGCTAGCCTGCTCCCAGAACATCTCCAGGGTCACACAATGGCTTATAGGTGACAATACACCCCCCCACCCCGAATCAGGAGTTCTGCACATCCCCCGTAAAACTCCTCGTCTGAAGGACACTGTCTCATTCATCTCTGAAACCCCAGCAAGTAACATAATGATCAGTACGCAGTGGGAACTCTAAATAAGAAATCTCCACCATTATTTTGGGATGTGTAAATACCAACGTCATCTTATTCTTTACTGAAAATGATTCTAAGATCTCCAACTCTGGATTCCGCCCTCCTCCCCTCAATCACTAGGTCACCAGCGGACCACATGTTAGAGGGACGTTATGTTCTAAAGCCAGTTCAAATTCCAAACATGAAGAATTGTCCAATTTATTATAAAGATGCGAAACTACAATAAATCTTGTGTTCCAATTAAAAAAAAAGAAAAAGAATTGTCGAATTTTCCCTTGAAAAATCCTGCAAATCAGCCATAAAAAAGAATGTTGATCATTTTAAGTGTACAATGACTTCTTTCGGGAAGTTCGACACAGCCAAAACAGCCAGCGCTTCCTGATGTTGGACTAAGCGGCTGTTTTTCAGCTGGGAAACATGGGAGATGCTTGGCTTATGCTCAGAAGCCACGCTGCATGAAAAATATATTTCCATTCGTTTTTTATGTGTTGGGTTTTGTCTTCTTCCCTCGGGATGCACAGTTGGTTTCCCAACAATGATATGTTCCAACGACGAACTCCATTGGGGTCCCTTACTTCCCGCCTCTCCTGTTCTGCTTCCCCTTCTTGAACCTGCTCTTCAACAACACGGGGATCTGGGACCGAGTTCTCAGTTTACCAGCTCCACCTCCGCTTCCCTTGTCTTTCCTTGAAACCTTTCCAATGGTCCTACCGCTTCCCTCCTGTTACATCCATTCTAGCGATCTTCAAACCTGTGTTTTCATTGATACCGTAATTTCTTGTTTCTTGGAACTCCCACAGCCCATCTGCAAGCTTCTACTATGGCTTCTACTATTGGACAATTTCATTTTGCTCAAGTTGCAAATCATAGACTAGACTGCAATGCCTTGTGGGCAGGCGTATATCCCATCCTGTTCCATACCCCTCCCGGCACCTGGTATGGCGCCATGATCACAGCTGGTGTTCCACGGTGTTTGCGGAATGAATGTGACTTAATGACGTATTAGGAAGCATATACGCTGTGGATTTGGGACGGAGCTCCTGGAACTGTAATAAAGATGCAGAGACACCCACTGGGAGCTGAGTATTCTCTGCATAAGGAGTTAAAGGCTTCAAAGGAAAAATGGAGGGAATGACAGATAGACGCGAAGGGACATCTTTGAGCCTGGAAACCGGGTGCAAAAGAGGGCTTCAGGGTTCACAGCCCGGGTGTCTAAGAGATTGAATTTATCATTTATAGAGTAGGGGCTATTTTTCCATGGGGAAGGGGAAGACCTGTGAGCTAAACATGTTGAGGATAGGTGAAAGCCGAGTGAAAATGTCTAGCATGAAGTCAGAAATAAGAATGCAGTGCTCAGGCAAGGGACCTAGATCTGACTGTGGATACGGGAATCCTCTGTTGAAAGTGAAATGGAGGAGACCCCTGAGAGAGAGTGTGGACACAAATGCAAATGGACAAGGATTCACCCTTGTGACATCCTTGGGATACACACACACACACACACACACACACACACACACACACACACACATAACTGGGTAGCTTTTAAAATGTCTCATTCACCTCTGAATGTAGTCACCAGCCACATGGAGCTTTTAATATTAAATAAAATTAAAAATTAGTTAAGTCATACCAGTCACATTTCAAGTGCTCGGTAACCACATGGGGCTAGTGGATATCATACTGGACAGCACAGATAGATATAAAATTCCCATCTCTGCAGAAAGTTCTAACAGACAGCGCTGGTCTAGACTGAAGGAAACAAGAATGACGAGTAGAACGAGAATTGTTGTACCACCCTAAGGATACACTAGGGTTGGTTTGCTAAGTGAATATGCTAAATCTTAGTGCCTTTGCTAGTTGCAGCAAAAACTTACTTAAAAAAAAAAAAACACAGAACTTTTTATTATGTAAGTGACAGATGGCTCCATGTAGAAAAATAGTAAAAAGTTGGAAAGCAGAAAGAAAAAAATAGAAATCCCCCCAACCTACCTACCCAGATCTAGCCATTGTTAACATTTTTGAGTCAATCTGTCTGGTCTGGTCTTTTTAAATATTTACATCTGAATAATAATGGAAATCATATTATACATATAATTTTGTAAACCACCTTGTTCACCTGGAAGTGTATCATTAACATTTTCCCAATGATTAGCCCATCTCTAACCTGGAGCCATTTCCTAGAAGTGTAACTGCTAGGACACAAACATTTTAAAGACTTTTGCCACATCACACGATTTTATAGAAAAGTTTCATCAATTTTCACTCCCAGCAGTAAACGTCTGAAAATTCTGGTCATCCTCTGCCTCTTCTTAGCCTTTTCCAAGGTCATTAATTTTTTGTTTAAGTTTTAATTTAAATTCCAAGTTAGTTAACATATTTGTTATTTGTTTCGGGTATACAATATAGTGACTCAGCACTTTCGTACAACCAAGGTGACTCGATTGCTTTTTATCTTTGCCAGTCCTGTTTCAAACATTTTTTGTGATTGTTGGCCAATTACATTTATTTTATGTACTTTTTGTTCGTGCACATACCTATTTTATTATTTGTCTATTATTTATAAAACTGCACTTCATATATTAAATGTTGAGTCAGTCTACATACGTAGAGAGACAGAGGTAGAGCTTTATAGATATCTCCCCAAGTTTTTTTAGCTTGCTTCTGATGTACAGAAAGTTTAAAATCTGCATACAATCAAATACTTGCCTTTTTCCTCGGAATGTTCTTCCTTTGCTTTTCCTGTTAGATTTACCCAGGTGCTCATCACTGGTTTTTTCTTCTAGTTCTGCTACTATTTCAATATTTGGAAACAGTTATTTTGATACATGCTATCTATTCTATCTCACCATGTTCTTGAAGATGAATTAGAGAAAAATCATATTAAAACAGTATTTAGCCATTATCTGCCCAAGTAGTCTTCTTACCACTCATTTAAAACTTCTTTGAGTTTGAGGTGGTTGACTGACAAATGGGCTACTAAGGGTTAGAAGAGATTTGAACAAGAAAAGAAATTGTAAGTATAACATGGAATCAGTAAGCGTTACTGCAATATTTAATCAGTCCTTTCTTACAGTAGGCATCGCACCGGATAGGAAAATTTTGTATATCCCATCCCTCTGCCAAAGCAGCTCACCTTCCTCCTATGGGGCATCACAAGAAGTAAGACCCAGCATGGCCTCAGGTATCCCTCGGAGATGAGTGAAGGGTGAAGGCAGCTGGGAGTGCGAGGGAAGTCTGATGTGGGGCTATTACTGAGATCAGTCTTCTGATTCTGGAAAGAGAAAGGAGGCAACACTAATAGTGCTTCCAAGTCTGACTCGGTTGAAGAAAAGGACATACCCTGCTTGCTTACTTACTCAGTGTCCCCTCCTGACATCCTCATCTCTGACCTCTCCTGGAAAGTCAAAGACCACAGAATCTCCCAAATGACCATAGGGGGGAGGGGCTCAAGCTCAGCTCCCAAAGCAATCCTTTTGAACCCAACTTCCCATGTGTAGAATTTTACGTACTATTGTTTGTTGGACAGTTGCTTTGTTCCACAAATACAGTTCAGAGATTGTTCTGGGGCAAGGTATTTGTATCTTACATTGAGAAATGACCCCACGCTTTGGGGAAGATTTTCACACACATTCATGGAAAGGCTATGTGAACTAGATGTCCCAAACCCTGAAGTTGGGGTTGTTGAGTTATCGCTGTAGGGGACTACAGGGGACCACTTAATTCTTGTTCCCTAGTCCCAGTTATGGCCCTAACTAGCTCCCTGACTTAGGTCTCATCACCCTCTAGGTCTTTGTATCCTCAGCCTGGTCCAGGATCCTGCCCCGTGCATCCTACTTCCATCTCGCCAACACCCGCTACCATTGCTGCTTGGTTTGAAGAGGATCGCAGCTGCTGCGAGCACAGGGATGCAAACCCACACCGCCCCTCGACAGCTGCGTTCACAGCAGGCAGATGAAGATTTGATGAATAAGCAGTACACGTCACAGGGCACCCAATTCCTCGGTCCCCCGCGAAATGAGGAACTGGTTAGGTTTTGTTTTCTTCTTTCTGGCTGTATTCACGTGTTGTGTAGACAGGCTCAGGTTGTTCAATGGGTGTCCAGGGGAGAGCCTGTTTTCCCAGGGGATGAGGACACAGATAATCAGGGAAAAGAACTCGCTCTGGGGACGCCTGGTGGCTCAGTTGGTTGAGCGGCTGCCTTCGGCTCGGGTCATGATCCCGGGGTCCTGGGATCGAGTCCCACATCGGGCTCCTTGCTCGGCAGGGAGCCTGCTTCTCCCTCTGCCTCTGTCTGCCTCTCCGCCTACTTGTGATCTCTCTCTCTCGCTCTCTGACAAATAAATAAAATCTTAAAAAAAAAAAAAAATTTATAAAAAAAAAAGAACTCGTTCTGTTGTAGACAGGGGATGCACTCGACTTTCCTTATGTTTGTAAAAACTCCTATGTGGAAATCACGATAAACAGAAGACATGGCTAAACATGTAGATGACAGATAATCCTCTGATCATGTGAAACTTGCTTAAGTAACTAGTTCAAAATGGTTTTTGACCCTGAGAGACGTTTAGTTAATCCCCTAAAAAAATCACTGCAAGTTACTGGGTGAGGACGTCTGCCGAGCCTCAGCCATCAGCCACGAGATCAATCTAATAAATGCACAGCTGTCCTTACTGCAGAGGACGGGATGCTTATCTACTCTTACTCCGTGGAGGAGCAACCTGACAGGCGCCATCCCACTAAGCCCACTAAGACGAGGTGCTCGTTAAGCCACTCGGTCACCATCCAACGCTTGCTTTATCTGGTGTTTTTTATGAAAGGTACGTGTAATCCATTTATTCTTGTTAAAGTGCATGGGCATGTGTATTTCAATATGGGTGCCTATAGAGCTCTGACTCCAGAGGACGGGGCGGGGAGGGGGGGTGTTGCATGAGGCCCCGCCAGGCCCAGGTAAGGAAAAACACAGCAAAACCATGCCATGCTTCCTTAGAACTGGCCTGGATGCTCAAGAACTAAAAATTATGACAATACACTCTCCTTTCTGGAAAATCACAGGAACTCCAAGACTTGGTTACTCTTACCCTATGGAATTTTCTACAGCATTTGTATTTAAATAAACACTCTGTTCTCTCTTGTCTTCCCGAGTGGCTGGATAGATGGATGGATGGATGATGGGCAGATAGATGATCGATTACAGACTACATAGAAGAGAGAGAGAGGGAGAGAGAGAGAACCAACCTCTTTCTCATACTCCCATCCCATATTTTCAAGTAAAAGCACTATTTGTTGGTCAGTGAGTCATGGACGCTGGAATGGCTGCTGATTCACAGTATTTCCACTTACCTTCCCCTTGGGTCCGGGAAGTATCTTCAGTCTAAAGAAGGAAAAGAAAAGACCCAAAAGAACTTGTTCCCCAAGGAAACAAGACAGCACTGGGGTCAGTAGCTCCTGTCGGCTCTGGGGACTTCTTTTCTCTCCGGATCCCAAGGGCAAGACGTGTCCAGATTTTGGTAAACCCGTCTTCCCCTGGCTCTCCCTCCCTGAGCTCATGGGAGAGAGGTCCTACAAGGGCGGGATCTGGGACAAGGAGCAATTCCACAAGCAGGTGTATTGGGAGAGGAAACAGATCCGGTTGCCTCTGGAAGAAAAGTGAGCCTTTGCCCTGGGGGGCCCCTTGGTGAAGACAGTAACACTGCCCTCATCGGGGAACCCGCTTACCTCCAAGTAATGGTGAGGCCACTCCTGTCCCCTGAATCAAACCTGTATCGCCTCTCCACTGGAAGATTAAAAAAAGAAAGAAAGAAGGAAGAAGGAAATGAACCACATCCTCCCTGTGCCCCTCTGAAAGAAGGAATCCGAGTCAGAGGAATGTTAAAAAAAAAAAAAAAAAAATGCCCACCTGAGGGAAATACTTCTGAAACTTGACATTCAGAAACATGCCCCAAACAAGGTCAACTAATTTTTAAACATTATGTTACTTTAAAAAAAATAGCATCTGTCATATATTTCTTCCATCTCCAGATATTTTTTTCAGGTGAAGTACCTCTAGGTTTAAACCTACAACTATTTATATCCTACAGAGTGTCCAGAAAATCTGGAAATATAGGAGAAATCATGTGTTTATTGTACTTTTCCCAGGCGAACAAGCGGACCCTTTGGTGGTTGAATGAGCTAGTCATTAACTTTGCTTTTACCTTTCTCCCTGCACTGCTTGATTATTCTTTTTGAAGATTTTATTTATTTGAGAGACATTGTGTGAAAGAGAGAGAGCACAAGCAGGAGGGGCAGAGGGAGAGGGAGAAGCAGACTCCCTTGCTGAGCAGAGAGCCTGACGCGGAACTCGATCCCAGGACTCTGGGATCATGACCTGAGCCGAAGGCAGATGCTTAACTGACTGAGCCACCCAGGCCTCCCCGGCCCTGCTTGATTATTCTTGATAGCATTCGTCATCCCTGGACACAAAGGCTGGTATATCAGATACCATAAAGCAGCACGTAAGCGAGACCGCTATTTGCCACAGTTCCGGGTACCAGTACGGTGACATCACCAGCGGCATGCCCTTGCTGGACGGCCGAGGGTGGGGACCCACGGGACGTGATCTGCTGGGGGATGAGGAACATCCACCCTGGAGGACATGTGTGGTGGCAGCAACCCCCCACAGAGTCAGACTTGTACCATGTGACCGAAATTTGCAGTCTGGGGAGAGCTGTTGGAATCTGGATGATTTTCACTGGCGTTGTGTTTGTCCGCCCGGGTCAGTTAGACCTTGGAAAACTGGAATCACCAACGAGCCATTGTTGTCTCTACTACGGTGGGCGACATCACCCATGCATCGAATTTATGTGCATGTAATTGATGAGAAATCAATTTCGGTGGCTTGGCAAAAATAATAATAACGATAGTAATAATAATAGGAAGAAATAGCCGATGCATGCTGATAAAGCCTGTAGAAATACATTATAGGTTATTTTCAGGGCTTTTCAACATCCGAGAAAGAACTAGAAGGCATTGTTTTGGTGGCCAAACACAAAATTAGTGATGACTGTGAACACATCCTAAATGAGAAGTGGAATTAATTTCTAAACAAGAGTCAGAGGGATTAGTCAAAGCGTCCGTAGAATGCTACGGGGACACAAAATTGGTGCCCTGCCCTTGGCGTGTGACATGCAGTAACCTCAAGGGCAAATTCGGACTCTGATTTTCTAACAGAATCCCCATGTAAGATGCATTCCGCCGCACGAGCCCTGAAGATCTGGAGTCCTTCTCCGATGCTGCACGTGGGTTTGGGAATGTAGGGAATTCATGGGGTGCTCACGAGCGACGTCTCGAACAGCCTGAGAAGCAGCAGGATCTGACGAACAAGGAAAAGCAGATCTAAATCCGTTAGGAATCTGTTGGGAACCAGGATTCATGAAGTCCGTTGCCTCTGACTCGGCCGCAGCTCTTCTGAAGAAAAACGGGCAGGTACCTGAAATCCTGAAAATCCCTCCTGAAATCCCTCCACTTTAATGATACGTTTCTATTTGGCTCTGAAAGTAGATTGTGAAGATACTCTAGAGCGTTGGATTTCTCACAATAGCTACTTGCTAAATACTCACTGGACACTCATTCTCGCTTGCTGCTCTAGTAAGCTTCAGCCAAAAAGATAGAGATTGGACATTTAAGGGGCGCCTGGGTGGCTTAGTCAGTTGAGCATCTGCCTTCAACTCAGGGCATGATCCCGGGGTCCTGGGATTGAGCCCCACGTTGGGCTCCCTGCTCAGCAGGGAGCCTGCTTCTCCTTCTCCCTCTGCCGCTCCTCCTGCTTGTGCTCTCTCGCTCACACCCTCTCTCTCAAATAAATAAAAATCTTTATTAAAAAAAAAAAGAAATTTGACATTTAAGAAACATTCAAAGCAGCATTTAAGAACCAGCCTTGTTGTTTTAGTGAGGGCTAAAATCTGGGAACTTAGGACTAGCCTGGTCCAACACTATAGCCAAGTGGAAAACCCATGAAGGCCTTGTTAACGCATTCATTCCGCATTTATCTCTCAGCACCTACTCCGTGCTATTTTCACAGCTCCTACTATGCCCTGGAGACTAGAAGCCCTCTCCATCACAGACATTACATGTGATAAAGGAGCACACGAGGGATGAAGATACGTTCAGATAATGAAGAATACTATCAGGGAAATAAACAAAGGGGACGCTACTTTAGAGAAGGTGCTCAGGGCGGACTTCTCAGCGAGCGTGATATTTGAGACCTTCCTGAATGCTAAGAAAAAGCCAGAGCCGGGAAGGGAAGGGCTGCAGCAGGCAGAGAAGTGAAGGCCAGTGTGGCCAGAGCCCAAAGAGGGGATGGGGTGCAAGACGGGGGTTATGCGGGATGGGTCCTCCCAATGGAAGGTTGAAGGCAGGGAGTTGTGAGCCCATTGCATGTTTAAAAGCTCACTCTAGATGCTTCATGCAGAAGGCACTGTAAAAGGCAAGAGGGGAGACAGACAGACAAATTAGGAAGCTAGGACAGTCGCCGGGAGAGGGTTGGTGGAATATGACCAGAGGGACAGTCATGCAGATGGGGAGAAGTAGTGCGATTTTAGACGTTCTGCGCATCTCAGAACAAACCTGCGCCCTTTCACTGGGCTTTGCTCCCCGAGCGCACTTGGCATTTGAACATGGCACTCATTAGGAATCTATTAAACTCAATACCGCACCTCCCATTTATACAGAACTTCCCGCTTGAAAAAGTGGGTCAATAGTATCTTATCTGATTCTCATAGCATCTGTATGGGGCAGAAAAGTCAAATATTAATCCCGCTCAAAGTGGTTAAAAGTCACACTACCAGAAAGCATCTCATCTAGCCACTCTGATTTCGAATCTAAGCTTCTTCCCTCCCCAAATAATACACTATGCACACAAATCAGATAAATGGGCGTTTCATGGCATTGGACAATGTAGTCCCATATTGATGAGGAGCATAGAGTCCAGGGTCAAACTAAATTAGGGAAACTCACTGTGGGCGATTGTCACTATGTCCATACTGATGCCGGCGGGCAGGCACCGTCCCCTTCGGGGAGGGTCGCGAGCTTCCCGTGGACACCCGCTCCTGGGTGTCACCCTCTGAAACCAGAGTCTCCGCCTCCTCCGCTCTCGGATGGCCCCTGGTTTCTGCTTCTTGTCCACTCCTTTGATTGAATTATTTGTATCCTGAGCCGCACCGATCAGCCTTTTGCTTCGGATCCCCTCCTTGAACTTCCTGTCCTTATCATTGATCTTTCCCTTCCGCCTGGTAATTCTGGAACGGTACAAGTTTGCGGGAAATATGTGAATTAAGGGCTCCCCATTAGTTGCCAAATACAGTAAAAATATCTTAGCTGACCCCACGGTCTGGCCCAAAGACACCAGCTTTGTTCCACTCCGGGACCCGGCCCCTACTCTGTAACTTGTCAAAAGACACCACTGTTTCTCCCAAACAATCCAACCCTTCACAGCTTCGTTCCACCCAGAATGTCTTCCTCCTCAATCTCCATATGTTGGAATCCTTGATTTGGGGGATGGGCACAGGAAGTAGACATCTACTGTATTAGCCTACCCAACATCCACTTCCTTCTCAGGTTTCTGTGAGAAGCCCCTCTTTCCTATCCTCGATCATGTTGTCTACACAGGGCCAACCCCAGCCCTGAAGCCGGCCACGGACCTGCTACCCAGACTCAGCGTGTCGGCATACTACTTCCGGCCCCATTGTTCAAAGAGGGTCGGAGGGACTTTCCCAGGCCGGTCAAGGCCAACTGCAGGACGTTGGCTAGAACTTCCGAGGGGAAAAAAAATACACCCAACCTTTTATATTTCTAGTAACAAAATACAAATGCAACAGATAAATTAGGTATCTAATGATATTCAGTTTTGAAATCGATAAACTGAAAACCTAACAAATATAATGGAAAAACCATCACCGTGGAATACTTTATTTTTTTTATTTTTTATTTTTTTTAAAGATTTTATTTATTTATTTGACAGAGAGAGGGATCACAAGCAGGCAGAGAGGCAGGCAGAGAGAGAGGGGGAAACAGGTCCCTGCTGAGCAGAGAGCCCGATGCAGGGCTCGATCCCAGGACCCTGAGATCATGACCTGAGCAGAAGGCAGAGGCTTAACCCACTGAGCCACCCAGGCATCCCCGTGGAATACTTTAATAGTCTATTCAAAAATCAATAGATCAAGTAGGGAAAAAAAAAATTGGTAAAGTGTTAGAGTATGTGAATAATTCAATAAATTTGATTCAGTACTGATCCACAGGATCTCGTGCCTAAAGAATACACATTTTTGAAGGGCGCCTGGGTGGCTCAGTCGTTTAAACATCTGACTCTTGATTTTAGCTCAGGTCATGATTTCAGGGGCATGAGATTGAGCCCCACGGCAGTATCCGCACTCAGCGGGGAGCTGACTTGAGACTCTCTCTCCCTCTCCCTCTGTCCCTCCCCCCACCAAGGTAAATAAACAAATCTTTTTTTAAAAAAGAATATGCATTTTTGAAGCACACATTAAACACTGGCCAAAAAATAAAAAAGAAACTAACCACGATAATTTCACTATGAAAAAGCGTTGAAATATTAAAACTTATTCCTAACCTAAGGAAATAGTATCAAAAGGTCCCTTAACTTCTTAAAGGACCATCCAGGAAGGATATTTACAATAAATGTTAGACCTAAAAGGTTGAAAGGTTAAAGTCATCAGCTTGACCAGAATGCCAGCTTTTCCCAGTACAAATAAGTAACATACTGCTCATCCTAACCGGTACAATAAAACAAGAAAATTAACAAGAAGTAGAAATATTAAACTGGGAGAGACAAATTGACATTAATAAGAGAAAAAAACTGGGGCGCCTGGGTGGCTCAGTGGGCTAAAGCCTCTGCCTTCGGCTCGGGTCATGATCTCAGGGTCCTGGGATCGAGCCCCACGTCGGGCTCTCTGCTCGGTCAGGAGCCTGCTTCCCCCTCTCTCTCTCTGCCTGCCTCTCTGCCTACTTGTGATCTCTCTCTCTGTGTCAAATAAATAAAATCTTTAAAAAAAAATAAGAGAAAGAAACTAATAAAATAGGTGATAGTCAACAAATCGACCAGATACAAGGTCCACTAAAAACAAAAACAAAAACAAAAGGTAGTCAAAGCCATTAAAAGTGTAATAGAGAAAAAGATGCATTTCCATAGCAATAAAAACTATACGATATTTGCAAACAAATAAAAGACAGATGCAAGACCTAGTTGAAGAAATACGGAAGGACGAGGGGAAAAGACCTGCATTAAAGAACCTAACCATGATTATGACTGCAAACAAATCAAAATCCCTGGGGATAAAAGGAAATGTCCATCAAAAGGGTTAAAAAACCGCTGGTACCTGAGTCTAGTCTAGCCCACAGAGCATGAGTTGAAAGGAAAGAGTGGCGTCCATACACACCAACAGGGAAACGTCCCTGAGCCCTACTCTTGAGCTATAGAAGCGAGCTGCAGAAAAGCACATGTGTGTGTGAACTCACATACGGACCAAAATTACACGCTTCTTCCTATAAAACCAATGCACAAGAAAGATGCGGAAGGAAAAATTCCAAACAGATGACAAGAGTTGCTTCTGGGGAGAGAAATGGGATTCACGTAGGGCCAGGAGGAAGGGACTGATTCACTGAGATTGTGTACAACATTTTGTAAATATACTATGTCATTTTAAAGCAAAACGACTTCTCAAGATATGATAAAATAATTATAGAATACAGAGTTGTACTTGAGGAATCACAATGTGTGGATGACAGCTATCTCCGTACCTTGCAAATGGCAGGCAATAAACATTTATTAATTCATCAAAAGATCTATTAGTCTGTAATGAAGACATTTTTTTAAAAAGAATTGATTTTTAATGAATTTCTTTTTCTTAAGATTTTATTTTATTTATTTGAGACAGAGAGAGAGCATGAGCAGGGGGAGAGGGGCAGAGGGAGAGGAAGAGTGAGAAGCAGACTCCCCACTGAGCAGGGAGCCTGACATGGGGCTCGATCCCAGGACCCTGAGATCACGACCTGAGCCCAAGGCAGATGCTTAACTGACTGAGCCACCCAGGCACCCCCATAACGAAGAAATTTTAAAATCGCTTTGCGGTTAACCAGCCAGAAATGCTGAAAGAATTCCTTTGAGAGATTTGATCAATCATGAGGAAAACAGCCCTAGAAACTGCACTTCCTACCAAAAAGTGAAAAATTCGGTGATGTCCCCCATCTTTATACTTTTTTGTAGTTATCGACTTTCTATAAGTATAGTACTTTTATTTTAAAAGCAAAAAATAGGCTTTAGGTCCCTTGCCACCGACGCCAATGCCCCACATCTCACCCTGATTCTGTCCGGGTCCTTGTGCTGTGTCCGCTTTCTGGAAAACAGAAGAGATCACCCAAGTTACACTGTGCTAACTGGCTTAGGGTTATTTGCCGAGGGTGGTGTTTTTGTGGTCAATGCAATCTCTTCATGGGTCCTGAGTATTTTTCCTAAGTGACATTTTCCATGTCACACTCGTATTCCAATTTTTCCAAAGTCCCTGATTCTTTTTTTTTTTTTTAAGACTGTATTTATTTACTTGAGAGAGAGAGGGGGAAACAGGCTCCCTGCTGAGCAGGAAGCCCCATGCGGGGCTCGATCCCAGGACCTCCCGATCATGACCTGAGCCGAAGGCAGAGGCTTAATCCACTGAGCCACCCAGGTGCCCTGACCCTGATTCTTTTTAAAAAATCAAGCCTAAATGCCTCCCGTTGGCATTCAGGACTCTTCAAAATACGGAGTCCCTGAAGCTTGTGTGTATGTTGTAAGAAATCTATGTACTAGATAGACCGCCATGAACACATACACTAACTACATATAGATACACCGAGATAGACACAGTGGTGTGTATATACACACACGTACGCATTCTCTCTCTCGCTCACACACACGCACCCCCCAAGCAAGGAGCCTCTCAGATCCAAAAAGTAACAACACGGTGTAAACGACTGAGAACTTAGGGCCATACGGTATCTCAACAGTGATGGCAGGATTTGGACTCGCCTGATTCAAATGTTTGAAAATGAGAAACGACAATGCTCTTCGTTCATGAAACAACTCTTCGGAAGGTGGGCTTCGGTTCCGTGTTGTGGACTAGCTGCTCCTCGCCCCAAAAAGTCTGCCTCTCCAGACCCCGTTACCGTCCTTGCCGCCCTCTGTCTCTGACTCGCACCGTCCTGCCTGTGTCTCATGAGGACCCCGGGCTTGGAGGTGGGGCCACGCCCATCCCCCACGTGATCACCCCACTTCGCTGTCCTTAACTTATTCACCTTTTTTTTTTTTTCCTGCAAACTCCCTTCTGCCACGCAAGGGAACGGTCCCAGGTTCCGGGGATTAGGACGTGGGAGCTAGCATGCCGCAGCTCCGCTGGGTAGCCCCGCTCCCGGCGTGCGGCTCGGAGGGGGCGGGCACGAGGGAAGGAGAGGCCCCCTTACCTTTCTCTCCGGCGCGCGGAGCGTCTGTGAGGCCAGGAGGAGGCGCGGCCACAGGCTCGGTACCAGCCGGCAGAGCCGTCTGCCTCACCGAGGACTTCCTCGCCTGGGTGACCCCGGGAATCCACGTTGCTGGTGCCACGGCCACCAAGCCATAGCCTCCCGCTTCCCCCCATCCTCCGATGTCCTGGGCCCTGTTGCAGGAGAAAAAAAATTACACGTAGATGAAAGGCCTTTTTTTTTTAAATTTTATTCATTTATTTGACAGAGAGATCACAAGTAGGCAGAGAGGCAGGCAGAGAGAGAGGGGGAAGCAGGCTCCCCACTGAGCAGAAAGCCCGATGCAGGGCTCGATCCCAGGACCCTGAGATCATGACCTGAGCTGAAGGCAGAGGCTTTAACCCACTGAGCCACCCAGGAGCCCCGATGAAAGGCCTTCTTGTCCCTAGACTACAACATGCACAGTTCGACAGGCCCCGGGAGACTACGGTTGCCTCCCTCCACCTCCCGAGGTCCTGGGGCTGCCCTCCTGGGTTCAAGGACCCTCCGCACACCCAAGATGGGGCAGAGAAGGCGGGAGAACCTTCGGTCCCCCAAATCAGGTTTTCCAACCTTTTGACACGTTTCGATACACGTGAAAGTCTTCCCCCTGCCTCTCTGTGAAATTCAGGTTAAACGAATCGGATTAGATTTCACGAAAACCCGACTGGAGAGTTTAGGGTGCAGTCTCCCCGGTTGAAAATCAGTATAGCTTTTCTAGCTTGCAGGCAGCTCTTTCCAATTTGCAAATACACATTTAAAATACTGGAAATGCAGGGCATCTGGGTGGCTCGGTCAGTTAAGCATTGGAGGTCATGATCTCATAGGTCGTGAGATCGAGCCCCATGTCGGGCTCCACGCTCAGCGGGGAGCCGGCTTGAAGATTCTCTCCCTCTGCCCCTCCCACCATTCTCTCTCTCTGTCTCCCTAAAATAAATGTTTTTAAAAAATAATAAAACACCGAAGATGCTTTCCCAAATGGCGTCGTCCTTTGTCCCCATTTGGTTATGAAAGCGCTGTTCTCCGCTCCCTTCATCATGGGGAGACTCTCTCCCCTACAGACCGTGTGCCCTTTCCAAGACACTACTTTAAGGCTGAGCACGGGCCCCGTTTGGGATGTCAGAGACCACTGACGGGTTTTCATCGCCCTTAACAGGCTTCCGGATTTTTCAAAGGGGCCCACAGATGTGCTCAGCCGCGGCGTTTCCTTACGTTCCTGGCGAAGGCAGCAGGGAGCTCGGTCCTGACTGTGCTCCAGCACGCGAGTCTATGGAAGTGTTGTCCTCCTGTCCCGGAAACGAAGAGGGACCCAAGGCCGTGGTCTTGCAGGGAAAATTCAGCCTGTCGGGCGGCTGGCCTCTGCAGGGTTGAAGGGGGAGGCCCATCCCTGGCCACCGGGGATTGACTCAGAGAAGGTTCCAGAGCGTCCCGGAGGAGACCGTCCTGAGCAGTTTCATGGGGACTGCTCCGACCATCCCGGGCTGGGGCCAGGAGAGGGTAAGGGATGTCCAGGCTTTTACTTTCTGATCTTCTTCTGTTACTTAAGGGCTCAACTACGTTAAGCTGCTCAGGCAGGTGAGATGGACACACAGCTCCCCCCTTCAAGCTCTGAGGGGCTCGTGGGCGATCCAGATGTTCTATGGGATCGCAAGCATACAGAGGAGCCAGGCTGCCCACTGGGGGGTCCGGAGGGCTCCCCACCATGAGGTCACGGCTGAGTTGAGGCTTGAAGTCTGTATGGACATTTTCCAGGCGGAGAGGGGCAAAGTATGTTCCAGAAAGAGAGAGAATGACAAAGGCCAAGGGGCACGGGAGAGCCTCCGTGTTTGGGAATTGGGGAGGAGAACACGGGTGAGGGAGGAGAGGCGGCCAATGAAGTTAAGGGGGTGCCCTCCCGTATGTGGGTCTTTGCCCTGCCTACCCTGTTTGGACTACTCCAAGCTCGGTGCTCCTTCTCATTTATGTCTTTTCCTTCCTTCCTTCCTGATTGATTTGGACAGAGAGAGAGCACAAGCAGGCAGAGCAGCAGGGAGAGGGAGAAACAGGCTCCCCGCTGAGCTGGGATGGACGCGGGTTCAATCCCAGGACCGTGGAATCAATCACCTGAGCCGAAGGCAGATGCTTCACCGACTGAGCCCCCCAGGTGTCCCCTCGTTTGTTCCTAATGGTGTTTATTGTTCCTTTATGATGATCAAATAATACGAGGCCCCTTCCGACTATCAATTTACCTACAAGAAGATACTAAGAGGGGATCCTATCTGCGGTTGTATTTACAAAACCACATCGTGGATTTGCAAATGAACGTGTCAAATATCCCACCCCCGTCCCTGTGGATGTGTGCCACATTTCTCCGTGGTGCCTGGTACTTCTGGGTCAACCCCTGTCCTCACGGCAGACTGGACTCAACCATAAAGGACTTCTTCGATTCCAGACATAAAGAAATCAGTGAAAGCTCTAAGGTGTTACAATGTTCGCAATGAAGCAAGGGACCTCGGTAGGTGCCAGTAATGGACATGACATTGAAAACCAGGCGTGGGCGGGAACTGCACAGCTCGGAGGACTGGAACTGCACGGAGGGGTTTCCTTACACGTTTGCAGGGTTGGAGAGGGGCACCTGCATGAAGATAGGACCCTTGACAGGTGCCCTGCTCATCCAGAAGAATCCAGAAGGTGGGACTGGGAAAAACACAGCTGGGACCAGTTATCAACATATTGCCTCCTAATGCATACTTCGTACCTGCTCCGCGAACAGGCATCTGGACCCTCTAAATATCTCTCCTTTTCCAGCTGGTGTGACGCTAAGCTTTGTCAGTAGAGGACATCGGAGAGGTGTTGCAGAAAGAAGGGGCTTCTCGTCCTAGTTCTGGGTGCTTCTCTCGGCACACAGATGTCTTCCCAGTGCTGGGTATGCGTGGTAGCCAGCAGTCCCAAACAGCCGGCGCCTTCCCCAGCACCCCCTCTGGGGGGTTGCACTGGTGTGCCTCCTGGGGGGCCCCTCCTGGGAACAGCTTTCCTGCACGCCCTAGAGGCCACATTCCCTGCCAATGTTGGCATGCAATATATTTCTCTGTATTAAACTTGTCCGAATTCCCCTGTGGTTTCTGTCTTCTGGTTGGGATCCCCCAATGCCTGGCGACAAGATTGGGGACCGAGCACAGGTGTGGAAAGAACACGGTTCCGCCGTTCTCTCTGTCACTCTGGGACCCAGCAGAAGATGCTGGGCACACAGACAGCAAGTCGAGGAGTGGTCTCCTTTCCTCCTTCCCGGAGACACAGGGTCCTGGTGGGGAGCTGAAGGGAAGGGCTCCCTCGATTTTAAGAGAGAATTAAGTACGTCCTATGTCCTCCTCACCACGACTAAACCTTGTCCACTGAGGACGTGTTCCCAGCTAACGACTTTCCTTCGTCCTGCACTCTTTCTAAATCTTCCCTTAGGACTTACGAAGTTCACCTCAATGGGAAGGTAAGAGGCATAATAAAAACAAATACCAATTGAGCCTTTTTACGTGCTAGGCACTATCGTGACTCTTTCAAATAAGTGTGATCCTTACGATAACTCCGTGGGGTATGCTCCCCCATCACCCTCGAGCTGCAGAGGAAAAATGTGCCCAAATTGCAAATCTGGTAAATAACAGATCTAGTCACTGACTCTGGAAAGTTGGGCTCCACAACCATTTTCCAGTTCAATCAAAGAATTATCAGAGTTTGAAGGACCCTTCCCATTGGAAGGACCTCCTTCTGTATTTTGCATATCATCACGGTGAGACCAGGGAGCGGAGGTGACTGGCTCGAGGCGTCTTCGGTCAACGTGTGACTGGTTCTAAAATTCAGACCGGCTGAGTCTCCGGTTGAAGCTCTCCTGAGTCGTTCTTTGTCCTCTCAGTGCTGTCTCTGAGCCCTGTCACTTTTTCCCCACTTCGCGAGCCTCTTCCCTTTCCCTAACCATGCCTTCCTCTGAGCTGCCTTTATCTTCAGAAGAATCTTGAAGGAACTCGTGTCGTCAAAGCTTCCCCAGGAGGCAGCTTACCGTGTTTCCGCTGCACTCGAGGGTCGGGGACCTGCCTCCACGCTGGTGTGGATGCTTCTATTTGAGGCGGCATTGTCCTCGGCTCCTGAAAAAAGGATGAAGATGTGGCGTCACTTTTGCGAGGTTGCCGTGGGGGCAATGGTCGGATGGGACGGCGCTGGGGGAATGGGACGGTCACCCCAAGCAGGTGCGTGCCGTTCCGACAAGCTTATCACTGATATCCAGCCTGAGAGATTCACAGATGGCAAGAACTAGGGAGAACTGAAATTATTTTAAATATATTTTAAATTCAAACAATTTCGTTGTGATGGAAGACTTGCTATAAATTATGAGATCCGTTGTTCCTCATGTTTTCCCATCCTCTTCATCTCTTGTGTTCTCTGCTAGAATTCTATACTCATTTGCTTGGAAAGCTCGCTCCATAGAGAGAAGATTCTGGCTCTCCTTCCACTAGGCAGGTGACCTTGGCCAAGTCATTAGACGGGACCACACGAAACCGCCATTTTGGTAGGTCAAAAATGGTTCAATATGATCCAATCTAAGTATTTAAACCATTGTCTTAGACTCTATGCTTGCAAAAATGGAGTTAGCCGTATCATTTACATCACAGGGGTGTCTAAAGAATCAGTGAGGGGCGCCCGGGTGGCTCAGTCGGTTAAGCATCTCTCTTTGGCTCAGGTCACGATCTCAGGGTCCTGGGATCGAGCCCCTCTTGGGGCTCCCTGCTCAGCGGGGAGTCTGCTTCTCCCTCTCTCTCTGCCTGCTGCTCCCCCTGCTTGTGCTCTCTCTTTCTGCCAAATAAATAAATAAAATCTTAAAAGAAAAAGAAAAAGGAGGAGGAGGGGGAAGGGGAGGAGGAGGAGAAGAAGAAGAATCATCATCATCATCATCAATGAGCCCCGGGAATGCAGGAGTAAACGTTCCCTAGTGGGGTGGTGGCCGTGGCTTACCTCCCGAAGCCAATAATCCGAGAGCTAAGGCTGCCAGCTATCAAGTTATGCCCGTGGAGGGTGGAAGCTAGAGAAAGCAACAGATCCGGGGCGGTTTCTGAAAGACTAGAACTTACCCTCTAATAAACACGTGCTCTGGAATCCAACCTACTCAAATCCATATGTCTTCCTTTTGGGAATGCGCCTTCTAAGAGAGGCTGGGAAATAGGGGGTCCTCCCTCTCCTCCAAAGCCATAGAGCTCTCCGCTCTATGAGCCAGAGCACGAAGGACAGCAGGCTGCCCCGACCCTGCAGATTTCCAGTCTCCGATGCAGAGGAATCTGGTTCCAAGACAGATCTGCCTAAGAGCAGGCTTGCTAGCCCGGCTAGAGGCACCAAGCACGCTGGAATGTATCCAAAAAGCATCACCAGCTGATGTGATCAGTTCTGACGGTCTATGAAACCCTCCATGTAAATCAGAGAAGGTTCCTGCTCCTCGTAATAATCTTTTCTCAAAGACTGGCACCCGATCCCTTGCAAAGCGCGGCGTTCAACGTTACTAGCGCCCCCTGTTAACACATTCAGTCCCTTCATCGACACCGCAAGCTGGGTGTGTTATTCTTGCCCCCTCCCGAGATGGAGCTCTGGCTCAGACCAATGAAGTAAGTGGCCCCGGGTCACCAGCTGGGAAGTGGCAGCGCTCGGGGCCACGTTTGGTTGGTTCCAGAGCACACACTTGTGACCGCTTGGTACACACTCAGTTTCCAGCATTCAGATCCGTTTTCCTAAGTGATCCCGTGAAATAACGAGGGACGGTATCATAATTTCGGCTCTCCGGGAGAGGAAAGGAAAAAAAAATGGGGGGGGGGCTGCTGATTTGTAGCATTTGCTGATTTCTATCCTGTAAATAATTGCACCACAGCTGATTTCGACCTACAGATGCCTGGTAACTTTCCAGAATATTTAACAGTGAGCCCCCTGGAGCCGGTGCGAGCCCATCCCAGCACGCCACTGCCGGGTTCCCATCACACGGATGAACAGACCCCAAGACATCCATGTATAGGTTGTGAGGCCTCCTAATTAATAGCAAACTCTGAATTTGAACTTGGACCCTCTACAAAAAGGCTGTTGGTCGCTTGCACAGCTCTATTTGTACTTCCCATCCTAGGGAAGGAAAAAAGAGAGCATCCCTACCTGACGCATGGGTCAGGCCACTTTCTTGCCAAGTGGAGTGTTCTTTAAATTTGATCTCCCCCCGCCCCCCGTGATTTAGACACTAATGGGGCTCTTCATCTGCCGGATGGACTGAACTGGAGGGTCCTTGATCAATGAGCAAAGAAATGGGAAGACGGGGAGAAGAAAAAGGTGGAAGGGGAGAAGAAACAGAGATGTCGGCTTAGGTGGAAAGTAAATGGAGTAAGAGAGAAGCATTTCGGGTGCCCCCGGTGGGGGCCGGGAGCTGCTTCGTCGGCCAGGATTCCCATCTTGGGCAAAGAGCACCTGCGTTTTCCTTCTGGAGGGTGGTCGTGCTCAGTCTGCGTAGCTTGGCTGGCCTAGGTCTGACAAAAGAGGGTGTGACACGGCCCCAGCCATCAGGATGTCCCAGGGACCTGCACGCCAGTCCATTCGAATCCAGCCTGTTGGGGGGAACTCTGGGATGTGGCTAGAATGATAGGAAACGGGCTATGTCTGGGAGTCCTTGCTTGAATAGTGCCCGCTGGCCGTGACCCGTGGCCCCCCGCCAGCCCTGCACGTAGGGTCGAACCCCCCTGAAAGAAGCTAGGATTTTGGGTAATGTCAGAGCGATTTCATGAGCACGACTCTTGGTATTTCTTAGAGATTTGCCAGTTGACTCGTCAACATCTCAGTTCAGAACATTCCCTGGGTAGGAACTGCCTGGGTTCGGCCAGGGACAAAAATAAATACGGCCCCCAAATGGGCTGGAACAGTGGACAGATGAAGTTTCAGGATCTCTAAAAACGGAGTCAGCTTTAGTCCATCTCTAAGGCAGTGGGACAGAAGGTTTCTAAGCCTCCAGAATCAATTATATGTCAACGGAAGTATTTATCTGGCTTCCTATGAACGTCTCCCACTAGCCCTCTTGGGATCTAACCCCCGTCACCCCACGCTACTGTAAACCAGCTTGTTCCGAGGACTGGGAGGACCTCTGGTTCTCAGAGCACAGCTGACTTGGATCGCCTCCCGGCAGCTCAGAGTCCCGATAACAGGGATTAACTAATGTTTGCTAACTAGCTTCCTTTGTACCCTCAACCACCTGATGGATGGGGTCCTATTATTATCCCCACTTCACAGAGAAAGAACGCGAAACACAGCAGAGCTAAATTAACTCCCCAAACGCAGCCGGACGGGGGCTTTGAATGCCAGGGAGCCTGGCTCCGGGGTCTGGTCTCTCGGGGTAAGCCAAGACTCAGCGCCCAGGTGAGGGAGGGAGGATTTGGTCCAATGTCCGCCTGGGGCTCCCGAGTGGATGCTCGGACCATCTGGGGAGTGACTCAGGTCTGGTCCTTCAATCCGCCCAAAGTCTCATGTTCTCTAAGCGAGAATCCCCAACCGTAGTTCCCCGGTCAGAGCGGAATTACCCTTGATATCCATCCTCCATGCTGTGAAGACACCGAGCCCCCGTCTTGGTCCTGGACCACAGCCTGTTATGTCTGCGTCCGATCGGGGGCCTTTCTCTGCAGGAAACGTGTGACCCCAGAAACCTTCGGGACAACGGCCCCCCGGGCTCTATTGTGACCTCATTGTGACATCACAAGTGATGCGGGTGTCACTGTGGAGGTATTTGGGGACCACAGAGGGCCACGAAGATGAACTTTCATCTACGGCATCATAACATACAGCCATGGGTAGGGAGAACATTCCAGAAATCAGCTATAGAAAGCCAGAAGTGGATCAGCGGGGCGGGGAGGGGTTATTTCTAATTCTCACACACCCAGGTTTGAAGTCGGCGGCTAAGAACCAGTCCCCTCCCACCCAGTGTTTCTCCGACCATCTCGGAGTGTTTGTTTGGTGGGGCTGATTTGCCGCAGGCAGGTGTCAGTCTAGAGAGTCCTCTTCTGCACAACGCAGAGACCAGACTCGGAAGGGAGTGTGACTAGCCTATTTCCACCATGAATGCAGTGATTATACACACCTTCTGAACCTATGCAGAGTAGGGCTCTCATTAGAGACCCCTTTTTATTTAAAAGATTTACTTATTGGGTGCCTGGGTGGCTCAGTTGGTTAAGCGACTGCCTTCGGCTCAGGTCATGATCCTGGAGTCCTGGGATCGAGTCCCGCATCAGGCTCCCTGCTCGGCAGGGGGTCTGCTTCTCCCTCTGACCTTCCACTTCTCATACCTTCTCTCTCTCTCAAATAAATTAAAAAAAAAAAAATTTACTTATTGTAGAGAGAGGAGAGCACAAGCGGGAGGGGCAGAGGGAGAGGGGGAGAGAATCTCAAGCACACTGCGCTGAGTGCAGATGCGGGGCTCGATCCCACGACCCTGAGATCATGACCTGAGCCCAAATCAAGAGTCAGACACTTAACCGAATGAGACAACCAAGCCCCCTGAGACCCTGTTCTTATGTTGCCCACTCAGGTAGAAAACTGGGGGCTGGAGGGGATGTCTGAAGGACCAATGAAGCTCGCAGAAACCATCAACAGATAGGTCAATGCCTCAACTTTGTCCAATTTACATTAACCGTGACTTCCCAAAGAGGGTGCTATACAGCTCGCGTTCCCTCAGAAATTTTGCATACTTGTCAGAGAATAAGAAAACAAAGTTTAAGGAACAGACCAATTTTCCTGGAGGCAGAACCATTGAACTGAGATCCATTCTGGAAAGATCAAAATCCTTTCACAGACACTTGTTCTCACAGCCTTTCTCTCCGGGTCCCTGTAGAGGGGAAAGCAGGCTCAGGGAAGGAGGCACCAAGGGGCCTCAGGCATCCCCGTGGAAGGCCTGGGATGGCAGACATAGCCGCCAAGGTCCAGGTGTCATTGTCTCTTACTAAACCTCCAAGTCCGGTGCCCAGGGAAGACGCTCCAGCCCATGGTGCATTATGAACACCACTAACCCTTGGGACCCGCTCATGGTATCCAAGTGGATCCCAAAAGTAGAGACCTTCTAGGGGAGAAGCCAAGAGGGTACACATCTGAGTCACCACCCAATCCCCAAGAGGACCGAGGAGGAGAGGCTGAGCTTAGAAGGGCATGGGAGCCAAAGATGACAAATGAGCACCAACAGAGGAGAAAGAACCGGAAATAGCAGCAGGATTCCTAGACTCCCATAGCCCGAGAGGACACGTGTGTTGCATGTTGCCTGAGATTTTTCAACTCACACTTGAGAACCTGGACGCCTTTAGAAATGCAAACACACGGGTCTACTAGCCTTGATGTTGCCCTCTGGGGCCAAGTGGCTGGGTCCTCCTGCTTCATTATCTCAGCTTTTCCTATCTCAGAACTGTGGTTCAAAGCAGTCTTTCTCGGGCCGCCTGGCTGGCTCAGTCACTTAAGTGTCTGACTCGACTTCGGCTCAGGTCATAATCTCAGGGTCATGGGATCGAGCCCCGAGTCGAGCTCCGCACTCAGTGGAGTCTGCTTGAGTTTTTCCCTCTCTCTCTAACCCTCCCCCTGCTCAGTCTCTCTAAAATAAATAAATAAAATCTTTTTTTAAAAAAAGTAGTCTTTCTCACTAGGGGAAAAAAAAAAGACCTCATTCTCCCTTCTTAAGGAAAAAAATAAAAGTAGCAGAGACATATCAATGAGTCACGCAATAGATATGAAGGAAAACTTAATTTTTGGAGTCGGATGTCTTGTACGAATGGTTCCCATCGGAGAGGAAGTATTTCTAGAAAACAGACTAAGCACAGACCCAGGGGCGGGCGTAGCAGCTTCCCAGTGAGAATTAGTGACGGGATATTTGTCAGAACAGCTACCGAGGAGAGAATAAATCTTGAGGAAACAAGACAGTCGACTACCGGTGTGTGGGGACAGGCTCGGGCTCTCGGGCCTTGTAAGAACGAGCCCTCCAGACAGAGAGACCTGAGGGGACTCCCGCTTCTTTAAAAAGAGCAAAGTCATTTTATTTAAAATTTCAGACACAACGCAGGTCACTACTTTGATATCGACAGCAAGGAGCCAAGCCGACACAGCGGGAACAGAACAAAATCATTGGTTGCGGCGCCTGGCCGGCGGGGTTGTGAGTTCGAGTCTCATGCTGGGTGTAGAGACGACTTAAAATTACAATCTTTGAAAAACAACAAAAAAAAAATCAGTTATTAAACGTGAATAACTCAGAGAGCCATTTGCATGTTTCACCGATGGGCTTTTATTAAAATTGTACATAGATTTTATACTTAATTTTTTTCCTCATACTTAATTTTTTTAAAAAGAACTTCCTCTATTCCTAGTATCAAAATAGTTCTTTTTTTAAATACCTTGAAAAACAGTAATACAATTATTTTGCTATATATTAAATATCTTCCTATGCTCTCAATCACTTCTGTTCCATCTCTCTCCTTGAATCCTGCCTGAAGGTCACTATGACGGTTTTTGGCATCTTGAAGGCTTTATCCCAGAGAAGCGTTAGAGATTTGAGAAAGAGAAGCCAATGGCAAGAACTGATCTGATGCCGAAGACTCGTATTTATTACGAGGCTTCCCTGCAGAGTTATATGCTGTCAAGCTGGGCCACATCGGAATCTCTCTCCAGTGTATGTACTCGGGGCCGGGGAATTAGGGAAACAAAGCCGTTTTTTGCCCTGAACCGGTAATGTTGACTCAACAGCACCATCTTGTGGCCGACGCGCATAAAAGCACCCAACGGTACAGGAAGGTATTTGGACATGCTGTGTTGGGAGATCTAGAGGCGGAGACCAAAAAAAATTTTTTTTTTTTAAATTTTCAGGGTCACGAGACAATTGGCTTCCGGAAAGCCCACTCTCGACACAACACAGGCTTCTTGCAGCTGCTCCGTCTCGAGGCTCGCCAGCTTTGCGGGGGGGAACTGGAATGCATGCCATCAAAAACTGGACTCGGGTAACGTTTTCTTCCGGCTTAAGGAAAGAGTGTGGTATTTCACCTTGTGCAGGGTGCCAAAAGGAGTGTGGTCCCCGGGAACTGTCCTCGGTGACGGGCCCAGGGCACTGGCCCTCGTGGGCCTGCCAGCTTTGCGAGGGAGGCGGAGAGAGCTGGGTGCCGACCAGACGTCCCTCTCCAGGCAGCTGGCGGGGGCCCTGGCCAGGCTCTCTCGGATCTGGAAGGAAGGAGAGGAGTCTCGGGCGTGCTCATCCACAGCCGGGCTCAGCCGGCCGCTCGCCAGGGACACTGGGGACGCCTGGAGGGCCGCCTCCGCCCTGTCATGCTTGTGCTCCTTCTTCCAAAACACAGATCTCAGAAGGGTGAGGGTCCCCTGTGGGAATCTGTCTCTCTCAGGGTCTCTGGCCTCCGCACTGGCCCTCACCCTGGCTGAGGGATTCTGGCGGTTGTCCGTGCTGTTTCTGGATACCCCCGCGGGGCCTAGAGGCTCCTTGGTGGGGGAAGGTCCCCTGCCATGGCTCCCTCCCTGGCCACTTCCCTCGCAGTTTGCGGTGCTCTCGCCCTCCGGCCAGGCTCGTTTCTCGGTTCCCACTGAAGGCATCATCACGAGGGGCAGGTCAAACTGTTTGGGGAGCCTGATATCCTGACTTGCATGTTCCTTGGCTTTCCTCGCTGCGTTCAGACCGTCTGGGACTCCAGGGGCTGCAGAGGGGCTGGGGTGGCCCGAGGGCCAGGGCACTCCGGCCGGCGCCCTCTCAGTGGCTCGCCCACCCTCTTCCCCCTTGGCAGAGCCAGCGGCATCCGACTTCACGTCCTCGCCAGCAGCGCCCGTCAACAGTGGCACGATGGACTGGCTCGTGGATCGGGGTCTCCGCCTGGACTCCAAGTACTCCACCAGCTCGACAGACGCACCCGGGGGTTTCTCCCTGGGTCTAAAAGACCATCGGAGGGGCATGGTCTTGAAGGCCCCCTGCCTGGCTCTGGAAGGGGCGGGCTCCTTCATGCTGATGCTTCGGCCTCGTACGCCCCGTACCAACGGCCTGGACGCCAACCCTCCTGAAAGAGACACCAAGAGCATCAGTGCCCAAATTTCCCTCCAGGTGCATTGAGTGACTACGATGCCTGTCATCGAACAGATATGGATCGAGATCTTGGATGCATCAGGCAGCACTGGGCGTTGGGGACACAGCAGTGAGCAGGACCCCGAGGTTCTAGCTCTCGGGAGCTAGATGTGTGCACCCGCTGTCCCACGGAATCCATTTACCTATTCGAAGCCACAGGGCAAGCCAGTGTCAAAAAAGGGAGCTATGTGCCCAGACAGCCCAGACTCCTGGTAAAGCCCAGTCCTGGAGGCATCTAGCCCTAAGGCGGAATGTCATTTTCATTTATAGCTGAGTATTTGCACGAAGCAGAATGCTCAGCAAAAGTCCCTCCTTTTCCAGGTCAAATTAGGTGCTTGTACTTTTCAAGCGCAAGACTCAGACTTCCTATCCTGGGCTAAAAAATAAATAAATTGTACATTTAGTTTTATCGGAGGTGCCACTTACTGTCTTCACTGTGTGTTTTGCAGCACCTGTCTGTAGTTGGAAAGACATTTTTGATGTGTGATGTCAAATGAGAAAGCATCTAGAAAACCCGTGTGATCCCACTTGCACACATGTGTGTGATACATACATGTGAAAAAATACAAATAAGTCTGGAGCGATAAATACTAAACTGACAAGCCGTCGAGGGGGCCCTGGGATGTTGTGTATGACTGATTTTCTTCTTGGTTCTTCCCTTAATCTTAATGTTTCTAAAGGGAATACACACATAACCATGGCTGTGTATTTTTTCTTAAGAAACAGTTATGAAAACAATTCCACTGACGGCATCAAAAGGAATAAAATACTTAGGAATTAACGGAGAAGGTAAAAGACTTGTATAACTTGTATAAAAGACTTGTAAAACTTGTATAACACTACTAAGAAGAAAGAAATTAAAGACAGAAATGGAAAGGCATCCCATGTCCATGGATTGGAAGGCTTAATATTGCTAAAATGACATTACCCGAAGCGATGTATCTGCAGCTTCAGCGCAGTCCCTATCAAAATCCCAATGGGGATTTTTGCGGAGATAGAAAAATCCATCCTGAAGTTCACATGGAATCTCAAGTGACCTCCACAGCCAGTCAAAACACAACAAATACTGCATGATTCCTCCGCATGAGGAGCTCAGAGGGGTCGAAACCAGACAGACAGAAAGGGTACAGGTGGTGGCCAGGGGCGCGGGGAAAGGGAGAGTGTGGTGTTACTGTGAAATGGACAGACTTTCAGATCGACAAGATGAAAAGTCACAGGGATGGATGGTGGCCCCGACCACGTGCAACACCACTGAAACGTGCTTGAAAATGGTCAAAATGATCAACTTCATTCTGTGTATTTTAACATAATAATAAATGCAAAAAGCAAAGCAACTCGCAGTCATCGGTCATTGTACCATTAAACTGCCTTGATGTCTAAGATGCCTGTCATCGCGGAGGGAAAAAAAATAACCTTCGCCTGCGTGAGCCACACGGTGTAGGGACAGTCATGTGCATTTAGACGAAGACCTGACATCAACCGCGTAGCCTTTCGCCCACAGCCCACCCTCTCACTGGTGAGCATGAGAGCAACTCTACTCCTCCTCCATACAACATCCCTGTTGTCAGCACAGCCAGCTGGGATGAACTAGAGGCAGAGGGACTCGGGGTTCTTGGGGGATGGGCGACAGCTCGGGGCGTGCCAGCCGGGGACGCACCATCAGCCGGGCTCCCGGGGAAGGGGTGACGGGAAGGCAGAGCCCAATGCCCGCTGGTGTCCGGAGGGGTATGACAGCATCTCAGATGTTCCTGGGCAATTTTATCTGCCCTGGATCATTCTGTTGGCTTTTAATAATTTTTTTTCGTGTGGTATTTTCCTTAAAGCATTTCCTTAGATCGGTCAGCAAGAGACATAACGTCACCCAAACTATCTTGGAGCTCCAATTTCGATGGACCCTGTCGCTCCCCCATTAAGTTCCCATCCTGGGGTCTGAGACATACATGTTGTTGTTTTTTTTTTTCCCCCCCTTGTCTGCAACCCTGGGAAGGGCAGAGAGGGAAGCTTTCATTCGGACGACAAAGCTGTGACTTCCAGCTTTTCAGGACGAGAGGACACAGCCGGCAGCCTGGCAGGTGGCTTGGCAGCGAGGCCCCTCTTCCCGGATGACAGGCCCGGGACCTGTCCCTTGCCCAGGAACCGCAGATGCCCACGCGAGTCCTTCCTCCTCTTTCTCCAGACGGCAGCAGGGGAGGCATGGTGGGTGCGCTGTACGGACGGAAGGGATGAGAAAGAGCCCGCGCTGAAGCTTACTATTCACGGAGCTCTCCCTCCTGGGGGAGAGGAGGCTGCTCCCCCTGCTTGTCCTTGGGGGACCTCCCGGAGGCCGGGGCTAGAGGCAGAGGTGGCGTTCAGAGATGCCTGAGTGAAGGTTCCTTCCCACCCTGGAATTGTGGCCTTGCTCATGCTTGGTTGGCTTGAGAACCAGGAAAGGCCTAGAGCCTTAAGCCACATGGAGGACATAAGTAGTTAAGTCCTTCCTGAAGGTTCTAGAAGCCCCAGGGCCTGAGTGATGTGCTTCCCGGGTCCCGCGAGGCCTCCTCACACAGATGGCGGCCGGGCAGCTGGAGGGCACAGCCCCCGCCCATGGCCCCACCCGCACCGTGGCTCTGGGAATGACAGATGCTGCCCTAGGAAATGCCCCATCAGTTTCCATGTGACGCTGTATCCTCGGCTAATGAAATCAGGCGTCAGTCTGACCTCACGATGCACGCTGCGAGCAGGGGTGGGCTCCCCCGGCCATCCTTAGTCCGCCTGCAATAGGACCAGCCTCCGGGTCCACTGGTCTCGGTCTGTTCAAGGGTTCCCACTGTGCCTCTTACGGCCACCCCCCGACGCAGTCAACGGACACGTAATGAAAGCCTGCTGGGTGCCAAGGACTGTTTCCGGTGCTGGGCATACAGCCATGGAAAAAACACAAGTGCCTGCCCCACGGGGGTTTGCCAGAAAGCAACGTTTGCTATCATGGAATGTAGTGCTGAGAGCTATGACAAAGAATGAGGGGGTACAGCGCGGTCAGCGACAGAGGAGTGAGGAGAGACCAGAGTGAAAGGGAGGAGGAAGTCATGTGGAGATCGGGGGAAAACAGCCTGCCGGCAGAGGGAACAGCAAGTGCAAAGGCCCTGTGGCACTAGTGAGCTCGGTGGGTCACGGAAGCAGCAAAGAGACCACCGTAGCTGTAACCAAGAGAGAGAAAAGTCCCCCCACTAAGGGTCTTCATCTTCTGCGCCCCCATCTGTATTTGGAGACATCTCCATCTCTGGTTTCAGACTTTCCTCTGGTCTCCTAGAGGGTGAGGACAAGCTACACAGCTGAGCCGGGCCTTGTCCACCTCTGTGGCTAAGCCAGTAGGCTGAGCTGGTGAGGGGGAAAGGGCTGCGGGGGAGGCTGCGGCTACTGCCCCTTCCATCTCTCCAGGAATGAGGGAGCCCCAGTGGGCAGAAACGGGTCTGGGAGTCAGAGAATAAGAATCACCAGAACCGTGAGAACCATGAGAACAGGCCCCTAATGAAACAGAACCACGGGACGGAACAGAGAAAAAGAGAAGCTCTTGGGGAGATTCACGTATAGAACAAGAGAGGGCTGAAAAAAGGTCTTCTGCGTTTTAAGATGCAGTAAATGCGTTGAAGGCACACAGGGTCACTGTTGAGACTCAAATCAGTGGCTGAAAAGATAAAGAGAAAGCAGCATCTCACGCCTTAGAGCGAAATGACACAGAGAAATCGCAGGGAAAAGCTAGAAGATCAGAGAATGGATCCAGGGGGCCCAGCAGGCAAATAACAGGAATTTGAAAAGTCAGACGATAATTAAAAGAACAGTTTCCCTAAAGAAAAGCCTGTGTCTGCGGACAGACAGGCTCTGGGGGTTGTAGGTCGTGTATGAACAAACACACAGACCTAGCCACATAAAGGTGGAATTTCCAAATTCCAAGGTCAACGACAGAATTGCAAAAGCTTCCAGCCAGAAAGAACAAAGGATTCTCATGTAGAGGAAAGGAAGAAAAAAAAAAAAAGGCTTCTCACCTGCAACCCTGGGGTCCGGCGGATGGTGGGAAACACCTACAGACACCGGAGAGGGAAGAATTCTAATCCAAGAGTCCTCCAGCCAGCCAAGCGGCCGCTCCGGCCCAGTCCAAGGAAATACCTGTGCCTCCGCAGAGGGAGAGGGCGTGTCACCCATCCCTGGCAAGGTCTCTGACCAATACTAAGGATTCAGAACCCAGACCTCAAGACGGAGGGGGACAGAAAACACAGATGGAGTCTGTTCCATTCTGCGGAGCCTGCCACCCGTGTACCACGCACTGCCGTCGGGGGCACACGGTCTCAGGATGGGGAATAAGTGATGTTAGCGTGTGTGGGATCTGGGAAGGCTCAGCGCTCACAGCCTGAAACCGAGGGCTGAAGCATCTCCGAGAATCTGAGAGGAGAGGGCATGAAGTGGAGGAGGGGGGTTCCTAAAACAGACCAGAGGGAACGCGTGCAAGCATTTCAAAGTGCTCACTTTGGGGGAGGGGGAGGACATGCAAGCATTATTAGGTCTCCTCTCACTGCGGGGGATGAAATAGAACGACTCACAGAAAAACATGACCCGGCTTCTCATAGCACAGAACAGGAAAATGCATTTGATTGGACACATTGAGAAGGATGAAGGGACAATTAATAAGATGGGAAAGCAGGGCAGAACTTCCAGACGGATGAAGGAAAAAAGGAACAAAGAGTAACATGATCAACTCGGCAAAAATAAGGAAAAAAGAAAAAAGAAACAGTAATTTAAAAAAATTTTTTTAATGGAACAAAATCAAATTTATGGTTGCTACATTAAATTCTATGAATGGACATCGGGCGCCTGGGGGGCTCAGCCGGTCAAGCATCTGCCTTCCACTCAGGTCATGATCCCAGGGTCCTGGGATTGAGTCCAATGTCAGGATCTCTGCTCAGTGGGGAGCCTGGTTCTCCCTCTCCCTCTGCCTGCCACTCCCCCTGCTTGTGCTCTCTCTCTGTCAAAAGATAAAATCTTAAAAAATGTATCGATGAATGGACTGAATGCTCCCTTTAAGACAGGCTCTCAATTTTTGACATTAAAAATATAACAACAAAAATAATAAAACTGCGACCGTGTTTACTGGAAACCACTTAAAATTAACTCTCTAAAGGAAAACTTCATAAAGCAAAAGATAATAGCAAAATGATACCAGACAAATGCAAACAAAAAGAAAGGAGGAGAGGGTGGAATGACTAATTTTAAACAAGATAGAATTTTCTTTTTTAATTTTATTTATTTTGAGAGAGAGAGAGAGAGCGAGCACAAGCAGAGGGAAGGACAGAGGGGGAGGAGTGAGAGAATCTCAAGAAGGCTCTCCACGGAGCACAGAGCCGGATGCCCGGCTCGAGCCCATGACCCTGAGATCCTGACCTGAGCAGAAATCAAGAGTCGGACCCTTAACCGACTGAGCCACCCAAGCGCCCCTTGACGGAGTAGAATCGAAGATGAAAAGCATTAAGCAAGATAAAGAGCCACATTATAACGAGAACAGTTTATAAAGAAGGCCTAACAGTCCTCAGCTTACAGACACCTGTTAACAAAGCAGCGAAAATATAAAGCAGAAATTATCCGAGTCTCTGGATACTTGATTAAACCCACGGCCATACAGGAAGGCTACAACAGGAAGGTTACTGCCTAGCCAGGCAGTCCTCGATAGAGTCAATTTAAAGACAAAGGGAACTGAATCCCAAAACCAACTCACCTCATCTACCAGTTACGACACAAAGCTCATATCCCTCCAACAGACACAACTGGCATTATTTCACGTGTACGCCGAAAACGGATGAAATAATAATCACGTACTTAACTTGGTCATAAAAAAGGGAATGCTTTTTGAAAACCACATTCTTGGATCACAAACCGCAAGATGAGAAAGAATTAAAGGGAGATACCACCTCCCCCCCAAATCATAAATGCTTGAAGCGCCCCGATAACCTTCAAGATGGAAATAAAACCCAGAAATAACACAGTCTGGAACCGGTAAAGCGCTGATCAAGTGAAAAACAAAGCCTCCAAGGCCCAATAAAAACCGCGGAGAAAATTTACCGTCAGAAGCACGTCTGCTGAAAAGAGGAAGTCCCAGGCCCCCTTCCGGATCGGGGTGGCGAGGGGTCTGCGAAGGGTCCAGCCACTGGTTTTCACAGGGTCTTGCTTTTTTTTTTTTTAATAAAAGTTGCAAAAGTAAGGTGTTTTTACATCGTCCTCCTTGAAGAGCTGCTTCCTACACCCGTCCCCAATGACAGAAGTTGGGGCCCCCACAAAACTTGGATCCATCTCTGTTGGTTAAAATGCATTTAGGGCGCCTGGGGGGCTCAGTCGGTTAAGCGTCTGCCTTTGGCTCAGGTCATGATCCCGGAGTCCTGGGATCGAGTCCCACATTGGGCTCCCTACTCAGCGGGGAGCCCGCTTCTCCCCCTCCTTCTGTCCTTCCCCCTCGCTTGTGCTCTCTGGCTCTCTCTCTCTCAAATAAATAAAATCTTAAAAAAAAAAAAAAAAAGAATAAAATGCCTTTAGAACTCTAATAGTATAGCTACCGGAAAGACAGAGCTCCCCAGCTGCCCATGTTCCTCTCCAGAGAACCTGAGTACTCTTTTTGACGGTGACAAAATTCTCTCCCAAACCCATGGGGACAGGGCATGGAACCAACCACCACCGGAACCTGTATGCTGGAGTCGGATCTTACCCAGGCCAGAAAATAAGAAAACAAGGCTGGATTTTTCAACCGTCTCACAACAGGTTCCAAAATCCCATCGCCATTTCAGTCAAACCTCAAGAGGGAACGTTCCCTTCGGAAGCCAGGCTCTTGCTGAGGCCGCGCGGAATAATCTCGGTTTTGGAACCTACACGCAGCAGCCACGGTGGGGGGTGGGGGCGGTCCATGTGCAGCCCTAACCCCTACTCCAAGGAGGCGAGCTGGCGACTGGTGACTCCCGAGGCTCAGCTTGGTCCCGCCCCCTCCTGGAGATGCGGGTGCCTAGCAGGGATACCCGAGCCCCGGTTCTCCGGGGAGTTCTCGGACGCCGGGCCTGACCCCTGTCTGGGCACCATGTTGAGAAGCTGGGCCATCTCGCGAAGAGGCCTCCCTGGGGGACGGGGACGGAGGGGGCGGGTGTGAGATGAATTTGTGCCCGGGAGGAGTGACAAGTGGCCCGAGGCCCCACGCCGCCGGACGGAGCCGAGAAAGACTTACGAGCTCTCGCCGGACGCTCACGCCGATGCGGATGGACCAGCTTGGAAAAGAAGGCCCTTTTTTGTTCGCCAGACGCGACCCTAAATGTCCGTCACGCGAGGGGAAGAGGAATGCTCGGACGGGGTGAGTCCGAACGTGACGCATTAACCCTTCTGCTTCCACAGAAACGCATTCTAAGGCCATCGGACAAACGTCCCAGGCACGTAGGGGCGCTCCTATCCGCGTTCTGGCGGCTCGTGAAATACTGGGAGCCGACACACCGAACCCTGAGAAACAGCCAACCCAACTGTGACACCTAAGCCATGGCCACCAGACGGTTGGATTCAACGCTGATCTAGCCCCCTCTCCCCCCGTAGCCCTCCAGCTGTATCGTCAGACGTACTCGCTCGCAAACACGGCACCAGAGCCAAGGCTGAGGAATCAACACACGGGCCACGGCCCCGCGATCGCACTCCCGGACGGACGGACACGGGCAGACGTGAACTCACGTTCAGAGCCGGAGACGCCCCCGACGGGCGACCGCGACAAAACGTGTACAGGACCCGGAAACGCCTCTTACGACCTGGGGGAATGCTGATGCCGGAAGCGGAGCAGCCCGCCGAGGGGCAGATGCCCCGGCAGGACGGCCGCCCGCCCCTCCTGCGTGCTCCCCCGCAAACCCGCAGGGGTTTCTGGAGAGTCACCAAATAACCGGAGAATCCATCCGTCTGGAACTCGAGGTGCTTCCCTTGATGATCGAGCCAGACTTTTCCAGGCCGGCCTCAGGTCCGTTCCAGAACCCACGGAGAGGAGCAGGCGGGTCTCCCCGCCCCCACCCATCGCGCTTTCTTTCTTTCCCAAATCCCTGCTTTTGGTTTTTGACCAGAGTCAGCGGTCAACAGATAACGTCTGCCTGGCTGTCTCTCGCTCCTGGATACTTAAACTTTCGTACAGAGAACTTTCTGTGTCCCGGTTGCTTGAGGGTTGGTCTTGCTCTGTTTTGGACCCATGGAATGAGGTGGAAGAGACGCGGCTACACGCAGCACATGGAAATCTCACAAACAGAATGCTGAGCAAAGGGAGCCCAACGGGAAAGAACCCAGACGGCAGGACTCCACTGACACAGAGTTCCAAAAGAGGCAAAAGGAAATCTATGGTGTTGGAGGTCAGAATACTACTCCCTTCTGGAAAGGAGGGAGACAGTGATGCTGGAGAGAGATAACCAGGGGGTGGGGGAGGGCCTGGAACTTTCTATGTCTTCACCTGATGATAGTTATATGAGTTATATACGTTATGATAATTCATTAGACGGACATGTGTGACGAATGCACTTTTCTGTATATAGATCGTGCTTTCTTTAAAAAACAATCATATTTTAGCAACGAATTCTGGAGCTAACGGGAAACAGGAACTAAGAAATCAGAGCGCACTGCTGCCTTCCGAGGGAAGGAACCCACAGGCTGAACGATAGACACATGCACTCAGGCACACACGCGCACACTCGCGGTTTTTCCAGAAAGACTCTGCTTCTGTAGGTACGCCCTGGCTCTCCTGCACTCTCCCCACTTTTCGCTCTAGAACGGGGATCATCTGGATGCCCACGTGTTCTATCATTTCCCATCTGGCAGAGAAAAACGAACCAAAGCTGCCGTCCTCCCGGCATTCCTCTGCAGCTACTGTGACCTTAACCGCGGCTCTCGATGGAGCCTGTGACCCACCGGCCCGTCTTCAGCCCGGTGTCTCCTCCACCTGCTACCTCGACTTCCCTGTTCTCCAGCCGCACGCAAAGGCAGGTCCCCCCCGGCGCGACCCTCCAGCCCGACGGCCACACCCCCACCCTCCGCAGTGCGTGACACCGCTGGCCACCGGCTTCCTGCACGGGCATCCGTCTCTGCGTCTGTGAGCCGCGGGCGCCCCGTGTCCTTGCTACCTCCGCGGCCACGGCTCCTCGGTTTCTTGACGAGCTTCTCTGTCTTTGCTCCGTCACTGGATGTGGGGGGAGCTGCGGGGTTTGGCGTCAGGCTCTCCTCTTTTCTGTCCTCCCAGTTTCCCTGGGCTTTCGATGCCATCCACGTGCTGAGGGCTCTCAACTATTTACCCCCTCTCCCTGGTTATCATCCCGACTCGGATGTCTTACAGGTCTCGAAATGACCGTGTCGAAAAATGCTTTGATTTCCCTCCAAAACTGACCTTACCCTCTCCCATCTCACAACCTGCAGTACCGGCCGCCTGGTGAGACGCTCGGCCGAGAGTCATCCCTGACTCCCCGCTCCTTCCCTGACGCCCCACAGCAGCAGATCCCATTAGCTCTAGCTTCCCACACACCCAGAAGCTGACCGCCTCCTACCCAGCACGCCAGTGCCAACGCCACTCTCTGGCCGGGACAAGCCCTCCACCTGGCCTCCCACCCTTGTCTCCGCCCCCTGTGATGGGGACATTTCATGGGGGTCGCCCCCCAGCCTAGAAACGTGTCCCTCTGATGATCTACGTCTTCCCCCTGGTCCCAGCTTCTCATCATGCCATTACATGCATTTGCACATTTACATGTCGTCGTCCCCATTAGACGGAAAGCCCCAGGGAGCCGAGAGGGGACGCACCTGCAGCTGGAGGGCGGTGGGCAGGGGAGGGGGAGGCTGAGGGCTGCTCACGGAAGACCCGATGGGAGAGACGGCGGTCTTTACACCCAAAGCCGCTTAGTCCCAGCGCTTTCAGAAAGCTGAGCAGCGACGGTCATCGCAGAAAAGGAAAATAAAAGCAGCCAATCTGACCGACACGAGAGGACATACCCTTTTCCTGATCGGAAAGGCTGGAGGTGAAGATGGGAGGGTCCGGCTCCTGGGGCCGGGAGGGGCCGGGGCTGGAGCTCCAAGACAGCAGGCTTCCCCGGGTGCTTCCCCGGGCGCTGCCGTGATTGCTCTCCAGCCGAAGGAGCCAGTGATCAGAGAAGGTGGAGCTGGTGGAGCCTGTGGGGGGAAGCACACGGAGGCGGCTGGACCTGGCCCCACCCGATCGGGGTCCCCGGAGGAGCCCCGAGCGGCCGGACCCCCACCCCCGAGCCCTGGGACTGCAGGACCAGAGCAGAAGGACATAAACAAACGTTAGGACCAGAGGAGAAACCCCACGATGGCTTCGCCGCGTGACCAAGCTGAAAATGTAGGGAAAGGCTTTCGGGCACAGAGAGGTCAGGGCACGGCAGGTACTGACATGCGGTTTCTGGCGTTACTTTTGTCATCGACTCCGGTTTTCTAAATAGGCTATGTTTTTCATTCATTCTGTCTCCTGCAAAAGGCAGGCGGGCTTCCTCGGATTCAGACCTCTTGGGGTGTCGGTAGTTTAATGTGGCCACCCTCCGATAATTATTAGGAAGAAAATACGAGTATTTTTTATTAAAAAAGCTCTCTCATCCCAAAGATAAGGATAGGATTGTGAGTGAAATAAATCACCTAAGGAGGTCAACTCTGACCTCTTTTTTTTCCCCCTCCAGACTGCCAAGTTTGAGGCCATTTAGCGACCATGTCACCGGGTATGGTCAAGCCGCTAAGTTTGCTACCGAGGCCCCGGGTCCCTAACAACGCCCCTGCCCTTCCTAACAGGACGAACGCAGGTGTGTGCACGAGTGTAATTAAAGTCTGGCTCGAGGGGCGCCCGGGTGGCTCCGTTGGTGGAGTCTGACTCTCGGTTTCAGCTCGGGTCACGCTCTCAGGGTCGTGAGCTGGGGCCCCCCCGCGTCGGGCTCCACGCTCAGCGCAGGGGTCTGCTTGGGACTCCCTCCTGCCCCTCCCGCTCGTGCCGTCTCTGGCTCTAAAAACAAATAATATACATATATATATGTATACGTATACAAATACGTATGTATACATATATATAAAAGTCTGGCTCCATGAGAGACGGGAAACCCGAAAGCCCCAAACCGCCAAGAGCCGCCTGCTCACGGTACTGTTCCTTTCGCCTTCTTGGCTTTCGCCGTGTCCATCACACAGACTTACGATCAGGACACTCGCCTGTCATGCCCAAATCTCCGTGCCAGATCCCACGCCTCCCCCTCTCCTGGTCCCTGTCCTTCGGCTGAGGACCTTCCCAGCGCCCCTCTCCTACCTACCTCTCAGGGAGCTGCTGGCTGACCAGAGAGGGATGCTGTTCCGTTTCTGATAAAACAGGATGTAAGCCCCTCGGCTGTTGACTTCGTCCTCTGGGAGCGGTTCCACCGTGCTGTCGTCGTAACTGTACCACTGGCCATCCAGAGAGTTCCGGCAGTAGGCTGCAAGGGTCCAAACCCCAAGTGCCAATTACTGGCGTCCCCCGACCCCGCCAACAACAAAAGCAACGACGACAACAAAAAACCCCCCAAAACCAGAAAGGCATTTCAGACGAGCAGAGCTGAACAATGGACGTATTTGTAACCGAATGAGAAAAACTGGCCAGAAATGAATTTTGCGAAGTCAGAGAGCGCCGTCCGTCAGGCTCCCCGATGCTGACTGATAGGAGCGTGCTGTGACTTTACATTGCAGCCCTCGCTCAGGCAAAATCTCCAATAACAGGGAACCCTAAGTTACTGAGCCGGACAATAACGTCAACGGTCACACTGGTCCTCGAGGAGCTTCGAAATGCACATCTCTGAGCCAGTATGTGATAAAAAAAAAAAAACAAACTCATGTGGGATTATGGTATGCTTCCTTCCTGCCTAAGAACCAAAAAAAAAAAAAAATTTAGGAAAAAGCCCATCAATAGGATTCTCGCCACCTTCTAAACAATTATGACAAAATACTCTTCTTTCCCTCCACGTCTCAGTGAATGGTGCCAGAACGCACAAATGTGGAGTCAGTCCACTTTTCTGCATCGAGCCCCAGAGCAAATAGCTCAGGCTTTATAGGTCACGTATGGCCACAGATGGTCTCTGACTAGATTCTCCTTTGTTGTTGTTGTTGTTGTTGTTTTTATCATCTTTTAAAGTGTAAAAAACATTTTTAACTTATGGGCTATACAGAAACAAGTGCCAGACTGGCTCTGGCCCACGGGCCACAGTTTGCTGAACCCTGTGCACTCCAAACCAGGCGCCTCGGGGCTCGTCTTTGCTCTTCCCTTCCCTTCCCCACCCCCCCCCATTCCCAGTCCAAAAGCTAGTCTTACCAATCCTACTGCAAAATGCATCTTGAATACCCCGACTGTCCACTCCTGAGTACCAGCCAACACCATCTTTCATCTGAGCCCCAGAAACTTCCCCTAACTGGAATTCCAACTTTCACTCTTGCTCCCTTCTATCTGGTTTCCGCAGAGGAGAGCTACGCCCTCAGTGTGTAAACTAGATCACGTCTTCAGTCCCCTGCCTAAAGCCTTTTACTGGCTTCCCATTACCCTTGGGGAAAAAATGCAAACTCTCATCCATGCCCTACACGTGCTGTCTACTTCTCCAGCCTCATCTGTGTTCCTGTCCTGGGTCACTATACGTTAGCCATGACGGGCTTGCATCATTTCTTAAACACAACTCTGCCCCAGGGCCTTTGCACATGCTAGTAGCTCTTCCCATCATGGTCCTCCTCTCATTATCTACCCAGTTAGTTCCTTTAGCTCTGGGCGTATAGGAGCCATTCTCAGAGAGGCCTTATCTCCATCACAGACATGGTCCGTCAAAATACCCTTTATAATGCCGGCCACAGAAAGAGCCAAAGAGACGAGCATCTTTCCACCGTGTCTGCAATTAGACTGAAGTACCATGAGGGCAGCACTCCTGTCGGTCTCGCTCATCATGGAAGCTCTAGCGCCGCACACAGTCTGCACAGAGGGGGTACTTGTGGGGCGGCTGGGTGGCTCAGTGGGTTAAGCCTCTGCCTTCAGCTCGGATCTCAGTGTCCTGGGATAGAGCCCAGCGGCTCTCTGCTCAGCAGGGAGCTTGCTTCCCCCTCCCTCTCTGCCTACTTGTGATCTCTCTCTCTCTCTGTCAAATAAAATAAAATCTTAAAAAAAAAAAGAAGGGTTACTCATTGTGTTACCCCCCCCACCCTAATCTCTGGCAGGTGCCTGGCGTGTGATGAGGGCACACGCATGCCCAGGGCCTGCGGGAGCTCGGCATTCCGAGGGCAGCTGGAAGCTCGGGCCCCGGCCACGACGTGTGACCACGGCGGCCACGAGGCGAGAGGCGAGGCTCACCTGTGTAATGCCCACCTTGCAGGCTGCCGTGGTGGTTGCAGACGGCGTACAGGTCGTACAGGAAGTCCAGCGGGTAGCCGGCGGGCAGGCAGGCCGGCTGCTTCCAGGGGGGCCAGGGGCCCGTCCCGGGCGGGGGGCCGGCGCTTCTCTGGGCCACGTGCGGAGCCATGTTGAGGCCAGACAGCGGAAACTTCACCAGCGTGGACAGCTTGTTTCTTCTCTCGCCCACTTGACAGAACCTCTTGAGGTGGATGATGAGGATGTCCGGCAGGGTCCACAGGCTCAGCTTCACCATGCCCTGCTGGAGCGCCTGGCAGTGCGGACACTTCCACGCGTCGTCCTGGGCCAACTGGAAAAGGAGCCACCGGAGCGGTGAGCGCCCCCTTCCGGCCGGCGAGCTCCCCCTTACGGTCTGCGAGCGCCTCCTTCCGGGCCCGCGAGCGCCCCCTTTCCGGCCGGCGAGTGCCCCCCTTCCGGTCTTCTGCTAGCGCCCCCTCCCGGCCTGCGAGCCCCCCCTTCCGGCCAGCGAGCGCCCCCTTCCAGTCTGCTAGCGCCCCTTCCGGCCCGCGAGCGCCCCCTTCCGGCCCGCGGCGCCGTGGCCCACCCACCAGTCCCAGCCGCGCGCCACCTGCTCCTCCTTGGTGTAGAACTGAAAACACTCGTCCAAGGTACAGCTGTGCTGCTGGTGGGCCTGCTGCTGCCGCCACACGCTGTCCGCGTCCTGGACCCGCTCCTCCTGGAGGCTCCCGAACAGGCTGCGAGCAGCGGGGAGCACCGGTATCAGGGGGAGGCCACGCTGCCCGGCGCGGCCCCTCGCGCGCACCCCGGCTCCCGCGCTCTCTCCCGCGCCAGTTCCCGGAGGGACCCCGCGCTCGGCAGATCTGCCTTCGCTTCCCCGGGGAGCACGGGGCCCCCGGACCTCGCAGGGGGAGTCATAAACACTTGCTGGGCTGACCGGTGTCCTTTTTCAAAATATGGCCACGTGCACTCGGGATGACAGGCACAGCCACGCTGAGTGCCTGAGAGCGTGGACTGGAACCAGACAGCCTGGGTTCGCATCCCACGCCCGAGCTGTGTGACACCGAGCAATCGCGTAACCGCTCTGTGCCTCGGTTTCCACATCTGGAAACTGTGGATTAGGGCGGTGCCGACCCCACGGGGCGGGACGGGGAGGAAGCACACGGCATGCCTGCAGTGTGCATCATGCATCCACGTGAAGCGCTCGGAGCCGCGAACGGGGAAGCGTCACAGCGTGTTAACTGCTGTTACCGCCGCCACTCCTCACACCGCCCAGCACGGTCGTTATCACGGTCACTAGCGATGTTTACATGCAGACACTGGTCATTAGGGTCTCTCAGAGGCTGGGACCACATGGCCTCGATGCCTTCAGGCGTGCTGGGGAAGCCCGGGCACGGGAAGATTTAGTTGTGCACGCAGGTCCTCTGCGTGTCCCCGCCCCGCGAGAGCCCCACTGTTGCACTCACTGCTCCTTGACACAGCTGTCCCACTCCACGGCCAGTTTGACGTGGGGGGGACCTCCCGGCCTCTGGAGGTGCAGAGCCCTGAGGGGAGAGAACACGGAGCCCGTCAGAAAGCAGGGGGCCTCCTTCCCACAGCTGGGCCTCCAAGCCCTGGACAGATGTCCCGAACGCAAGTGCCAGAACTGAGCGTGAACCGAGGGCGGGGGACAGATGAGTGACCAGAAGGGCCGTGGCCTGGGGGAGGCCTTCCTTGAGCCTGCTCCACCTTCGGGGGCCTCTCGAACTGCCTATGGCCAAAGGCCCGTTTGTTGATCTGTTTCTTAACCATTACAGACGGACCCTAGAATACAATAGAATCGTAGAATACGATTCTAGAATTGTAGAACACGATAAAAATAATACGGGGACAAAATAAAAGTTCATTTGAAAAACTTATTATAGAGAATGCAAAATGATTATACAGTCATCGTCTTTGCAATTGCCCTGACCTGTTGCCTTAACCTACTTAAGTGCTTCCTCTCCGGCTCTGTCATGGGCCAGGGACAATCAGCGGACAGGCAGGCATCGGTCTGTGGAACTCACTTTGAAGCCAGAGCGCTGCCAGGGGGGGCCCCCTTCTCAGAGCCCCCCAATCCCCTGTGCTCCCTTTCCCCGTCAGACCCAAGCAGGATGAGCCAACATTTCTCCGGCTTCCCTAACTCGGTAAAGCGGGTCCCGAGCAAGGAGGGTGCGGACGACACACAGGGCAGAGAACCTTCGGGCTTAGGCCCTACCCTGCGGGTTTCTGGTTTTTACAAAGGGAGGGGTCCTTCCTCGCTATGATCCCGACACCCATTCCAACGTGTGCTTTCCGTCGACACCATCAAGCCATCAACTCCATTCCAGCATCATCTACCGGAAACCAGCATCAGACCCCACAGGTGAAGGGCTCCGTCCTCCAGGCCTGCCCCCTCCTAGTGTAGACACCAACCGCAAGTCCGGGTTTTTGTCTGGGCATTCGGACCAACTGGCTGCAGCTGGGAGGTTGCAGGGCCCCCTCCTTGGGTTTGATGACTTTGCCAGAGCGGCTCACGGCGCTCAGAGGAACATTTCACTTGCTAGATCGTCAGTTCATTATGAAAGGCTGTAACTCAGGATCAGCGGGATGGAAGACAGGCAGAGGGCGACGTGTGTGGGAGGGCTGCAGGGATTCGATGCCCTCTCTGGGCCCACCACTGGCCCCCCAGCCCCTCCGTGTGCTCACCCACCCGGTAGCTCCCCAAACCGGCCCTTCTGGGTGTTTAGGGAGGCTTCCCCACGTGGGCAGGATTGATTAATCATTGGCCACTAGGAAGTGAATTCGATCTCCAGCCCCTCTCCCTCCCCTGAGGCTTCGGGTGGGAAGGAGAGTTCCAACCTCCCATCACGCGGTTGGTTCCCCTGGCAACCTGGCCCCAACCTTAGATTCTTTCCAAAAATGACCTCGTCGTTAGTGTAAAGTCGGGTGTGGTCGAAAAGGGGCTCGTGAGGGAGAGTAAGCCCCCTTTCTCACTTATCACTGAAAGCATTCCAAGGGTCTTACGAGCTCTTTGCCACAAGACCGAAGACATACTTCCTAGGATAAATTGTACCATCACGTCTATGTTAAGGATTCGCTCAGCTTCAGGCTGGCCCAGCCAGAAAATCAGAGATGTTTACTGGCAGCTTTGCGGCAGTGGGAAAAGGACCAAAAGTACCAGACAGTTTACAGAGCAAAACCGCCTCTCAGGTACTCTGCTGCACGCGTGCGTTGCCCGACAGAGCCGAGCGGGGTGGAAAGCCGTGGTGGGGGGCGGGGGGGGGGCACAGCGGCATTACCCCTCAATCACACACACAGTGTTGTACAGCTTGAGCCGAAGACTCCGTGGCAGAATTCCCCCCTACCCCAGATGGGACATTCTGGTTGAATTCGGCAGCATGAGCTCACTGAAGGAATTTGGGTCTCTCCCATCAGACTGCAGTGGGTTCACATTCAGGCTGGGCCATTAGCTATGTAAGTCAGAGCAAGTCAGGGGCGCCCGGGTGGCTCTGTGGGTCAAGCATCTGCCTTCGGCTCAGGTCATGATCCCGGGGTCCTGGGATCGAGTCCCGCATCGGGCTCCCTGCTCAATGGGGAGTCTGTTTCTCCCTCTCCTTCTGCCCCTTCCCCCTGCTTGTGCTCTCTCTCTCTCTCTCTAATAAATAAATGAATAAAATCTTTTAAAAAAAAGTATGAGCAGGTTAACTCATCTCTGAGAACCTCAGTGTCCCTCTTCTTCAAGGTAGCATCTCTCTAGACCTAAGGGTTGAAAGCACAGAATATGTCTAAAGGATCTAACACACCAGGAGGCAAGTAACCAGGAGCAGATATGATAGTCAACGCACGGATACAGAACCTCCTAGGACCCCGGTCAAGTACAAGGACGCCTGTTGTCTCCCCCCCTTACCTGTCCACTGCCCAGTGACAGAGGGGATGGCTGTCCTGTGGGGACAAGTAGCCACAGCCCAGAGAAAGCCCCACAACCCGGATGGAGAACAGAGATCCTGGGTTCTGAGGAGACATCAAACAGAGGAAATAGGTCAGTGTCGCATGGATTGCACTGAGACTCTCAAGGGCAAAATAAATTACTCAAACACCGTCATCCTTTTTGCTGATAGTCTATTTTGAGTATTCCCTTAAAAGTTAGTATTCAAAACCTGCAGATGTAAAGTTTGTTTTTTTGTTGTTGTTTTTTACAAGATGCGCACTGTAGGGGCGCCTGGGTGGCTCAGTCGATTAAGCATCCGACTCTTGATTTTGGCTCAGGTCGTGATCTCAGGGTCACGGGATTGAGCCCTGCGTTGGGTTCCCTGTTGGGCGCGGAGCCTGCTTGAAATTCTCTCTCTTCCTTCCTCGGCCCCTCCCTCCTCAAAACAAAACAAAAAAGAAGATACACACTGTACCTTGTAACACTTGTAACATAGCGACCTAACACTGTTTAACATATTAAATTTTACCAACCAACAAACAGCGTTTTTAAATAATGCATGTTTCATTAGAGATGCTGGCACAGTCAATGGAAAATATCACTTTGTTAATTAACAATCCATAGATAATTTACCTGACTTTACAATGATTACCATCATCACCAAATTGCCAAAACAAGGCAAGGATCTAAAAGCGAGCTAGTGTCTATTTTACATCCTAAATGCTTAAGAAGTATTTATACACTTCAAAAAGCCACATAAGGAAATACTGCCGAAGCTTTCAAAGATGCATGTTTTTTTTCATATCCTAACATTTCTAAAGTTGAAGGGAGCCGTAAGTGGTGTTATTGACAAGGGTCCAAACATGGAAACAACCTGAGTGTCCCACAGGTGAGTGGATAAACACAATGGGGTCTACACACACAATGAGTATTATTCAGCCTTAAAAAGGAAGGAAATTCAGGGGCGCCTGGGTGGCTCAGTGGGTTAAAGCCTCTGCCTTCGGCTCAGGTCATGATCTCAGGGTCCTGGGATCGAGCCCCGCATCAGGCTCTCTGCTCAGCGGGGAGCCTGCTTCCCCCTCTCTCTCTGCCTGCCTCTCTGCCTACTTGTGATCTCTCTGTATCAAATAAATAAATAAAAATCTTTAAAATAAAATAATTAAAAAAAAAAAAAGGAAGGAAATTCAGACACGCGTCCCAGCATGTGTTGACCTTGGAAATACTCTGCACCAAACACGGAAGGGCAAAGACTGTATGATTCTGCTTCATGAGATACCGAGAGTGGGCAAATTCATAGGGACAGAAAGTGGGATGGGGGTGACCAGAGGCTAAGGGCTGGGGGACAGGGAGTTGTTAAATGGGCACAGACTTTTTGTAAGGATGCTGAAAATTTGGGGTAAAGATACAGTGATGGTTGGGGCACCTGGGTGGCTCAGTGGGTTAAAGCCTCTGCCTTCGGCTCAGGTCATGATCTCAGGGTCCTGGGATCGAGCCCCGCGTTGGGCTCTCTGCTCAATAGGGAGCCTGCTTCCTTCTCTCCCTCTGCCTGCCTCTCTGCCTACTTGTGATCTCTTTCTCTCCGTCAAATAAATAAAATTAAAAAAAAAAAGATACAGTGATGGTTTCACAACATCGTGACAGTAACTAACACACACTTACCAATGGCTAAAATCAATGTCGTGTATATTTCACCACCATTAAAAATAATCGATGGAGTCTTCATGTAAAGTAAATACAGTCCTTTTTTTTTTTTTTTTTTTGAAGATTTATTTATTTATTTGAGAGAGAAAGTGTGCAAGTGCATGGCGGGGAGGGGCAGAGGGAGAGGGAGAATCTCAAGCAGACTCCACACTGAGCATAGAGCCCACGTGGGGCTTGATCTCACGCCCCTGAGATCACGGACCTGAGCCACAACCAAGAGTTGGACGCTTAACCCACTGTGCCACCCAGGCGCCTCGCAAATACGGTTCTTAAAACGGTCACTGGGGGGAAGCAAGGGCACACTGGTAAGGTCCATGTCCAACTGGACCATAAGCACACTCCAGTTGACCTACAGCTTCAACAAAGACAAAGGCAATGGCAGGAAGCAAGCTGTCTCCAGCCGCTTTGATCCACGGGTGGCCCCGAAAGGGTGTACTTTGTAAGGAAACTGTTTCTTAAACCTGGGCGTGGTGAGGTTTGGCAGAGCAGGGAGGGGGGCTCTTTTTCCTAATTGAGCCTTGCTGTTTGGACAGCAACACGAGCGACACAATCAAGGCACCGAAACTGCACAGAGGCGGCTTTTCGCATCTGCACTCGAAGCAAGTTTACAGGGTGACCATAGAAATGTCTCGGTAGTGATAAACCTCCGCTTTTCAGGATTCAAAACAAATTCAAGCTGTCCAGCAAATTGGCCCTTTTTGGAAGACGTTCTCCTGTCTTCCATTCCTAGCTAGGAAAATTCATTCTGGAACCTTCACTCCTTTTCATCTCTTGAGCTCCAGGTTGGGAATTCTGAATGCATTCAAATGATGACCATACCCAGCCAGGATTTTGTTAGGTACGAAAGCATTATGGGTGAAATGGTGGGCTATCCTAGGAGCCCCACAACCATTTAGGACACCCCCACACAGACCAATGAGTCCGCAGAAAGGCACCCATACTCCGCGGGATATTGCCCCTATTAGAATTCTCCCGGCCCCACTGATTGCCTGACCGGTTTCTGCAAACCCCAGAGAGGTGCGGAGGCATACCTACGTGTGTGACCAGGTGGAGAACAGGGATGGCCAAGTTCACATCACAGTGGTTTCATCCACTTGCAAGGATGAGGAGGACAAGGTTTGCGGAAGGCTGGAGCTATTATTATAAGATACTCTGACGTATTTAGAGGCAAGTTAGAGCCTCTAATTTGGGCACCACGGCAAAAAAAAAAAAAAATCCTTTAGAGATACAGGTTGGTACGAACGTAGAGAAGGTCTTTGACAAAATGTTATTTCGTGTACCTCCTGAATCAAACGTATGGTCTTCCCCCAGCAGGAAGGAGCATGAATTAGGAAGAAATCACCTCTGAGACGTTCTCACCTAGGGAAGCAAAATTCTGAGGCTCCTGACCTGTCCCCGCAAAATGTCAACATCTTCTGAACCACTGGAATGGTTTCTGATACTCTAGAGGCCAAAGGGAATGCTTTGTTTTGTTTTGTTTTTAAAGATTTTATTCATTTATTTGACAGAGGAGAGAGATCACAAGTAGGCAGAGAGGCAGGCAGAGAGAGCAGGCTTCCCACTGAGCAGAGAACCCGATGTGGGGCTCGATCCCAGGACCCCGAGATCATGACCTGAGCCGAAGGCAGAGGCTTTAACCCACTGAGCCACCCAGGCGCCCTCAAAGGGAATGGTTTTAGCGTGTATTATGTTTATCTGTTATCTACCCACCTGAGAATAAATAAAGGAGAAAGGCAAAAAAAGGTGTTTTGGCTCAAGTTGTTCATCTCGTTTTTGTTTTTTGTTTTTAAACTGGACAAAATTATTTTAATTTCTAGATGTTCGCATTTGGACATAAACACCCGTTTTCATTTTGCACAGCAATTAGGCCTCAAGTCCCCCGAAATTTCGGATGCAAACGTGTAAGTTACAATCTACCGTAATTCACTACGTTCCAGGAAGAACCATAGATAAACCATAAATATTGAAAACGGAGCAGAAGAATGTCAGTGCTATCCTAGTGGTGTTTTTAAAGATTTAACGAGAAAAGGGCTCTGTCCATGAAAGGTATCGTAATGGTGCAAAGAGTAAAAACAACACAGGCCACGGGATGGTTACCTCCTCACCTAAGATCAAAGCTGTTTTATACGGCAGCGCGAACGCTCTCCTTAACAGCAAATGCCCGTCTAGCCCGAGCTCCTCCTAGATCCCCACCCCTATCTCTGTCCCCCACCGACGCACACTGACCTGGATGGGGGCCTCAGTCTTCATGACACAGCGCACCTTACTGAGAAGGCACTGTTGCAGCTGGACCCAGGAAATGGCTCTGTCCTCCCTTAGCAGGAAAGGTGGCCCGAACCTGAACGAGTCAAGGGCATCAGGTTAGTTCAGCAAAGGAAAGACCGCTGCCGCTCAACAGTTATGAGCGTTCGCTCTGTTTCAGGGGCACCTCTCCACCGAGTACAAGCTTGAGCACCGAGCACGGTTCGAGACTGCCCATCAGAGAACCTCGCTGCAGCCGGACACACTGCGGTATACAGAAAGGTCCAGAAATGCAAAGCCAGAGACGTGGCAGTGGAAACGGATGGCTGCCAGCGATTGACTGGCTGGGAGACTCTCTCCCCTGCAAAAGGGCCAGAGGACACTGGAGCCAGAGGAAAGCGAGGCGGGCAGGGATTAGTCTAGAGGGAGGCTGGTCCAGCGGATGCCCTCATGGTTTTGTGCATCAGGAGTATTCCCAGGAGGATGCTTTCCAGGACCCAAGCGTTCACGGTGAGCCCAGAGCGCCCAGATTGCCAGATGTGGCTGTGGCCACCGTCCCGGCTTAGCCACGAGCACCGCTGGACAAATCACCAACCAGAGTGTCCCGTGGCCGCACCACGCAAGGTTGTACGAAGACCCGATGGGATAAGAATGCTGAATAAACTTGGCTGAAAGCCAGCGCAAACCTGAGCTGTTGGTGTCTGGAACAGCGAAGGGACTGTGCTGTCCGTGGGGGCTTATTCACCGTATCCTCTACTGATGGGCAGTCACATCGCTGCCGGTCTTTTCATTGTAACCGTGCCCGCTTATGGCGGGAGCTCTGTGTTCGTGTGCATACACCTTTGGGTGCACAAGACTGATTGTTTCTTTGGGATAAACTTCCAGAAGTGGAAATGCAAGATCAAGGCTAGTCGTGCCCCAGGAAAGCCACGCCCACGTACCAGTGGGGCGGGTGCACCGTTTTCTTAACACTTGCCTAGAATGAGCCTTATTGAGCTATAAACTCTTTCACTGAAGGTGAACAGCCTCTTGCTGTTACAATGAGAATTTCTTCTCCTACTCACAGAGCTGAATATTTTAGCCCTATGCCTGTCTTTGTTTTGTCAGTTAACGTGAATCTCCGTGTCTCATTTTACTAAGAGTGTCTCTCACTGATTTCTGAGCTGAGTTTTTATACGATGGATTGTGTGCCCTCCACCTGTCCCGGGATGTAAATATGTTTTCTCGTTCGTGTTTAAAATTTTAAATGCATCTAAAACGTTAGCCTTTTCCTTCATAGCCTCCTGCCTGCCTTAGGTGTTAAAACAGTCCTCCACCCAAAAGACAGAAATACTTCCCTACACTATCTGCAAGTCATTTTATGGTTTCCTTTTAATCATTCTAGAATTTAAACATGTGACTCTATGGCGGAAGTAAAAAACTGATTATATAAAATAAAAAGAAATCCATTTGCCTACCCTTATACACTACATAATTCATTCACTCTTTAGTAATATGAAATATATCCTTTTTCATCATACAATATCTAAATATACTTCAGCCTATTCCATTCTATTGATTTAAGTGTATAGCCTTCTAGCTATATTACAGTTTTTTTTGGGCTTCAAAATTTTTTCTTACTTATATAGCCTACATCATAATTTTTAATAATCAAAACTTTATTCTGGTTTAATAAAGCAACCTCTCTCTCTTCCTCCTCTCCCCTTCCCCCAATATTTTCCGAATGTCCTTATGAGTTTATTATTCCAGATGAATTTTACAAACGTTTTATCCGTACAGGCATCTTCGATCAGAGTTACAGCGTTCGAGCGTCTTATTTGGGCTAGTAATGAAAATGATCTGGTCTTCTCTATTACGTAACCATGCCTGGACCCTTTCACTACTTCTGATCACTTCCCAGTTCTTGGCTCTCTGGACAGGTCACGACGTAATCTGCAGACAACGGTCATTTTATCTCCTCAGGTTTTTTTCCCTCGTCTTACTGCACCACCCAGGCCTCACGACACGTATGAAATGGCAGCAGTGGGAGCCATAATAATTGTTCCTGAACTTAAGTCTCCGATGCTTAATGGCAAAGGGTGACGTTTGCCAGCTATTCAAGGCAGTTACCAATGACCCTCTTGATCAGAGTGTACCCTACTCCTCGTGGATTAACCTTGAGAACTGATGTTTGATTTGATTAGATTAGAATTATTGTAGATGGACTCCCAAGCACGTGTTTACACAGCCCAGACATCACGTGAGAAGAAGATGAGGTTATACATACCTGCTGGCCTGCTGGCCCGACCCCACCAAGTTACAGAAGAGGATGAGCACCTTGTTCTCGCTATGGACAGGCAGGGAGGACCGTGGACCCTCCCGGGCTGCCAAGCGTGGTGAGACTGACAGACCAGATGGATGAGCTAAAGAGAGAGAAATATGTTTGTCATCTTAAAAGAATTCGCGGGGGCGCAACCCTGGCTTCTCTAGCCCCTCTTCTCTTTGAGCGTCTATCAACCACCATGGGGAGATGCCAGAGCACTTTAAGGAGAGAGATATTAAGGTACGTGTGGCACTTGTGCCTTCTGGCCCCTGGTACACGACGATCACACACGTGGTAGTGAATTTGCCATTGCGTTCAGCTGGAAAGAGTAAAACGTGGGCAGGGAAGTTAAATGAAGGCTTCCCAACGTCAATCCGAGAAATACTCCAAAATGATTTGGGTTGCTTTGATGCCTGGATCAGAGAGCCGCAAGTGGGTGCAGGCTTCCTCAGCCCGCAGAAGAAGTACAGAGAGAAGGCGAGAACGTTTACTCTTGAGGATGGGGAAGAATTAGACTGTCTTCAATTTCCAATCGTTCTGAAAATCAGACTTGTCAAGCACAGGTGTGTGACCTTTGATTGAACTTGAAACGAGGGTCTTTTCGTTGAGCTGTAACATAATCAGGGCCAGTGAAGGTCCTGCTCCAGATGCCAGGCCCCCGGGTTCCCTGCTGACTCCGAGCAAGCACAGACACCTGGTCCCCATCGCCTGCCACCGCGGCTGGCTGAGGGTACGGAGCAGGAGCCAGGGGTCGCCTGGGCTATCCGACAACCCTGGTAGAGGGTCCTCCAAATACGGGCCCTCTTGACCGGCGAATTGGGCCAGGACGTACACGGAAGTGCAATCAAAGACTGTCGGCCCAAAGTCCAGGAAGTGGGACTCTTAACAAAAGTCATTTCCTAACCTCTGCGGCCATCTACTGCTCCAGTTTGTAAACATTTGACTTCGAGCACAGACCTTGAACCACAAGAGTCCCGAAGACAGAGATCACCCTGAATAGTGATTCTTATTCTCAAAGAGTGGTCTCGGGACCAGCAGCAGCAGCAGCGGCAGCATCCCCTTGTCAGACATGCGAATTCTCGGGTCCCACCCAGACCTACTGAACCAGAAACTCAGCGTGTCGGACCCAGGACTCTGCCTTAGCAAGCTTCCGACATGATTCTGATATTCACCAAGGTTCTGAGAACCCCTGGCTGATTGGATAATTTTTAATCATCGACCATCTATACAGAAACATCAGAGAAAATAAGCCTGACAGGTCCAAGGACCAAAATGAAATGTCTTACGGCTCAGCACACAAGCGTATAGTGTGACTCTCCATTGTATAACTCGCACTATCCAAATCAAATTCTGCGAGGCACTACCGTACCTGAGAGCAGCTCCAGGCCAGACGGTGGGGGCGCGTGGAAGGCGTACACATTATCTCCCTCTGAGATGGTATTCAGGTCCTCTTCATCAAAGAAAGACCGCTGGAATCCACTGGGACACAGTTCAACCAAGATCACCTGGAATGAGGAGGATCATTTTCCTTTCTTGATTTCTCAAAGGGAACTTAAGCAAGAAATCTAAAAGGGACTGACAGTCCCTTTTACCCTTTCCTCCCTTCTAAGCGAGAAACACTGCTTATTAGGAGGTTATAACAATTAGATTGACCATAGTCTATCACAATGGCAACAACAGAATCTCAAACTGCTGAGGGAAGGGAGGGGGGAAGACAATGAGGGGGCAGGGGGTTAAATCTCAAATTTATACCCAGCTAAACTATCCTGCAAACAATAAGGATAAAATAAAGCTCTCTTGAGATTAAAAGTTTAAAGGGTTTACCATTAACAGATCTCTACTGAAAGAACCTCTAAATAGTTTTGCCAACTTTTTTCACATCATGGCACATGCAGAACATATTTTTATGGAACGCTGAGGTAAGCAGGAGAAGTTGCTCTCATAGCAGAGAAGAGCGGTGACATAAGGGTCCCGTCACCTCGAGGGCTGAAGGAATCGACATCTCAATGCACCTAAGCCATTCAAAGCACACTGGCTAGGAAATTCTCTTGTAAGAGATATGTTTCAGGGTTAAAACAAACAAACTGAGTCCAGAAAAACAAAAACAAAAACAAAAACACTTGTGTTGTGAGAAGAAATGATGAGCCAAAGAAAATGGTAAACATTGGTAAACGTAAACACGCACTGACTATATAAATCCGTAATAATAACTTGTACTAGTACTACAACCAGGGGGAAAGGGCAGGAGGGATTAAAATACTGGACAATAATAGCCATCCACAATAATAATCAAAAAGGTGGAAGGGAGATTCAGGCACACCAAGATGCTTGCGTTGTTTCGGAAAATTAACGTACGATTTTGCTAATTCTGCATGTTGGCCTTTTAAGGATAACCGCTAAATAACCATAGAAATAGACTATATATGTCTCCAAACCAGAAGAGATGGAATAAAAATAGCTCGATAGAAAAGAAGCAGTAAAGGGGAGGGAAAGGAAACAAAGAAAAAGCAGGGTAAACAGAAAGTATAAAATAAGAGGCTATAAATAAATCCAAAGATGTTCATGATCGTAGATAATGTAAGAGGAATAACCCTGCCAGTTAATATATCAGAACAGATTTTAAGTTCCAATCAAAATGCCCACACGCGCACTTAGGAATCCCTACGTGAGTCCTACCTCCGAACAAACACATCACACTTTGCAAATTCCTGGCAATTTGTTGACTCTTGTAATTAGTCAAACTCTACATCGCATCCTCCTTTTGGTATTTTTTTAACTGTCATTTCTTCCCCCAAGACTCTCACCCACTGTCCTATTCTCTCTCTCTTTCTCTCTCAATATATCCCTGAAGAGCACTGAGAGTTCACTGAGCAAGACACTTTTTCCCCCACTTGAATCCTCCTAAATACGGTGATGAGATCGGAGGCACTGACTGGGTGGGGGCAGGAAGGAGCCCGCGGAGAAATCACAGTGATGACATGGATGGACGCACATGTAGAGATTCATCAAACTATAACCTTAAGGTGTGTGCCCTTTATTGGATGTGCATTATTCCTCAACGGGAAGGCTACAAAAAAATTGTTTTAATTTGGGAAAAAATGCCATGAGGTCATCAGGGAAGTGTAACATTTGCATTTTCTAGTTAAAGACACAGGGGACTGATGGCTTACTTCATCCAAGGTTAGAAAACAGAAGAGCCCTATTCCAAACCCTTCCCATTATGCCCCATGGCCGTTGACCACCGTCACCTCCACCTACCCTTGGGTGGGGGACCGTGTTATGAGTTCTGCCCTCAAAGTCACAATAAATCCAACGTCTTTACCAAGACTCCTTAAAAAAAAAAAAAAAAGCACATATCTATCCCACTCTTCCCTCATGTTTCACTTCCGGCCCCTTTAGTATCCTGGTTTATAGTCTCAGGAGTGAAAATACACAGCTCAGGCTCTGAAATCAAACCATCTCCATCAAATCCTGGTCAGCGCTGACTAGCTGTGTGACCCTGGGCAGGTCCCTCAACGTCTCAGTGCCTCCTCTTTGCTCACTGATAAAATGAGGATAATTGTATCAACCGTACAAGGTGGTCATGAGGATTGAACTGGCTACAAAGACCAACATCCCAAAATGGCGCCCAGCACTTGGGACGCACTACTGAGCGCTCGCGGTCATTGGCATTACTAGGATCGTCATCACCACCCTAGTCTTCATCCTGTTCTGGTAATTCCGTGTAGATGCAGGGAGAGGTCAAGGCTCAGTCATCAAGACACCAGGGGTGACCGAACAGAAACTCATGAGTCACAAGGGAGTCACCCGGGAACCAGAAATTAGTCTAAACAGCCCTAGACAGCCGGCCCAGTTAGCGTTCCGTCACTCAGTGACCAGGCCCCTGTGCCATTCCATCACACCTCATCCGCTGGGACGCCGCCTTCCTCTGCGACCATCTTCCTCAGGGCTGCCACTGTGCTGAGGATCGGCACGGCCAGGCCAACCCGCAGGAACCGCTGGCTCTTAGAGGGGAAGACCAAGGTGACGCTCAAGAATCTGGAAAATAGGAAGGCGTCCACATCCTTAAAGGATGGCCATGAACTGCCAACACCATTGACGTTGGGTCAAGTTCTACACTTGGGCTGGTCTCTGCTTCCTGGTTGGGTCACTGTACTTTAGGTACACTGTCACCAGGTGGCAGCAGAGAGCCAAATCGCTGGGTCTCAAGGGTCTCCACTCCGCATAGTTTTCTGTAGTTAAAATAAAAGGAGGTGACGCCGGGGCTCCCTCCCCCAGCTCCTGCTTCTCCTGTTCCCGCAACACCCGTCGGAGTCACACAGCTCACTGCCACAGCTGGGGCTGGACCCCGGGGCCGTCTAGCCCCAGAGTCAGGGGTCCCCACCCCTGTCCTGTGCTGCACGAGGCCAAGAATCTTAGAAATGCCACTGTCTCGACGCCAGCAGAGGACTCAGCAAACTTCCATGACACAGACATTGGCCAGATGCCTCAACGGCCTTAAGACCTAGGCTTCTGCAATGGCTGCCCTGGATGCCTCTTCCACTTATAAAGCCGAGCCCACCATTCCTCTTACCCGACCCTACCACCCTCTTCTTTTCTGTTTTTCTCCTCTCCTTCGACACCCCCTTCCTCTTTTAATTTGCTCCTTAAAGAAATCGTTACACAGAAGCCCGGCCACGGCGTGACAGACAGAAGCTCTGCGGATAATCTCCCTGGGGGCTCAAGAAGGGACGCATTCGGTCGCCGGACATCGCCAGCTTTCTGAGGCTGGTTTCTGCAGACGTGCTGGCTGAGATTCGCAAGAGACAGAACGGTAGGTGCGTGGCCAGAAGGTACCGAGGGAGGTCTGAGGGTGGGAGTCAAGTTCGCCTCCCGTGACGGCCACGTACCTCGTCTGGCGTAGGGGGATGGGCAGTGACACACACAGGAAGGGGTCGAAGGTGTTGCTCTGTTTCAGGCAGTGGGGACAGGTCAAGGAAGATCTGCAAGGGCAAAAGAAATAAGAGTTTCAAGCTGAATGGCGCTCACTCAGGTCGGCAGATCCTCGAAAAGTTAAATGTAAAATTGCCGTGTGATCCGGCCATCCCCCTCCCAGATATGTACCCAAAAGGAGTTGAAAACAGGGATTCCTGCAAATATTTGTCCACAGCTGTTCGGAGCAGCGCTAGTCACGAGAGTCAAAGGGCGGACATGACGCGAATGTCCATCGGTGGGTAACCGGATACATCCAGAAGCAGTAAAGCCACAGAAACGGAAAGCGGATTGGTGGCTGCCCAGTGCAGGGGGAGGGAGGGGAGGGCTTAACTGGGTTTTCTTTTAAAGGGGTGATCAAAACGGCCAGGAACTAGACAGGTGCTGGTTGCACAACATAACGTACGTGCCCCGAAACTCTACGCTTTAAAATGGCTAACTTTACATCATGTGACTTTGACCTCGATTTTTTTTTAAAAAAAGATTTATTCCCACATGGCAGTGCGTTGAGTATGGGAAGGGAAGCGAAAACCCCTTGAGGTAAAATCAGCGCGCCGACCTGCAAGCTGGAAGGGATGTTAGGACCATGCCTTCCCCTGGTTCTCAGCCTCACTGGGCTCCAGAATCACGGAGGGAGCTTTTCTAAAAATGCAGATGCCTCGGCCGGCCTCCCGTTGAGTCTGTTCCAAGCAGGGGGCAGGGAGAGGTTCCCCAGGTGATACTAGTGTTCAGCCAGGAGGCAGAACCACCGATGGGGTCCACTCTCCTGGTGGCACCACTGAAGCAGCCAAGCTCGGAGAAAAGCAGTTAATAGTAAAAGAGCTGATATGCAAGCAGCGTTTACTAAGAATTGGCCATTCTTCTGACCGCTGTGCTTGTATTCACCCACTTCCTGCCCATCACCCCCAGTATCAGCCCCGTTTTGCAGACGAGAAGACTGAAGCACAGAGAAGTTAAGCAACTCTCCCAAGGACCACACAGCTCTTCAGTGGCAAAGCCAGGTTCAGGTTCCAGAGCCCACGCTCATCACGGTTCCTCCAGTCTTTGGTACAAGCAGATGAGGCATCGACTGATGCAGAGAAGACAGACCCACAGTTGACTTACGTTCTTTAAACTTTCCAACTTAGCACTCCCTTACTTAAGAGCATGAAAGCCTGAGATTTCCAGGGTGCTGACCAAGGCGACCCTAAGCAAGGGGCCAGAGCCGGTCAGCTCCCCGGGGGACAAGTTACAGCACGCCATCCATGACTTTAGAAAATGGACCCGACTATTTCATGTCCAGGAACTTGCTGCCTCTGGTCAATTTCCCGTCGGGAGACCCACGGTTACGTTTTGGTGAAAGCGGTGCATCAGACACCGAGCTCCAGATGCTTGTGGGATCCCCTCTGCCACCCTGTTTCTCCCGACCCTTTTCTTCCTTCCTCCATCGTGCACGTAGATGTAACACAGGCCCGGAAGACAGATTTTTGTCGTTGGGAAATTTCCAAATCCCTGTTTTCGCACTTAAGCGAACACATGAAAAGGACTGTTTTTCTCTGACTTGTCAGGGTTTTGGAGCCTACTAACGCTAAGCTGGGCTGCATTTTTCTTGCAGTGTTGGCACCATATTAAACGGAGATAAGGTCTGTCTTTATACTGAGCCATGAACCTCTGTAAGGAGCAAGAAACGTGTAGTTGGTAAAAACACGAAACGGTCTAATTTTACACATAAAGAATGAAGAAAACTTATGGTCTTCATAATAAATAAACTAGAAAGGGTGTGAAATACACCTGTCTTTCCAAGATGAGCCATGAGGACAGAGTGAGTGGGACCAACAGACGAGGGAGAGAGAAGACTCTGGACGTTCCCAGGCTTTGACCATCCCCCATGTGTGACCCGAGGAGTCCTTCTGTCCTTGCCGTCCCGGCCAGACACTGTCCTATTGTCCCCCAAGCTATCATGGGAGGAAAGGGGCAGAAACCCACTCCATTGCCCGTGGACCTTCACCCACCCATCTCCCTCAGGGAGTCCTTCCTCTTGTCAAATTGCTTCTGAATCAAAAGCCAACCTTTCAGTCGCTACTGAGACCCAGAACTATGCTTTGCTTCCCGCCGGGTACAGATGCTCGGAAACGAGCCCGGGGTCTTGGCGATGCACCTGTTGGCACTCCGACCTCTCCCCGCGGCCAGCCGAACACACATCCTACCCCTCAGATGCGCCCAGCACCACCTGCTCCCCGGACGGGGGACGTCTCTGCCAGCGCTCATGCCCCCGACAACACGCGGGTCAGAAGTCACCTCTCCCTCCAAGACCTGCTCTGAGAAAGCCTAGCGGGGATTGCCGCCTGTAATGGAGACCAGACAGACTCTCTGTGGATAAAAGCCACGAGTGACAAAGCAATGAGCACGCACGCTTGCACGCACATACCCCACACGCCCTCCCATAGACCAAACTCCAACGCAGCACTAATCCTTGCTTTTTAAATTCACAGATGCTTTTAGGTTGTGATATTAACCATACGCAAAAACCAGTTATCTCTCCTCTAGTCCATAACCATAATCTCTCCTCTAGCACCCTGATCCCGCTCCTCCTTCTCTCCTCCCGCCAAAGCCAAAAACCCAACACCCTAAAAAGGAGTGGAGGGGGTGGGGGAGCGAGAACCTTCGTGAACAGGGATCTCTGAATTAACCCACCATAAATCCTCCAGCTTCCGATTTCATCAAGAAGGGCTGATACCACGGCGACTCTCCATCGCCTGCAAGCCCTCCGCAGCGGAGAGGAGAGCGAGGCTCGAGGGCCAGAGCCACGGCACTCCTGCTGGGAGGCACAGGGGCTCGGAGCTGGCCCCACCCGCGGCCCCGGAATATCCCGTCCCACAGCGCAAAAGCCCTCACTCGGAGGGACATCCCTAACTCGATTTTTTTTCTGTACTCCCGACGATTTGGCTCAAAGAGGGTATTTTTAGCTGTCACTGGTTCCTTTTTGGAAACTTGAACACCTGGCTTCTTACTCATCATCCTGCAGGCACCTACCCAAAGGGCACTTGTCCCTTCCTCGAGAACCCTCCCCTGACTCCCCCCACAGCAGTCAGAGACCGTGTGATGTTGTGACTTCTAGTAAGAAATACATATTTGGTCTTTGTCCCAGGTCCCAGCACGGAGCTCCTAAAACCCTTGGAATTACCTGAGGGATGAGCCCTGAGGCAAAAGGCCCAGCTTTTGGTATTCCTAGCAAGCCCCAGACCACCGCACCCGGAGTTCTGTTAAAAAGGTGGTTTGGGGAGAGCCCCTAGATCACCAAGGATGGGGGGCGCTGGTTGCCAGGGGAACCGACCGTGGATCAGAGGGTTGGCACTTTCAGGGGAGAAAAGGAGCACCAGGGGTTGAGCTCATCACTAAGGGTCAATGATTTGGTCAATCACAGGCAAGTAAGGAGACCTACAGGAAAACCCTAGCAGGAGGGGTTTGGAGAGCTTTGAACCCGTGGAGGGGCTGGGAGGGCGGGGCCTGCAGAGAGGCGGGGCCTGCAGCCTCCCCTCCCACACACCTGGCCCAGCGCAGCCCATCGGGGGCTCCTGAGTTGTATCCTTTTGTAACAAATTGCTAATGTAGCGAGTAAGCCGTTTTCCGGAGTTCCGGGGGCAGCTCCAGCGCACTGTGGAACCCGCGAGGGGGTCGTGGGGACCCCCGGGCTGTAGCCAGCCAGTCAAAGCACGGGTGACAATTGGGGACTCGGGGGTGCGGTTGGGGCGCAGTCTCGTGGGACCAAGCGCTTCGGCGGCGGGGCCGATGCTGCCTCCAGGAAAAGTTGTAACGCTGCATCCAGGTAAAGGGTGGGAGTTACACTGTCACACTCTGGTCCGGGCACAGATGAACTGTGTCGGATCGGAGCTACTCGCAGGGCACCCTGTGTCGTCGGTGTGCGTGCAGAGGAGACAGTAGTGTAAAGGAAAACAGGAGTTCTTGCCCTTTCACACCAGTAACGTGCACCTCGGAGCACCTGCCAGCTACACAGCCCCATAAAAACCCAGAGTCACTCTAATTCTCCCCTTTCCCTCGGCGCCTCCCCCTTGTACCTTAAAGTCTCGAGCAACATATTCCCGCCTGCCCACTTCCCTCCACCTCCCCCCCCCGCCCTTGGATCCCGGGCCCCCTCTTTCTCCCAGGGTCCCTCAGCCGCTCCAGCCACCAGTCCTGCCTCCCCTCAGCCCCCCAAAACCACCAGCGTGATCTCTGAAATTGAAAATGATACCACACCTGGCTTCAAATCCTGCAGCGGCTTCCTGTGCCCTTGAGACGAAAACCCACACCCGGGCAGGGCACCTGCGCCCCCAGACCCCCGTCCGCCGCTCCAGCCGTACCTCCCGCCCCCTCCCTCCCTGGCGGCTACCTTGCCCTTTCTGTCCCTTGCTGTGCCAACGTCATTCCAACCCCAGGCCCTTGGCCTCGGCCGTTTTCTCTGCCTGGATGACCCCCGGTCCCCAGATCCGTGAACAGCAGACTCGTTGTCACTTGTTCTTGGCTCAAATGTCCCCCCTCTAAAAAGAAGCCTTCCCAGGTCACCTTATCTAAGGCTGGCTGCCTCCCCCACACCCCGAGCCGTGTGTTATCGCCATCACGAGCCGCCGTGACGTGTGGTGTGTTACCAAACACCCGCCCCAGCAGAACGTGAGCTCCATGAGAACGGGGGCCGTGCCTTGTTCGCAGCTCCCTTCCGGCGCTGAGAAGGGAAGTGGCCCGTAGTAGGTGAAATAGTGAAGATCGAGGGCGTGTCTGGAATGAAAGATCCAGAGAGCATGCCGGGGGTATCTGGCTGGTATTTCTCGCTCTCGTGGGCAAGCAGTGATGCTCCTTACTTATCCAGTGGACCAAGGCTAAGAGCAGACGCTCAAATATTTGAAAGAAGGGAGGAAAGGGAGCAGGTGTGCACAGGAGGGGAGTGGACAGAGAGAATGTGCGAGCCAAGAAATAAGCGAACGGATTGTACAAAGGTACCAATGAGTGGTACCAGGGGCCAATTCTTGGTGTCCCTGCCCCTCAGTCTAACCTACCCTGGTCTTGGACTCCCCCTTCCCTCCTCCGAGACGTTCTTTCTCCTCCTCTCTCCTTTTCCTGTCTCATTTTTGTTTCAAGCAGCCTCTGCTCTGGACACCCGCAGATGAGTAAGACCAATGCCCAGCGCTAGCTCTCCTGTCTAGAAAGGGTCGGCTACCTCGAAACCGAGGCTCATTCTGTGCACATCACCGCAGGAAAGAAATAGGCCTGACTTCGTGTACAGCAATACCACCTAGGCTCATTCAGAAGCGATTTTAATGACCCGCTATGCTGAGCGGCCAAGGGTAGTGTGTCACCAAGAGGAGGTTCTCTGTAACCGATGGCTTCCCCGAAATCCTGATTCTTGTGCTCATTTCCACGTGTGAGCAGCTTCCATGATCTCTGGAGATGCTCTCACCTGTTCAATCCTAGTCATCCTTCGGAGCCCATCAAAAGGCACGCCTCCTCCAAGAAGCCCAGGGGGGTTTCTCCCCCTGTTCCGCCTTCACTGCAATCACTGCTTTTACTAAACCATCATAGTACTTGGAAATACGCTGCCTTATCTCAATCTCTGAACTGTCACATATATAAAGCCTAAAGAGAATGTTTCTGAAGTCAAAGGCAGTGTAATTATATATATGTATTGCTTTATGTCCTCCATGTTGCTGGGAAATCTTGAACTTGAAAGAACTTGGCAAACTGGGCTCTCCCGCTGCAGGAACATATGGGAAGGGTCTTGCCAACTGCTCAATGATTGCCTTGCCGGCTGGGGAAGGCCTAACCTCCACAGTCACCCTCTAGAACCCCCTTCAATGGGGAGATGGGAGGCCCAGGATCTAGCAAGGCTAACCACCAGAGCCGACGGGAGGGAGTGGTTAACTGGGATCTATAATGGGAGACAGAAGGGCACTTGTGTTTCTGTCGTCTTGGGATCAATGGGAGACCAGTTATGGGCATACGATTTGGGCGATCCGTTCCAAGCCATCCCACTCTCACCTAGATTCTTACCTATACTGTGCTTGAAAGTGGCTCTGCACAAAGCTTGGGCCTAGAGAAAGCTGAGCCGATGGGGATGGGAGGTTCTCGGGGGTTCTGCTGGCTTCCGGCTGAGGCTGCGAAGAAATGAGGGAAGGAAGCAAGATTAGGCACGGCTCCCATCGCTCCACCGCCTCCGGACCGCTGAGCCCTGGCCCCTCTGTCGACCTCGCCACAATTCCACGGCTCCTTCGGTCTCCAGACCTCCCAAACGCCCTCCGACGGAGAAGGTGCCGAGGGAGCAGAGCGGAAGCAGGAAGCGTGGGAACGCTCCCACACACCTGGCCACCTCTGCCGTGACCTCTGTCTTGGCTGTCCCCGTTCGCATCTCCATCCTGCTGGGCCCCGCGTGTCTACACCCCACGTGTCTACACCTGCTGGGCCCTGCGTGTCCATACCTCCCATTCACATCTCCTTCCTGCTGGGACCTGCGTGCCTACACCCTGCGTGTCTACACCTCCCGTTTGCATCTCCTTCCTGCTGGGTCCCGCGTGTCTACACCTGCCATGCCGTGTGTGTCTAAACTGCCACCCCTCCGAACGTGTCCACACCACATCTCCCATCTCCCACTTGCTGACCCACCCCATCGCCATCTCCCCGGGAGCCAGTCTGCATGTGAGCGTTGGGCACACCAGGCTTTGCCCCTTAGAATCATGCGTAAGCCTCCTTCACCCTACATCAGGCCTACTGTGCCCCTCTCTGCATCCCCTTCTGTACTCGCTTTCTGGTGCTCCTGCAGCAAATTCACACACTGGCGGCTTAAAACAGCAGAAATGGATTCTCGCACAGTTCTGGGGACCAGACATCTGAAATCAGCATCCCCAGGCCACGAACGGGGATGCGGGGGCTCCGGGGAACGCATCCCTCGCCTCTCCTGGCCTCTGGCGGCTGCGGGAATCCCTGGCCGGTGGCCGCATCACCCCAGGCTTTACGGCCAGCACATTCGAAGGGCCAGGAGAGAGGAACACACGGGAAGTGTGTGGGGTGAAGCACACCGAGGTCTGAAACGTCATTTAAAATGCATCGAGAAAAAAAAAAAAAAAAAAGAAGAAGGGCGCCTGGGTGGCTCAGTGGGTTAAAGCCTCTGCCTTCGGCTCAGGTCATGATCTCGGGGTCCTGGGATCGAGCCCCGCATCAGGCTCTCTGCTCAGTGGGGAGCCTGCTTCCCCCTCTCTCTCTGCCTGCCTCTCTGCCTACTTGTGATCTCTGTCAAATAAATAAATAAAATCTTTAAATAAATAAATAAATAAATAAATAAAATGCATCAAGAAGCAGTAAGAGGAGGAAAAACATAGATGGAGCGAGGCATATACAGATGGACAAATACAGGATAACGCACAGTGTTAGTAAAATGTAAACTGCAGAGCCTTGGTGGTGGGGAGGAGCTATTCGCCCGTATCATTCATTCAACGTTTCCATCTGCATGGAATTTTCCATAATAAAAGATTGGGGCAAAGACTCAGGATGGAACCTTCTTATTGGCCGTGTGGTTTTGTGAAGCTCCAGTCAACTAGCACACGGGATGTGCGAAGGGAAGCAGAAAACGGGGCTGGGGGGTTGAGTCTGGTGCCACGCTGGGGGGGGGGGGGCTTCCATGTCCTAAAGACGACTACCCAGTTCGGTAAACTGAAGGTTCAGTAAACTGAGGCAGGAGGGCGGGTCTGGAGGAAGGACACAGATCGGGAGGCTCAAGGGACCGGGACGCGACGGGGAGAGCTGGAGCAGGGGTCATGGAAACGGAAGCGGGGGATGGACTCCAGACGCCCTGAGTCTGCGGCTCATAAGCGAGCCCTCGGTGGGGCAGCAAAGAAAGGGGGAGGGGACACGCAGGAGCAGCTCCAAGCCCCCACCTGGTACCCGGGAAATGCTGTCTTCTGTTAGCGGACGAGGGAAAATCGGAAGGGAGAAGTGGGAGTTTGAGGTGATGGGGGCTGGAAGGGGATGGACCCGGGATGCAGAGTGGACGCTGGGATTTGTGGCTGCGCAGGGCTGAGGCCCCTTCCTTGGTCACAGCGCCCCTTCTGGAACATGGAGCCCAGTGCACGGGCCAGTGGGGAAGCTCTTTAATCGGGGGTCCTGCCCTCCCTTCGCAAGGGACAGGCACATGACCCAAGCGAGACTGATGAGACGGTCCTGCCCCGTGAATCACGAGCAGAGTGACCGAAAGCCTGAAAACACAGCTTCCAGCAGTCGTGTCCAGACCAGAGTCCAGCAGCTCCTGCCACTGGGACCCCCACCCGCCCCCCAGAGCTGTCTGATTCTCGCCGGGTCCAAGCCTGGTTCTCGTCTCCCCTCTGAGCTGCTGCACCTCCAGCCTCTTCCCAGTCAGACAGCCAAAGACCTCATGACCGCCCAGGAGGGGCTGCGGAAGAAAATCCCGAGCGAGGCTGGGCTGCGAGGCAGCGGGGTCATTTGAGAAGCGTGGACCAGGCAGTCAGACCAGGCTGACTCCACTCGCCTAGCCAAGCCACGCTGGCTGTCTCTCGGAGCCCCATTCCACGTCCAAAAGGAACAGGAGTGGGGCGCCTGGGTGGTTCAGTCGGCGAAGCATCTGCCTTCGGCTCGGGTCATGATCTCAGGGTCCTGGGATCGAGCCCCGCATTGGGCTCCCTGCTCAGCGGGGAGCCTGCTTCTCCCTCTCCCTTTGCCCACTGCTCCCCCTGCTTGTGCTTTCTCCTTCTCTTGCTCTGTTAAATAAATAAATAAAATCTTTTAAAAAATAAAAAAATAAAAGGAACAGAAATGTCACACCCACCTCCCGAAGCCACCATAAAAAAAAATAAATAATTCCACGTATGTGTCCTGCAAGGAACACACAGGTGAGTCATAAACAGTGGCTTCCTGGTCCTCTCCCCAGCCCCCCTCCCGTTCTTGATTCTGCAAGAGCGGCAATTTCTGGAAAATTAGATTGCCTACACGAGACTGTCTATAGGACGGTAAAAATATGCCCTTCTCACCGGACGAAAGCATTCGAGAACCCTTCCAACACCAGAGAAGAAAGTGGTCCTTATGTTTTCTGTTCCCATTTCACACACATCTAGCTGTAAGGCCTTCACATGTTTTGAAATAGAAATAACCTCGAAAAGGAAAAAAAAAAAAAAATCACTCAGTTACAGAGGACAGTGCCCTTCCTCCCTGGAAAAGGGAAAATGAAGTTTCGTGCCGGGTCTGGGTCTACCTTCAAGCGTCCCCAGCCGGGGCTCTGCAGGCGGCCCGATTTTCTGAGAGCAAATTTCAGGAGACGCTTCCGCCCCAGGTGGAGAAAAAGATCTTTTCTGGTCTCAATCAGGTCAAGCGAAGAGCTAGGCAAACTCCTCTCTGTGGCCAACAGCCAGCCCCCCCCCCTCCCATTCTTGCCCAGGACCTCAAGGCTTGGCCCGTGGAAGGCAGCCGGCGTGGCCCAGAATGATGAGCGAGGGGCAGAGGGGCCTGAAGGCAGGCCGAGCGGTTGGCAGGCCCACTCTGAAGTCCGGAGTTTGTTCGAAGTACGACAGGAAGCCACTGGAGAACTTTAAGAAAGAGAGTGACATGATCTTTTGTCCTTTCTCAAAAGACACCCCTGGCTTCAGGGTCTAGCATCTAGCATCTAGCAGAAGGACGCCTTGGAGATTGGAAGGCCAACTACGGCTGCTTTTACATGGGTCCTCCAGTTGGTAAAAAGAATTCCTGGCAGGTCCGCTCATGTTAAAGAAACTCAAGGTCACCTTAAAGAAAGGCCTGGGGGTGGTGCACTGTGCTTGGGAGCAAAGGTTCCAGAGCAGAGGGTCCCAACCAGTGGGTGCTTCGGTCCCCCAGGGGACACTGGTTGTCGATCACAACGGGGGCGGGGGGAGGGCGTGCCACCAGCATCCTGCGGGTAGAGGGATACTGTAGAGGCCACATCGCACAGGACCCAGATGTGGAACGTGCAGAATTTAAGAAACCCTGCTCTAGAGTCACATTTCCCGGATGTGGATCCTGGCTCTCCTGCGTACTTGCTGTGTGACTTGGGGCGAGTTACTTAACCTCTCTGTGATCTTCCCTGCCCGTAAGCCCAATACCTTGTCCTGCCCCCAGAGGCCAGCAGAGGAAGACTGAAAGGCAATTTGCAAAGCTTTCTAGCCCTCTGCTTTGCAGGTAGGAAGCGATGCTTGGCACAGCCAGGGAGGGGGAGGAGGGGAACACGGGATAAGAGGCTTTTCCTAGCCACCTGTGTAGTAAGGAAAGGGATCCAGCCCAGCTACGAAACGGACTCGAGTTTGATTCTAATTCCCCCAAACAGAAGTTGGGTGACCTTGGGCAACTTCCCTAACCTAACTCTTTGTGCTATAAAACGAGCTATCTTCGCAAACATTAGAGCACGATGGCTACGTAATGTAGTCACCATTCAAGAGTTTATTGGATGTCTCTTATGTGTCAGTAGTGAAATAAGTCACGAAAAGCAACAAGGGAGATGAGTGGCACATAATGCATTTTCAATACACAGTAGCTTTTTAAAAAAATGCATCATTCTGATTTCGAAATGTGTTCACTGTAAGATTATGGGATACACAGTGTGATGGACATATATTTCTGCTTAGCGTCTGTCTCTTTGGAGAAGGGACCCAGCCCAAATGCTCTAAAGACGATGTGAGCACTGGGGCGCCTGGGTGGCTCAGTCAGTTAAGCATCCAACTCTTGATTTTGGCTCAGGTCATGATCTCGGGGTTGTGAGATCGAGCCCTGCATTGGGCTCCACACTGAGTGTGGAGTCTCCTTAAGTTTCTCTCTCTCCCTCTGCCCCTCCTCCTCACCCCCACTCATGCAAGCGCGTGCATTCTCTCTTCCTCTTTCTCTAAAAAAAAAAAAAAAGACTAAGTGAGCATTGTAGAGGCTCCTCTTGTCACCGTGTGCATGGAGCCAGTCTGAGAATGAAGCCAACAAGAAATAAAGAGCCAAAGACCTGGGGACATCATTTGAATCCCTGGATCCAGCCTTACCTGAAGCTGGTGCAAGCCTCGAATTACATGTTATAAAAGCCAATAAATGCCCTTTCCTTAAATTGGATTAAGTCAAATTTCTGTCACTTGCAACTGAAAGGGTCTGAATAGGATAAACGGAAAATCAGTGTATTTAAAAGAAGAAAAAGCCCACAACCCAGAAACACAATCCCACAAAACACTGTAACTTTTGAGTGTGTGGCCCTTCCAGGTTCTGTCGTGGTGATGTCTTTGCTTTGTTTCACTTATGTGTTTTAGGGGTGTCTGGGGGGGCTCTTGTTAAAATAAGAAAATAGGCTTTCAAGCCAGACCCTCTTGTACTTGGAACTCTAGCTCTGTCCCTTCTTGAGCTGCGTTGCTTTGGGAAGGTTAATCGACCTCTCTGATTCTTGGTTTACCCATATATACAATGGAAGTAATAATCCTAGCAGCACTCCATAATGACAAGAGTTACTCACACTGTGTATAACACTCCTAAGATGTGATCTGAGGAGGCGCGCACAATCTCTACTTTCCTTATGCAATGCATTCACCTGCTGTCCCGAGCTAAGGGCTGTTGTTACAGGTCAAACTCTGAGCTTTTAATTACATTGTATTATTTAATAGAGGTCTGTTCTTATTTGAGACATCTGTGCTTTTGCCCTCCTTTTCTTAAATTTGCAACTGGTTGTTTTATTTTATTTATTTATTTTTAAGATTTTATTTATTTTTAAGATTTTATTTATTTGTTAGAGAGAGAGAGAGCACAAGCAGTGGGAGCAGCAGAGGGAGAGGGAGAAGCAGGCTCTCCGTTGAGCAGGGAACCCGAGGCGGGACTCAATCCCGCCAAAGGTCAGACACAGGTGACCCGCGTCTGATTAGTTACCAAAGCTTGCGACACCTCCTTAAATTACAGCCAATTATTCATGGATGTTGTTAGAATAACTTTGCTCACTGGTGGGATAATGACTTCACTGGCTTTGACTTTCTTGAGATAAGAAGATAGCGTGAGAGCAGAACCCATCGTAGATGTTTATTTAGCAAAGCCCACAGAGAACACAGCTGATATCAATTAACCGTGGCTCTTACAAGTGATTTAGTGCTTTCTTACTCCCAGAGATTTGGCGTTTCATCAAAATCTGGGAATGCTAAGTACACACATGTATTCAACCATCCTGTGTTTGGAGGAAAAAAGACGGGAAGAGGTAAAATGGTACCATCTGAAAAACTCATGGCTGGGGCGCCTCGGTGACGCAGTTGGTTAAGCGTCCAACTCTGGGCTTGAGCTCAGGTTGTGATCTCTGGGTTGTGAGATCGAGCCCCACGTCAGGCTCCGTGCTGAGCATGGAGTCTGGTTGAGAGTCTCTCTCCCCCTCTCCCTCCGCCCCTCCCTCTCGTGCTCTCTCTTGCTCTTTAAAAATAAACACATCTTAAAACGAGTGGAAAAAAAAAAGAAAATAATGATGAAAAAGAATGAAATGCTCACGGCCTCAGATGGCCATCCTGATGCACAGAATATAGACAAAAAGGAGATTTTCACACTTTAAAATGAAAGGAAAACCCTATTCGCTAGACAGATCCCTGGGATGACAGAGGACCAGAAATCCTGCCGTGGGAGGAAATGGCACGCCTACAGCCAACAGAGCTAAGAGAAAGGAGCATGGGACAGCTCTGTGGATGCAGGAGCCAGAATACACAGGAGCCTTGAAACACGACGCGGTGTTTCAAGAGTGACCCACCTTCTCGGCCCCCGGCCCCCGGGCCGAGCCCTCCAAGTCCTCGTGCACGCGATCCAGCAGCCAGAGCAGGAACTCCAGGGCGTCGTGCTGGGCATTGCCTTGGAACTGAGAGCCGTACTTGGACACAGCGTTCTGAGAGCAAAGCAGAAAGCCAGAGGGTCAGTTTGGCCCCACAAACAACCAAGTTTGGACCTGGAAGCACCAAGTCTACTAGGGTTCACCAGTCAGCCCTGGGCGGGGCTGACAACACAGAAACAGTGTGGAATGAGAACGTTCCAGCCGAAGCGTGCCCTTGGGGAGGCAGTGTCTGCAAATGCTCTCAGGGCATCCTGTAGAGAAGGCACCTGCTGATACATGTCTTGTCCTTTGGAAACCCACAGGGCTGTCTTTGGTTGACCATCTGGATGCTCTTGTCCTTTGATAGCAAGGACGCTTGCTCCCCTGGCCGCCTCCATCAGTCTACCTCTAACCTCTGGTACTCAGCTCCCGCCACCGGTGGAAGCATCTGGCCCTACTCTCTCCCTCGGTGACTCATTCACCCCTGTGGTTTCCGCTCTCTGTTTGGGAAAGACCGCGAGGTGGGGGCATGGTGAAC
>CM052891.1:48765554-48808956 GCA_028534135.1 Potos flavus
GGTTCCCCCTCCCCCAAGAACAATCCCTAGTCTATGGGGAGCCTCAGCTCTCTGCCCAGAGCTGTGGTTTTTGTAGCAGGAAGCAAGCCATGTGCATCAATGATCAGGAACTCTCTGATCCAACTGGGATCCCAAACATGCGGCTGAAGGGGGGGGGGGGGTGGGCGGGGGGATGTGACATACAGAACTTCCAGGGCCTCAGGACCCTTAGACCGTGACCCTGTGGCCAGTGAACTGCAACTCCAAACCAAGGAATGATGGGGCGATTTAAGGTGCGCTAAAGAAAACGACGCTTTCTCCAACATCGCACGCCCACTGCCTCCCCCGCGGCACCCAGCACAGTACCCAGCTCCCACGGGAGCTCAGCTTCCACTGGGTTTAGAAGAAAACCCATCTCCTTGCCAGTGCCTCGAAGACCTTGCAGGATCTGACCAACCGCATCCACGCCCCAGGCCACTAGTTTCCTTTTTCGCGCCTGCAGGCCTGTGGCTCTGGGGCTCTCGGTTCCCTCCATCTGGGTCACTCCTAGCCCCTAGACCCGGCGGCGTCCTTGTCATTCAGTTCTCCACGCCAGCATCCTCTCCTTCCCCCGAGGCCTTCCGAATCAGGCTTCCCACACCACACCCCTCGGGACTGGAAAGGGCCGGTGGCGCTAGATCGCCGCCGGGACCCAAAGGCCTTCAACTTCAACAAACGTTTGTTGAATGCAAAAATGCTGAATACCCCCAAATCGACTCCCCCGCCTCCCCCCCCCCCAAAAAAAAACACCTGGAGGAATTCACAGAGAAGACTTTGGCAAGCGACGGCACCGCACATCACCGCGAAACAAAAGGCGGCGAGCCGAGCTGCCGCGCGGGGTGCCTTCGGAAGAGGGCCCCCAGAAGACCCTTTCCGGCCGGGGCGCTCTGCCTACCTTGAACTCGGCGGAAAGTTGAGGCGTGTACTCGCGCGTCCAGAGCGCGCGCACCAGCGCCGCCAGCTGCTCGGTGACCTCGGCGCGGCCCGGCGCCGCCCGGTAGCGCCCCAGCGCCAGGAACTCGGCCAGCAGGTCGGTGTTGCTGAGACACTGCACCACGGCGTTCATGAAACAGGTGTTGCCGTGGTTCTTCAAGCCCTGCGCGCCCGGGGGCCGCGCGCCGTCGCCGGCGGGGGGCTGGGGCTGGGCGCCAGGCGGGCGCTCCTCCCCGGGGCTCCCGCGCGCGGCCGGGGCGGGGCCCGGCGCGCAGGCGAAGCCCCCCTCGCCGTCCCCGTCGCCCTCGCGGGGTCCCGGCTGGGGCCGCGGCCGGGGCGGCGAGGCCCCCGGGCGGGAGCGGCTGCCCAGCGCCAGCAGGAAGCGGCTGAACAGGCGACGCAGGGAGCGGCGGCGGCGGGGCCGGGGCGCGGGCGGCCCCTCTCCCGCCGCGGCCCCCGCGCCCGGGTCCATGGCTCCGGCCCGCGCGCCCTCGGAGCCGAGCCCCCCGCCCCGGCCGCGAGGCGGACGCGCCGCTCACCGGCCCTGACGGCCCCGGAAAGGCGGCGGGCGCCGGCTACCTGCGGGCCAGGTGTGCCGGGAGCGGGCCGAGGCGGAGCCAGGGGCGGAGCCGCCCCGCCCCGCGCGGGAATCCGGCCGCAGGGCCCGCCCAGGGCAGCGCCACCAGCCCCCACCCCGCCGGGCCCGGCCCCGCGGCGCCGCCCGCGAGCAGAGGCGCGGGACTCGCCGGCTCCGGGGCCCCACCCTTCCTTACCTCTGACAAACCGACGCCCCGAATTTCACTCCCACTGCCGCCAGCCTGCAGGCTGCGGAACGGTAGAGAGGTGATACATTTGAAAGCGCCTGCTGGATTGCCCAGCCCCGGCTAGCCTGAGTTTCTGGGGATTACGTGCAGGTGAATATGAAGAACGGGGAAAGGGAGACTCCCTTTGCAAAGGGCAGCCTCTGGCGCAGCGAGAGACGCGCACCGGGGATGGGCTGGGGGAGGGGAGTGCACCGCGGGGTCCTCCCACCTGCAGGAGCAGGTGTGTGCGGACAGGTGGCGCCACCTCCCAGCCCGTCTGCCCCGTCCGGGGGGGCCCTTCCAGAACCGGGAGCCTTGTGTTGCCCTGGGAAGAATCATCCGGGATGGTTGTGGTTTGCTTGTTTCAACTGCAGAGCAGGTCAGAGTCGCTTCCCCAAAACCTGCAAGCGGGACTTCATCGTCCTCGCTTCAGCGGCGGAGAAGCGGGCCGGGGGAGGCTCGCTGCTGTACGGAGGCCAAGCAACCGGAACTCAACCCGGCTCTGCGGTGGGCCGAGCCCACAGGCCAGCTCTTTCCAACCTCGGTGTTTGCTTACCGGGAAGTTTTCCGGCTCTCAGGCGCGCCTCCAGTGCGGTCCCCTCGCTGAATTGGTGCCCAATCAGAATTGGCTTGGCCTTGCCCCGCCCTTGGTTCCCTGGGTGACCCTGGGGGCCTCAGCTCACTTGACCCTGTAACTGTCAGGTTTATAATTAATCAGGCAAAGTCTTGCAGACGAATTTCTCATCACTTTCTGGCTCAGAAAAACATCAGCGGGACGCATTATTACATCAACGCCCTGAAATGTTACTTATTTGATAAGGGACTATTTATTAAAATATCTGCCTTGATGTGTCAAATAGGCTCCCAGCAGGTGACCTGATGCAAAAAAAAAAAAAAGGGGGGGGGGACATTACTTAAAGGATAAAGAACGGGCTTAGAACAAAAGAGTGTACTGTGATTTGGAGACTTGAAGTGTTTCTTGAAAATGCCATGATTTACCCTCTCCGGAAAAACAAACAAACAAACAAAACACGTTTGGATGGTCAATACATAAGGGCCATTCCCTTGCCTTCCCCTCGTCCAGAAAAGCATTTGTGAAATTTCACCTTTGATGATTACCCCGGGATCCTCAAGAACGCAGAGTTTCTTTGAGAAAGCACCAAAATTCAGGTTTCACTCTCTACTCCATCAGGGATTCTGCCAATGCTTTAACGCATTATTTCACTTAATTTGCAAAATAACCTTTTAAGCTTCACAAAAGGCCAAGCAGAAGCTCGGAGAGTTGGAAGGAAGAAGGGAGATCCTAACATTCTACCCAAGATCCGGATTCAAACCAAGTCGTGCCCCATTGCAGCTTGACCGATGAAAGGCTGAGTAGGAAGGTAAGCAGACCCTCCTTATTTTTGGAGAACAACAGCCGTGCTGTGTGTGGACAAATAAGGCAGAAAGGCCGTGGGTTTTGCCGTCGTAGAGCAGAGATTAGGACAGGAAACCAACAACTGGGAATTTATTCATACTAAAAAAATTTTTTTTTAATTACAGTCTGGACAACTTATTCTTGAACACATTCCCATTTTAATATACAATCTAAGAAGGTAAAAATGCATCCTGTAAAGAAAAGGAGAAACTTCACGATAAAAATATCTTGACTCAAGAACAGAATCACGGATGTGAGGAAATCGAAACCGGTCTTAAGAGTTATCTAAGGTCCACCTTCAACAGAGCGGTAGGCCGGTCTGCGGTTCCCGGAAGTCTCCGCGGCCTCAGGAGGTAAATGGGCACTTCCATCTCAAAATCGCTCCGTCGGCACTTACGCTAACGATGTACTGATTTCCCGGACTTATCCGGATGCGGGTGATGTTGCCGCTGTGTCCCACCCCGACGTGAGTCACCTCACCCTCATTATAATCCCATACTTTGACCAGATGGTCATTTCCACCTGAAAAAGACAAGCAAGTGTATGGCATTGCTGCCACGGGGTAGGGAGGGGCAGCCCTGATTTCAAGAAACTGACTACTTTTCAACACATGCCCCACGTTCCCACCTAAAGGAAGAAAAATCTATCTGCATAGGAACCCTCTTCCTGGATTATAAAAATCTGGGTCTGTTGTCGTAAACTGGGGAGAAAGAAACACAATGAGGTGACATCCCCTTTTAGCCCACCGCCCCGAAAAAACCAGTGAGAACGCCTTTGATTTAGTTCCTTCCAGTCTTTTCGCTACAGGTATACAGGTTTAGGTATGCACCTGTATGTGCGTTTGGGGTCACACCGGGCGTAGTTTTCTATCATGCTGAAAGGAGCTGTGTTTGTGAAACTTTAATTCATTCAGAGCATTTATTCGTTAATGTCCTGAAGAATCAGGGCCTGGCAGGAAATGATGGTCAATGATGTTCCCAGAAGGCGTGTTGTATGGTCAATGCCCACCTCCTGGAAATGCTGATTTAAAAGCCTGGCATGTAAGACTTCTGGAGGAAATAACGGAGCAAGTCATGCCAGATAACCCAGAGCATTAAAAGGCCCATTTTTGTCATCGATGCCACCACCAAAAAAGGGAAGCAATGGAAGGCTTAGCTTTTCTGTGTGCCCCCAAGGCTCATGGACAGACGTTTCCTCCCACTGAAGCGTGACCTCTGGAACTTTCTTTTCCAGCCACACCGCCTGCAATGCTGGGGCCTGACTCTAACCAAGGGGCCCTGGAGACATTTGTGTCATCACTTTCTGTTGCCTCCCGCCTTCTCGGGAGTTCTCGGTGCCCATTGAAATAAGCAGGGCTGGGCTTCCTTTCCCACCCTAGGACTCACCTGTGACAAAGTGCACTCCTTCCAGGGTGATATCCATGCCATTGATGGACCCAGACAAGGAACCTTCCAACTCTCTGATTACCGACCCATCAAAGACTTCCCAGTAAGCAATCTGGAATTCAGAAAAGCAGCGTCGGGCAGGGTTCGGCTCGGAGGAAGCATCCGCGCGCGCATGCGCACGCTAGCAAAAGCAGGTTCTCCTTTATATAGAAGGTGGCAAAAAATACACCCCGGGAGGATAGATGGGCTGAAATTATAAATAGGCTCAAGCAGGGGGTGGAGAAAGGCATTTTCGTATTTTTAGCGTTGGTTTTTACATTTGCATTCTATTTAGAGAGACGGTGACTGTGCCGGTAAGCCCGGATTGTGACAGAAAGTGCTTTTGGTGAGACGAAGCGCTTGGGAGTCCCAGACAAGCTGTAAACGAAGGAGAAAACAGCCACAGCAACTACGTTCCCAGTCCAGCTCTTAGAGGAGGGCCTGGTGGAAGGGAAGCATCCCCCTCCAGCTGCTGGCGGATTGAGCAGCCCAGAGAGTTCTGCGGGCTCTGGTCCATACGGTTAACTACGCGCTCTTCCCCACCTCACCTTACTTCCAACGTTCTCTTCTGCCTCGAAGCAGCGAAACACCCCCTAGGGTGGGGTCTAGAGGCAAACTGATAATATGGTCCCCTCCTAGGTTAGGGATGGGGAGCAGGTGGGACGGGGTGGGCGGGGAGCGGGGGTGCTAGAGGGAGGGAGATTTTTCTCTGAATATACTGCTTTTATACTCTTTGAACTTGGAACCGTGTAAATGAACAATCTATTCAAAAAGAAAATTTCTTGGGGCGCCTCGGTGGCGCAGTGGGTTAAAGCCTCTGCCTTCGGCTCAGGTCATGATCTCGGTCCTGGGATCGAGCCCCGCATCAGGCTCTGCTCCCTCTCTCTCTCTGCCTGCCGCTCTGCCTACTTGTGATCTCTTTCTCTCTCTCTGTGTCAAATAAATAAATAAAATTAAAAAAATTTTTTTTCTGTTCTTTTCAGATTTTACTTATTTGACAGAGAGAGAGAGAGCACAAGCAGGGGGAGCTGCAGACAGAGGGAGAGGCACACGTGGGGATCGATCGCAGGACCCTGAGATCATGACCTGAGCAGAAGGCAGGTGCTTAACCAACTGAGCCACGCAGGCGCCCCAAGAAGAGCTCTTTCCAAAGCAAGCACTTGACCAGGACTCAAGAGCGTGAACTTGGGCAGGCATTTCGCCTCCTCTTATCTCGTGTTGTTAGAAATGTGCTGTTCAGGTCATTATGTCAGGAATCCGTATTCCTCTGAATCTAGCTAGAAATTGTGTATGCTTTTTTAAAAAAATTTTTTTAGCTAATTTATTAATTTCTCTTGATGCTCGATCGCTCTAACAAAGAGTTGTTTTCATAGGAAAAGCATAAAGGAATATAGACGCACACCCAAATCCTCGTTTCTCGGGTAGCTGGTGCCTGCCTGCCTGCTCTCTTGGCCAAAGTCATTGTGACCCTCTTCGGGGCAGCCTGATGGTGCCTGGGCTTATCCTCTGCCGATGGTCTTCCTCGAGAGCTGAGCATGGCGAGGTCCTCCACCACTCGGGCCTCAGCTCAAGTGTCACCTCCTTGAGGAGACCTTCGCCAACCGTCCTAGCTAAAGCAGCTTCCGTCCACCGAGCCAGGATCGTGTAATGTGTTCTGCTTCCTTTTTATCCCTTTCACCATCTGACGTCATCTCGTTCGCCTATTAACCCACTGCTCATGGACGGGTTCATTTCCAAGTGCCCGTCCCATCCATCCCCTCCCGCTTACGATAACAATGGAAGGTTGACCAGCTCCTTGACATCAAGAACACCATCATGTCCCCCAGCCCTTAGGGTCGTGGTACTGATCCATGATTTATGCTTTGAATATTCTGGTGACAATTGCCAGATGAGGACAGTAGACGGTTTCGAGTCTCATAAACTCATAAACCATTCCATTCCCTCGCATATGGGAAACAGGACACAAATGTAGAAGCTTTATGAACCATGTTCTAATAGCACGGTGACACCACGATTAACTTCCTAATATCCTTTCTGCTCCCCCAACTCCCCCCCACCCCATTCCAAGAGGAAACCTGCTTAGACCGGAAGTGAAACGGGCTTGGAGGTGGGCAGATGTAAGCCAGGTTGGGTGGGCCAGACACAAAGGAACTAGCAAGGCCAACCTTATAGAGACTAGAGCGAGGCAGAACTCTGGGCCCCCTAAACAGTCTGTCTGTGTCAGGCAAACCCCTGGCCCACACCAGGGCGCGTTTCTTGGGTTTTTATGATAAAGTATCTTTGGACAGTAGTCCCCAGTCACCTGGGAAGCTTAAAAAGGGAAAAGCCCCATTCCTAGATTCTTTTTTTTTTTTTTTTTAAGATTTTATTTATTTATTTGAGAGAGAGAGAGAGCACAAGCACAAGAGGGGGGAAGGAGCAGAAGGAGAGGGAGAAACACACTCACTGCTGAGCAGGGAACCCAATGCGGGGCTCGATCCTAGGACCCTGAGATCATGACCTGAGCCGAAGGCAGATGCTTAACTGACTGAGCCACCCAAGAGCACCCCCCCATCCCTAGATTCTATCTTCAGTGTTGGGGGAGCAGAGAGAGGTCCCTCTAGAATTTTTCCTACAATATTTTTATACTTTGAACTCAACTTTTTCTGTGGCTCGTGAAAAGATAAATACACAATCTCTTCTTCAATGATCTCGAAGTCTGAATTAGGGGACTCCAAATCCATTCATTGGATGCACGGGTAATTAGACTGACAGCTGGCTGATCTGGTGTGGCCGGGAGGGTAAATGACACCCCAGTGTCCTTGCCCTCCCATGTGCCTCTCTCCTGAAACCTTTCGTTTGCTCCAAGAGGCAAGGTTCCCACCACCCCCGCCCAAAGACGGACCAATCTTTACCCAAGGACACGGACTCCCCAACTAACAAGATTTGTAGTACAACCTTGATGAAGTAGAAGGGGTGAGAGATAAGAACTCTATTGTTATTGGATTTGAATGTCATCAAAGGGACCACCGGGCTGGGCAATTGGGTTCTAACCTCAGAAATTCCCTAATAATGAAAACCAGTACTTAGGAGCAGCTCCTATCAGCAAAACTGGGCTCTGACATCGTGGGGCTCGAGTCCAGAGGCCGCTCCCTCGGCCACAACACTTGGCTGTTTCTGCCGGTCCCGGAAGGATCCTGACTCCTGCTGGGGGTGCCTACCTTTCTGTCTGTCCCACTGGTGATGATCTGGAACTCTTCGGGGTGGTAACACACACACTGGAATAAGGTATTCGCCAGGATCATCTGATTCCTCCGGAGACGTCTGAAAATGAGACACAGAAGCTGTGACTTCCCCTTCCCTTTGTTTATTGCTCAGACGGGATCTGGTACAAGCTTGGGTTGCGTTGGTGTGTCTACCCCAGACAGACTTAAGGTGCCCTGCCTCCTCCACTTCCGAGTCCTCCCAGCGCACCTGCGGGGCAGCCTGACGACCCTCGGGTGGGGGAGGCCCTTTTCCAAAGACAGAGCTCGGAACCCCAGGGGGAGCCTCGGGTTCCAGGAAGCGTGAAGTAGGAGAGGCTGAATTCAGGGTCAGCCTGCTGCCTTCCACGCAAGCCACCTTATTCTTGAGGCCACCGTGTCGAAGTGAAGGTTCCTCCCACCTGAGTGGCGAAGGATGGGGGATGGCTTCTTATTCCTGATATTCCTGAGCTGCGCCTCTGGGGATGTGGATCTAGCAGGTTAGGATGAGGCCCACAGACGGGCGCTTTTCATCAGCGGTCCCGCTCATTCTCACGGGCACCACGGTCTGCAAACCGTCGCGGCAGATACGACCCTAAGAAACAAGTACGTATGGCTCCTCCCCCGCCTTGGACACGTGTGGTCATCTCACCGGTCGGACTCTGCTGGCTGAAAACATGCACCTTCTGCACGGTTTCTTCTCAATATGGCAGTTTTCGAACGTGGTACCTGGGCTGACCGTTTTTTAAAGGTTTGGGCACAAATTAGCCGACCAGTCCTGCAACGCCGTGGGGAGCCTTTAGCCATTCCAGGTGATCAGCGACGATCCATGGAAATCAGCTTAGACACGCCCTCCCTTCCAGTTCTGTGCATTCCCAAAAGGGAGTTCCGGGGGAGGCTTCGACCTCCGGCAAGTGTGGTCCTTGAACCAGGGGCACCCCTCAGGATCTGGGTGGGAATGCAGGCTCTCAGGCAGCCCTCTGGACCCACTCAGTAAAAATCTCCACGTTGGCAAGATCTCCAGGTACTTCATGGGCGCATTGAAGTGAGAGACGCAAAGGACCAGCCCGGGGGTTTTCTTTGGTTTTCAGAGTTTTTAAATGCGTTGAATAAAGTGTTCTGCCCTTGCCTTAATTCCCATTCTCTTCTCTGCAATCGAGAATGTTCTGTATTCTTTGGCAATACCTAGATCCGTTTTCTAGATGTCGATCTCTTTTCTCCTGCCTCTGGACTCATGCCGAGTCTCTCTAATGTAGTTAGACGCAAAGGGAAGTCATCCTAGGAGCGGTAGAGAGGGGCTAGGCAAGGAGAGGGCTAGGGGATAGGGTGTAATTCCAAATGAAAACACACAGCTAAAGTGCTTATAGTTAAATTTTTTTTTTTTTTTTTTTTTTCTGTATGAAACCAACAATAAATTCACATGCTTTGGTCTAGTTGGCTTGGAGTTGGGCGCTCTCCAGGGGCCGTGACAAGCTCCCAGCATGAGAGGACGCTGGGAGCTGGCTAAGGGGAAGGGCTAAGGGGAAGGGCAAATTCCCACCACTTCCCCGCCTCCACCGCACATGGCAGGCTCATTCTGGGTGACACGACAAGGGGAGCTGCCTTCAACATCATTTCCCTTCTCCCTTTTGGGGGGGGAGTTCTTAGAACTGCATTCGGAGAAGTTCGATCGGACTCCCTGTGTGCAACCAGAAAGCTACTTCCCTATGCATCCAGAATCTTCTAACGTCCAGCCCTTCTGGGGAAGCTGTACCCTTTCTCCTGGCATCTAGAAACCCGGAACAGCCACAGAGAGAGGAGTGACCTCAGATGAACATCCCGTTACTGTCGCCTTTGAGAAGATTTCAACTCTGGGTTTGAGTCTGCCCTCCGGTTCAACCAAATGCGGCAGTCCCTGAGTTTTGTGTCCTACTGTCCTCCCTATCACGGACAGGTACCTACACGAGGTCCCAGATGATGCAAGTCCCGTCCGTGCTGGCCGTGACACACTCCTCGTTGTTCTTCTTCACCCTGATGCAGGACACGGAGGATTTGTGCTCCTTCAGGGCCTCCTCCAGCTTCTGGGTCTGACAGCCGATTTGCCAGACCCTCACCTGAAAGCCACAAAGCACAGGTGCTCAACACAAGCTGGGGACTTCGGAAGGGATTGAAAAATAAAAAAGAAAAAAAAAATATACACACACACACACACACACACACATATGTATATATGTTCCAAGAGCTTTTTCAGCTCTGCCGTGCTTTTTATTTTAAACTCCCTGTTCTCGTCTCAGTCGAGTACGGTGGGGATGCTAAGCCGCCGAGCAAGAATATTCTTCCACGGAGCCAGGAATATGCTACCAACGATCCCACACCTACGTGTGCTTTTCAGGCTGAGAAATGTACCAGACACCTGCTGCGAAACCAAGCGGAATAGTGTATCTGCTCAGTTCTGCTGCGCGCCGCTCTCAGACTTCCAGGGCCATCAGGAAGGCTCTTGGGGACCCACAGCCATATTTAAACATCGTTTAAAAGCTGCTCAGTTTTAATCATTTCCAATGAATGGTGCCCAGCCTCATCAAAGCCAAGACCCACTTTCTACAGCAAATATGTTCTGACCACCCCCCAACCCCCGCCTGCTATCCTGAAGTGAAATTGATATCGTAGGTCATAGGTCCTACCCACAAAATTTCAAAACAGTCAGTAGGATGCTTTTACTGCAATAAAAAGTATACATAAAAGGAAAGTCACTGTATGTCTTGTAATAGATAAACATTCTGACTATACCAGAAAACCTAATAATGTGGTCAGATGCTTTCACTTATAACGGGTATGTTGGACTTGTGGAAAAGAAGACGAGCAGGGATTTCCTTGCGTGAGTGACATAAGACAATACAAGAATATAAAAATAGTAGGTTCTGGTGAACACCCGGCTAGAAACTACGGTTAGGATGAGTGATAACAGACTAACTTATTTGTACCCGAAAAGGGGAAAGTAGCCATAAAGTAAGAAAACCATTCTAAGCCATTTCCTTAGTAAGGAAGAGGAGGAAGCAAGAAGTTATCCCAGATGAGCTGTGCCCAAATAATTCTCTGATCTTGTTTAAGCCACTATATGCAGAGGCATATATCCAGTCTTCAGCAACAAGAGTAATACTCAAATTTTCTAACTCATATGGTGTGGGCGCCCAGGCCCGGAACTTTGAATGTTCTGGGCATTATTAGCCCTTTCGTTGTGGGATTGCGGGAATTTGAGGTGTGTTTGTGGGGGGAAGGAGATGAGATGGTGGGACTGGGGTCCTTGCAACTCAGGTGAGGCCATTTACCAATGAAAAGGGAAGTACTTGAGTATTTCAGGACGTGCCGAATCCATACCCATGCACACCTGCTGGCCAGCAGCCCCTGTCTCCAGCACTTAGCAAAGACCTTGAAGACTATGCCTTTCGGGAGGAAGGTCTGTAACAGCTGCGTGGGGAATGGGAGGAGGAGCTGATGTGGTGTCCTGAAAAGATTGCCAAGGGCACTGAATGCATGTAATGTAGGATTTCCTCCCGCAGCTGTCATCACCGACAAGCAGATGACCTGGTCCAAGCCAGGTTTGGATGTGAGCAAGGCGGACGCCCCAAAAGGGTGCTGAGGGGGTCGGCACCAGCGTGGCTGAAGAGTGAAGGGAGGCGATCCAAACCCTCGAGGGGGCGGTGGGCAGAGAGCGGGGGCGGGCCCAGGGCTAGACGTGTCTCTGGAACACCTGCCACCTGACTCGCCACATGGGCTCTGAATGCAAGATGCACAGCAGATTTTGAAGACTTGGTACGAAGTAGGGCAAAAGATCTCACAAACTGGGAGTCTTGGTTATCTTCCCTTTACGCATGGGAAACAGAAGCACAGAGAGGTCGGAGAGCGTGCCCCAGGTCACACAGCTGGGAAGTGGCGGGAGTGGAATTTGCCCCCAGGCAGTAGGAGTCTGGAACCCAAACGCTCAGCCACAAGCCTGTGTGGCCCAAACTCTGCTAGAGGCTACATCGAGATGCTGGATCTTTCTTCTCCCTGTTAAGTTATTCCTACAAGAGCAGGAAGAATAGAAAGGAAAAGAAAATGTCCTCTCTGGAGAAGGGAAGCCTTGAGGGGGGAGGCGGAGAAAGTCGGGGAGGGGGGAGGGGGGCCACTGAGAAAAATGTGTGAACGGAAGAGGTTTCAGGCTCCTCCAAATGATGGAAGGCAAGGTCAAGTGTAAGGACTTTAAAATAGTGGTCAAACATCTGGGTAGATGAAAGAATTCGCTCTAAAAATAGCATCTCCTTAAGAGATACGATGAAGACAATTTATATAACTATAGTCTTTGAAGGGAAAAAAGAAGACGCAATTCCCAAACTCTGGCAAAACACTAACTTAGAGTCCTAGCGCGATTCCATATAGAATGCTTTCGTGTCTGTATCTGAAATGTTCTTTCATGAATAAACATACTTAGATGTGTGTTTGCATTATTAGAGCATTACTTTATGATGTATTTTAGGGTTTCTTCAAAATCTTACGTTGGTCCCACCTGACTCCTGGTAAAGTTTAAAAAAATCAAGTCGGTGGCTTTCTATAAGGCAGTTGCTCTAAACCGAGGCTTCTTGCAAAAAGATTCTGCCTTCGAGAACGATACCTCCCCTTCCCCGCCGCCGCTGATGGCCCGTTTACAGTCACTGGTGGTAGCGATGGCTGTCACTCCGATCCGGTGGGCGTTGTTAATGACGTACATCAGCCGGCCTGTCTCTGGGGCAAAGGCTCGGATTCGACCGTCGTCCCATGCTGACGCGGGAGGGAAACAAAAGGCAGCAGGATCAGTACGCTCCCACTCTCTGGGCAGACCCTGGTGCTCTTCGATCATAAAGGAGTCAGGACCGGGAAGCCGTGGTGGTGATGGAGGAGAGAGGCCGGTCCCCACAGCTGCCAGGAATCCTATCCCTCTCTCCCCTGACTCTCCAAACGGGCCACACCTGCCTCTCAGTGTACCCCATCCCAGGAGAAAACATTTGGGGTGGGGAGAACGGAAGAAGGCCAGCTCCCTCCTCTCCTGTGAGCTGCGAAACTTGTGTGTTCAACTGGCTAGCTGACATCGCATCTGGGTTGGAGAATTTGGCATCTCCAAACACATGGTGGCTTCCTACCCTTCCCTCTACTTTAAACCTGATGCTCCTTTCCCGACTCCTGCCATCTTCTCCATCTCAATAAAAGTTGCCATCGACCATCCAGTTCTTTAAGCCAAGAACTTCAGAGTCATGCTTGATTCCTCTCTCTTCCATCTACCCAACCTGACCAAACCCAACCCAAGTCCAACCCGACCAAACCCAACCCAAGTCCAACCCATCAGCAGTCCCCGCCACCAACTCTACAGTCAAAAAACATGTCGAATCTGGCCGCTTCTCAACCCCTTCACTGGCCCACCTCATCCAAGCCACAAGCACCTCTCTCCTGGGTGATTGTAACGGCTTCCTGCCTGGCCCCCCCAATCAATAATCTATGACAACATCAGAGGTAAGAAGGTGGAGGTGGGGAAGGAGGGAAGGTCATGGAAGCGCTTTGGGGGCAACTGCAGGACTTAGAGTAGTGAACCCTGGAAATGGCATGATACCTTAAGAGGTTCCTGGCTTCTGTGTGGAGAATGGACTGAGGCAGAGGACTGCTGAGCGAGAGCAGAGGCAGGGAGACCTGGTAGGAAGCTACTAGAAGAATCTAGGGCATGGTGGTGGCTGGGACAAGGGTGGAGATGATGAGAAATGCTCTGAGGTGAGGGTCATCAGAGGCAAACGCTGGAGGCCAAGAGCTCCTGGTGTCCGCTGTGTGAGAAGACGTGCCCAAGGGAGAAGCCAACGGGAAGGAGACAGAGCCAGGAAAAGAGGGGGAAAGATGGGCTCCAGACGTCACCATTTCAACGGCTGCACTTGAAGATCCACTTGAGGGGCGCCTGGGTGGCCCAGTGGGTTAAGCGTCTGCCTTCGGCTCAGGTCCTGATCCCGGGGTCCTGGGATCGAGCCCCGCATCGGGCTCCCTGCTCAGCGGGGAGTCTGCTTCTCCCTCTGCCTCTGCCCCTCCCCCCATTTGTGCTTGTGCACCCACGCTCTCTCAAATAAATAAATAAAATCTTAAAAAAGAAAAAAGATCCACTTGACTGTTCCCTGACTGATGTGAACAAGCGAATTTCCTTTTTGACCACTGGGGAAATTTGCATATGAGTTGAACACAAGATGATATTAAGAAATTATTATTTCGTAGGAAAATATTACTTTTAGGGATGCGTCCTAAAGTATATGGAGGTGGAATATGATGGTGTCTGTAATTTATGTTAAAATATTTCGGCATGGGACGCCTGGGTGGCTCAGTGGGTTAAAGCCTCTGCCTTCGGCTCAAGTCATGATCCCAGGGTCCTGGGATTGAGTCCCACATCAGGCTCCTTGCTCGGCAGGGAGCCTGCTTCTCCCTCTGCCTCTGCCTGCCTCTCTGCCTGCTTGTGCTTTCTAACAAATAAATAAATAAAATCTTAAAAAAAAATATTTCGGCACGAGAGGATCAATGGAGTTAAAAGCAGATTCCCTCTGGGGCATAACATAGTTGAAGTCAGGTTTTTCTCTTTCCAACAACGGAAGGGGTTCTAACGCAGGCGCCCTGTACTCGCCAACACCTCAAATCCATCTGGTAACGGAATTGCTACAAATTCTCCTACCGGAGAGAAAGCAACACGCTCCGTGCAGCCAGGTGGGGGGGAAGCAGAATCGCTCTTTGGTCATTCTGAGCTCAGGAAGTCTCTGGGCTAGGAGGGGATTCCATAGGGAGGCTGGATCAGAAGCAAGGAGGGGTGGGCGGCGGGAGGCTGCCCCTGGGTGTCCACACGGAGAGACCCGCGTCGAAGGAGAACAAGGTCCAAAGCCACGGCCGGAGCCCACGCCAATGCCCGAGAATGTGAACGTTACCCGAGATGATGCTCTTGCCGTCCCGCATGAAGTCGATGCTGTGGCAGGTCATGTTGGGCACGGTGATGCGCAGCAGCTCCCTGTTGGACAGCGTGTGCCACACCCTGATGTCCTTCTTGGCACAGGTGGCAAACAGCTCGGCGGTGCCGCTGCGAAGGAGCCACCGTGAGAATGAAGGGGGCAGCCATACAAGACGCACACCGTTTCTTAGACGCACGGTTGACTCTCGGATGGATGGCGCGAGAATATGGGGAAGGATGCCTTCTGGGCACCCAGGATCTCGTGTAAAACGGCATTCGATGCCCACAAGTCAGCCGTGGACCATCGTCTGTAGCCCTTCGCCCGGAGGACGGGTTGGGACAAAATTGCTCAAGAGGAAAATGTCAAAGTTTTTAAATGTCCTGGTAGACTGAGGTCAAAATACAGCTGTGGAATATTGATATGAAGAGAGGCTAAACAAAACGTTTCCCATAGAGTAGATAATCATATAATTTCAAAGAGAAAAATGACACGGGGCTAGAATTCGTGTCCTCGGATAACCTTGAGCAGTACTTTGGTTGGTTGTGAGAAAACAGGAGATTCTAGACAAGGAACCGAAGCCCAGAGTAACTGGTCTGTTCTTTTTTTAAAAAAGATTTTATTTATTTGAGAGAGAGACAGAGAGAGAGCAAGCACGAGCTGGGGAAGGGGCAGAGGGAGAAGCAGATTCCCCACCGAGCGCGGAGCCTGATGCAGGACCCGACCCCAGGACCCCAAGATCATGATCTGAGCTGAAGTCATACACTTACCTGACAGAGTCACCCCAGCGCCCCCCACTTTTTTTTAAGGACAACTCGTAAATAGAGTGTAAAACACCATTATGTCAAAAATTACAGGTTATTCCAATTTGGATAAGAAAAAGGAATACTGCTGGGATACAATAAAGTCACCTGATTTATAAATATGAATTTATAGCTTTACAGTTATAAACTGAGTAAACTTTTAGGTTTAGGTGCTTCTCAAGAAATGTCTATATTTCCTCCAAAGCACATTCAGGAAAAGAGTTCACTCTCTTGTGTTTTAAGACCTACTTGCTTTGGAATTGATAGAAAAATAAGTGGATCTTTTCCCTATATTTAATTTGGGGCTCAGAGAAAAACAATTCTAATGCCAGAGTAGTTCCTTAGAAAGAGCGCATACTGGAAGGGGACAGCAGAGGTCATGACACGCTTTCTGCTTGATCAAATCAAGCCAACGTTAGAAGACAATGCTCATTTAAAATAAGAGAGGCAAAAAAATAAATAAAATTAAATAAAATTAAATAAAAATAAATAAAAATAAAATAAAATAAAATATAAAATAAAAATAAGAGAGGTTTTGTATAGGACGAACCTCTTCTGTGGGGAAAGTGAGCTCTTAAAGAGGCATGTGGACTCCTCATGAAAATCAAATACTGTGGAATGAGGGCACCTAGAGAACTTCCCAAACTTTCCTTACCCTGGATGGACAGTCTACTTCATCAGGAATCTAGTCCAGACTTGAGTTTTTCAAGTAGCAGTTTTTCCCTAGTTTAGGATCTGAAAGGTGAAGTTCCAGAAAAAACCCAAACTGACTGGATCAAGATGGCGCCCGAGGCCCACGTGCCTCCCCTCGAAAAGCCCGGGAAATGAAGAGACAGATACAGAGGATAGAGATGGGGATAGAGGTAGAAGATGCAGAGGTAGATACAGGCAAGCAGGACAGATTATCATCAGATAGACCACAAACATTGAGGACAAAGAGAAATCAGCCGGATAAAATCTGTGAGGAGACAAACCTGGAAAGAAAAACAAAATATCAAAATCACAAGGAGGGAGTACTTCTCATAATGTTGGAGCAGTGACAATGTCACACAGACCTTCCCACAGACAACAGTTAGAAACCCTGGATGGCCTTAATGACAGCAAGAACCTAAAATCCTAAAGATGCCAGAAACTTTTAAAAGTCCCCCAGAAATCAAGAAGTGTTTGCTCTTGTAAAAATGCAGCTGGAAAGGATTAAGGGTCATTACCATGTTGCCGGCTAATCTGAGGGTGCTCCCAACTCCCCCAGCTACGGTGGCCACAGGAGAAGGTGGTGGAAAAAACAGAGCCTTACTGGCTGAAAGTGTGCAGAGATCAGAGCTGAGGGCTGGAAAATTCAAAGGGGAAATCCTGGCATCGAGAGATTCATCGGCATAAAACCTAAATTCAGATTAGAAACACTGCCCAAATTCCCATCTGATAGCTAAATTCTACATGCATGGGAGAAAACCCAAGAGGAAGGAGAAACAGATAGAGACTGGAGAGGAACTCTTCTTTTCTTTTCTTTCTTTTTTTAAAATTCTATTGATTTTTTTTTTTTTTAAGGAGGCTATTTTTGAAGACAGAGCTACATGGGATCAACCTGAGAGGGTTTTTTTTTTTTTTTTTTTTGCCTTTTTAACTGAATACATTCCCCAACTGTGTTCAGCCGGACCTTATAGGCTTAAAATATCAGAAGCCAGGGCCCCAGGGCCTGAGGTCATAAGAACACCTGGAAATTAGGGGGTAATCCCTAGGAGCAGGAGAGGACGAGCTTCATCTCTGCACAAATCCCTGGGTGAATGCTAAATTCTGCAGGAGTACCAAGAATCTATATTAAAAAAGTAGCAGTGGGAAGCCACAAAAATGTCAGCTGCTGCATTCTGTGAAAAAGACAAAATTTGTGGTTTGAGTCCAGGCCAATAATTCTCAGAGAACACCACACAAGTCAGAATTACTACAATGTATTAGCTATCATGCTGAGTTTTCAACAAAAAGTAAGCAGACATGCAAAGAAATAGGAAAATATGATTTAGGAAAAAGGCAGTCAAAAGAAACTGATGCCAACTAGACCAAAGTATTGGATTTAAGCAACTAATTTAAAATGCATTCAAAGTATTAAAGGAAACGATGATACCAATGAATTAACACACAGGTAATATCAACAAAGAACTAGAAGCCATATATTTATAATATAATTGTAAGTAATTATAATATATATATATTTATGACTTAAAGATTTATGACTATTTAAAACAAAAATTATGATTTTGTATTCATGGGTTTATAATTTTAATAGGTATACATGAAAACAACAGCACTAAGAATAAGGGCTGGGGTAAGAGAAATAAACTGTTGCAAAGTTCCCAGATTGCATTTTACTTGAAGTCATTTGACATGAACTCTCAGGAGACTGTGATATGTTAAAAATGCATATCGTCATCGTTAGAGCAACCACTAAAGAAATTAATGCAAAGATATAGAGGTAGAAAGCCAATAGAGCAATTAAAATGGAATGCTAACAACATTTGATTAAAGCAAAAGGTGGTACAAAAGGATAGAACAAAGAACAGATGAGACAAAAGAAAACAAATAACAAAATGGAGGATTTAATACCACTATATAAAAATTACATTAAGAGTAAATGGGGCACCTGGGTGGCTCGATCAGTTGGGTAGCTCTTTTTTTTTTTTAAGATTCTTTTTTTTTTTTTTTTTAATTTATTTGACAGAGAGAGAGAGATCACAAGTAGGCAGAGAGGCAGGCAGAGAGAGAGGGGGAAGCAGGCTCCCCGCTGAGCAGAGAGCCCGACATGGGGCTCGATCCAAGGACCCTGAGATCATGACCCAAGCTGAAGGCAGAGGCTTTAACCCACTAAGCTACCCAGGTGCCCTGGGCAGCTGACTCTTGATGAAGGCTCAGGTCATCATCTCAGGGTCCTGGGATCCAGCCCCACATTGGACTCTGCACTCAGCATGGAGTCTGCTTGAGATTCTCTCCCTCTGCCCCTTTCCCCATTCTCATTCTCTCTCTCTCTCTTTAAAATAGAAATCTTTAAAAATCTAAAGATAATTATTTGCAAAAGACAATAACTATGTACTTCTATATGCAATTCATAACTATGCAATTCTATAAATTCTAAACAATGTTAGCATGAGCAATGGTGAGAGGAAGATAAAGAGGGAAATAAAATACCTCGAGACCCTTGCTTCTTTGGAAAACATGATATAAATGTTGGTGAACTCTAGTCTTTGGCAGAAAAATATGTTTAAACATGCATATAAAAAAAATCAAGGGTAGGGCGCCTGGGTGGCTCAGTTGGTTAGGCGACTGCCTTCAGCTCAGGTCATGGTCCCAGGGTCCTGGGATCAAGTCCCACATCAGGCTCCCTGCTCAGAGGGGAGCCTGCTTCTTCCTCTCCCTCTGCCTGCTACTCCGCCTGCTCCTGCTCTCTGTGTCAAATAAATAAATAAAATTTTTTTAAAAAAATCAAGGGTAATCACTAAGTGAATAAAAATACAATGAATAGTTTCCAAGTCCTGTGAAGTAGGACAGGGGAAGGCAGGACCAAAAAACACGATCACAACACAACAAAAGACAAGGAAAGGAAACACAAAAAAGGAAACATGTTAAGTAGAAAATATCTATAAACTCATTAGATAGAAATAAGTACGAATGGACTAAATTCTATGAAAAGACCAAGACTTATTTAAAACTAAACAATATCTATAGGTTGGAAAGAGACATAGTTTCTTTTGCTACAGCGCATGTCTCTGAAACGTGCATTAGCTCATATGCAATTGAATGTAGATAGTAGAATATCGCTGCTTTGGTTCATACATACTTCTTCCCAACAGATTAATGCCTTGGCATACAAAGTAATAGCGGCTGAAAACCATGTACATTAACATAGCTGAATCCACAAGGAAAGGAAAAACACAGTCTTGTACATGATGCTCATGTACCACGCATTCTTCCTCTTAGCTCAGTTTTCTCCACAGCTGGGCAGGGAGAGAGGAGGAGAGAGCAAAGCGGGAATGGGTGGTGCCTCTTAATAGGTTTCTTTTTGGGATAATGAAATCTTCTAGAATTCGATTATGGTGTTGGTCACGCAACTCTGTAAATATGCAAAAAGACCCACACTGAGTTGCACACTCTCAATGGGTAAACTTTATGGTATGTAAATTCTATTTCAATAAAGCTGGTTTTCGAAAAAAAGAAAGCAAAAGAAAAAGGAGAAGGGGAGAAAAAGAGGAGTTACAAATACTGAATAGTATTGTCAATAACTATACAAGACTTTGAAAAGATAGTTAAAAATCTACTCTTATAAAAGGCCCCAGGGCCAAATAATTTTACAGATAGATTCTACCAACCTCCTTAGAAAGAGAGGAAAAAAGTAAGAGAGAAAAGGACCAACCAGTTTTCAAAAAGGATTCCCCTGGTGGGAAGCACCGGCCATTTTCACCATTAGAAACATTTAAAAGAACCTAATTGTCGGGGCGCCTGGATAGTGCAGTTGGTTAAGCATCCAACTTTTGATGTCAGCTCAGGTCTTGATCTCAGGGTTGTGAGTTCAAGCCCCACATTGGGCTCCATGCTGGGCATGGTGCTTACTTAAAACACTTCGAAGAACCTAACTGCCAACTGCAATGACTCAGGGAACCAAACGTACATTTCATGATTGTAAGCATCACGCTTTCAAAGTGAGTCTTACTACCCATAAAACAATGATCCTGAGTTTTGTAGACTCAAGCTACATACTGAAGAAGGTCAGAGCAAAAACCATCTGGTCAACTTCCTGGGATGAACGCCACCAGAGACAAAATGTGTTTCAGAAGCAAGTAATGGTGGACTGTGACTTTTTTGATATCAAAACTGCTGATGGTTGGTTGTTTCACTTGTCTCAGGTGGGATTTACCAAGAAATCCAGAAGATTACCAAGAGGTCCAGAAGACCCCTTGTGTCCACCGCCAGTAAGTGTGCCAAGTCTGGAAGACCCAAGTGGTATAAATGAATTCACTTGAAAGAAGTTTGAAAAAGAGCACTAAGCTTTCTCCAGACAGCCCTGGGAAAACAGCAAAGTTTCCATGATCGCTTTATTAGAAAAGCCGACATTCTAAAGAAGCCCAAATTTGGACTGTGAAAATTAATGCGGCCGCGGGGTGAAGGCAACAGAATAGTTATTGTTAATAATAGTTATTAAATAATAATAAAGCATCAGTATTCTATTTCTAATTATTATAATTAATATTAGATAATTGTTATTAAGATAACTGACTATAATGGAGAAATTTAAGGACGGAAGATCGTAATTGTATTAATACATGTTGAAAATGCACGAATAAGATAAAATTAAGTTTCCTGGCACACTGCCTCAGACCTCCATGTTTTCACTGATTTCAGGAGCCAAATACTTTGCTCTTCTACTTACAATGGAAAGACAATGTCCTGGACAGCTTCAGAGTGACAAGTTGCGATCAGAGTCTCTTTGAAATCCGTGAAGTTGACGCGGTAAATGTGTGATTCTTCTGTTCCCACAAAAAACTGGTGTCCTTCCCCTCGAGGTGTGATTGACGTGACGCCACCTTGTAACTGGATTTTCCTTTGTGGAAAAGCAAGAAGGTGAAGTAGATTCGCTCAGTCAGTGAGGAGGACTTGTTACAGAGGATACGAATCAGGTGTAGGACCTGGGGACATGCCCTCAGGGAGGGGACACAATTGGAAAGGCAGGAGTGACTCACAATACTGGGGGCCCATGGTCAGCAGAGGGAGGGACGAGCATGGTTTACAGTAGTCGGGGGGGGGGGCTTCCTGAGGGGGAGAGAGTCTAAAATGGATTGTGGGAAACAGGCAGGATCTGGACAGAGGGAATATTCCAGGAAGGCAATGGGCACAAATGGTCATGGCAATTAAATACTTTATTAATTCCATTTCCGGGACATAATCCTACAATGTGGAGGGGAAACCTTTATGTCAAAGGAGGTTATTCTAACCTAGTGAAAAGAGTAAAAGGTTGGAAACAAGCTAAATACCCAATTGTAAGGCAACGGTTAAATCATCTATCTATGGGACAGCAGGTAACTTCTTAAAATATCTGGCTAGCCAGTAAAACCACGATAGAAGATTCTGTATATTTTACCACAGTGGTTTTTAAAAAGATATATTAATATTGAAAATGTTTATGACGTTTGCCTTAAGTAAAAATAAACCAGAATATAAAATTTTGTACACAAAGTAAGTACAATTGTTTTAAAATATATACGAAGAACACAAGACAAGAAGAAATAACAAAATGTTTAATAGTGGCCGTCCCAAATCCCTCTGCTTCCCAAATGTCTAATGAATATGAACTTAAAAAAAAAAAAAAGAGTAAGATGAATGAATGCATCCCTAAAAACCCAACCTTGCTCTGCAACTAATTTAGTTTTGACAGTAAGAATGCAATGGGGATTCTCGTGCAAGAGATCAGCAGGGAAAGGCAGTATTTTACAAAGATCTATTTGTTGGTGGGACGCAGAATGGTTAATGGAGAAAGGATTGACCCCGAGTTACATCCTGGCTTCTTCACTAACTAGATAGAGCTCCCTGACCCTGGATTACCAGAAATCTCCTGGCCTCACTTCAATCAAGCACAGAATAATTTCTCCTTCGCAGGGTTGCAGTGAGGATCAGAGATAATGCCCATGAGGTCCCAGGGGGCGGCCGATAGAAATACTGGCTGTGGACATCTGGGCTCCCTACGAGACACGGTGAAGCCCAGGGCTACTGGGGTGAGGCCAGGGGTCCCTGAACCCCAGGGGTCTGCTTCATCATACTATTTCCTGACTTCACACGGGAGCTACTTTCTCAACCCATGAAAACCCTACGAGGTGGAAACCACTGCAACCAATAGGAGGCTACGCTGTCCCACAGGGTTACGATGGGGACAGGCACAGCACAAACCCTGTAATAATGGCCTTGAATTCATCATCACAGTGGGAACATCTGTGTATTCGAAACAAGGCATTCACACAGAAGGGGTTAATTCTTTACAGTTCCTCCACATACCCGGAGTCTGACCAACACTGCTCATAAGTAGCCTCCCTCTCTTATTCCCCTCCACACAAACACAGAACCGATCCGAATGCATTCTCAAGACCTATCCGGAGCCCAGAATTTAAAATTGCAACCTCCCTCCTGCCCCCCTTTGTGTCCCTGCAACTCCATTTGTCTCCTGTGCTCCTCCCCCTCTAAGAGGATGTAATTACTTGTTTATTATTGATGGTCTTCCCTCCTGCTGGAATGTGAGCTCCATGAGGGGCGCGGAATCCCCCCTTCATTTCTGTTTGCTCTATTCTTGGCTATCTCCCAAGAGCACCTAGGACAGGATCTGGTACTCAGTGAAGGCGTAGCCCACATGTGTTTGAATGAAGACGGCCGATGCTTTTTCGACACTCCACACGCCAGCACTCCTAGTTACCCTCGAGCTGGGGGAGGGGGTGGCATATGGAGCGTGTCCAGGGGGTGTCTGGCTTGGTTCAAGGTCACCTCAAGCTCCACCTCTGCTCTTCTGGGAAGTGTCTTTCCCAACCCTAGCACCCCAGTGGGGCCACCCCCTTCTCTGATCTCTAGAATATCCATGGTACTCCAGGTCACAGGATTTGTGTTCACATACTATCTTGTACTACAAGGACTATTTCACGTGTAAATTACCTTATCCCCAAACTAGACCGTCAGCTCTGGGAGGACAAAGACGGCATCTTATTTTATTTTTTAGTACAGCATCTGGCACGTTGGTTAGGCCGGAAATACTCAATAAATACGTTCTAATGACAATGGATAAAGTTTTATGTCATTTTGTTTCAACTGATTCGATAGATCGTCCACAAAAAGTACATGGTACATGGAAGTAGCTGGTGAATGCTGGCTATTTGTATTAAAACTTGTATTTAAATGAATTAACTACCAGCATAGGGCCTGACACATAATAGGTACCCATTGCTTAATAAATTCCACTGAATAAACACATTTTGAAAGGTTGAAATGCGAGGGTATTTGCTGGGTATCTTTACAAACAGCACCTTATTTCCTCTGTCATGGCTCCAAGTATTAATGAAATAATAATTGATGCATTTAGTAGAAGGGCAATGTCCCCTGGGGTAATTGTGGACTAATCCGGCTTGATTCAACGTAAGCTATTGTCTTTTCATTGGCAGAGAAATCAGCTGTTGTGATTCCAACCGCTCATCTGGACGGTAAGATGAAATTCTTTCACCAAGTGTCACTTTGGCAATATTGCATTGGCACCAGCCTTAGGCAGACCTCCCTCTTGTGGGTCTTTCCCCACCGCGACCCCGTGGAGTCTGGAACTTACTTGATGGGTTTGTAGCTGGGGCTTCTACAGAAGACCAGCAATCCGGCTCCGGAACCCACCAACAGACCCCCCATCTTCAGGCACTTGACGGCGGACACTCCCTAAGGGGGAGGAACAGTGTTGAGAGAAAGGCCCAATGGTTTCATTGTTAAGAATCAGTTTGAGAGTGGATGCAATGGGCACGGGGTGTGGCCATGCCTGGACGAAAGGCAGGAAGGCATTGCTTGGGGCAGGGGGTGAGGGGACCCCGAGGCTGAACACCAGGGCTCGGTGCCAGCAAGGGGCTCACATGCCGGAAGTCGCCCCCCTGGTCCTACAAGGCACAAGAACGCTTCACCAAAATTCCTCCTCCCTCTAAAACCACCTGCGCTTTGTGACTGTGCTAGAAATTAACCTTTCCTATGGGCTCAAATGAAGTTAGAGTCGAAGATAGAGGCACAGGCAACGTTACTTCCTCAGCGCCTACTGTTTACGCCAGAACATAATTCTTATACTACAAAGAGATCATAGTTGACATCCCAAGAGAGCACAAAGAGCCCTTATTGTTCAGTGACTCTAGTTTCTGAACTAAAGCATGCGGGATGTAATCTTGCCAAGAGTAGACATAGTCAAATTCAAAGCCATCTTCCAAGTTCGGGGAGATATAATGGTCATTTTATAGCACCCACTATGAAGTTCTCATTTTATTTTATTTTATTTTATTTTATTTTTGAAGTTCTAATTTTAAAACACGCATGGCCAATATTTCATCTTAAAGCTTTCAATAATAATACAGTTAATGGGGCATCTGGGTGGCTCAGTCAGTTAAGCATCTTGCCATGGGCTCAGGTCATGATCCTGGGGTCCTGTGTACTGTTTTTAATGTTAGGATTGTGACCATCAGCATCTTTGTCTTCATATTAGCGTTGTATGCCTGCCGGGTCAGTTTGAAACCATTCCAATCCTTTTACCCTTCCAACCACAGAGCGACCATTTAAGTAGAGTTTCAAAACAGGTAACTACCCAAGATCACAGAATATTCCAAGCAAATGTCTTCAATGATACCTCCTATCCCTTCATCCCACAAGAATTGTTTTCTTTCCATGTGTATAAGAGGTATCTTGGAACCACTGCTTTGTGGAATTTACCATCAGACCCAAATGCCTAAATAGTTAGGACTTAGTGCTGCCCTCAAGGGCACTTACGTATCCAAAGCGCGAGGAACACTGAGACGGCTGGGTTCTTCTTTTGGGAAAGGTGCTTAGATCCCAAGTGTTGGAGGGGGAGGGTGCCAAAAATATCCAGATCGATATTCTTCCATAGTATTTTATGGAGCCTTTTGGAAGGATCTCGGGAGTCGGAAATGGCAGGGCTCTGAGCCTTGCCCTCCTTTAATTGACCTGCTTTGCTTTTACCTGTTTCATATACTGGAAACCCCCTCCTAAAAATAACTTGGAAGACATTATCTACACCACACCTAGATCTCTCCTGCAGGATTATTTCTAAACCCTTCTCTACCTATACTATGGTGTCCTCTCATTCTTATGCACGCCCTTAAAAGCTTGAGCATTTAAGGATTGCGTGATGAGGAAAACTCTAATATCTTCCCTGGGCACAGGGTGCAAGATTTCACGTCTTCTTGGGAAGATCTGCTGAGTGGGAAGGCATCGGAGCTGAGAAGCACCTGTTCTATTGACAGACGTGGGACAGGCAGGTGCAGAACCTACCACGAGCTCTCGAATTCAAAGGTTAGTGGAGACAGCCCTTGCAACTTTCTGGGGGTCCCGGAAATAGCAGCACTTATTTTGTGAGACGATCCTCTGATCGTAGGCTTTTTATTTTGGTTTAAATATCGAGGTCTTTCTGGACTTTTAACCAGAATTGTTAGGAACTCTGCAAAATAGAAACAATCCACAGGGGCACCTGGGTGGCTCAGTGGGTTAAAGCCTCTGCCTTCGGCTCACGTCATGATCTCAGGGTCCTGGGATCGAGCTCTGCATCGGGCTCTCTGCTCAGCAGGGAGCCTGTTTCCCCCTCTCTCTCTGCCTGCCTTTCTGCCTACCTGTGATCTCTCTCTCTCTCTGTCAAATAAATAATAAATAATCTTTAAAAAAAAGAAACAATCCACAATTTCTAGGTCTTGCTTATGACTTGCTGGCTGGAGCTAAAATCTAAGATCTAGCTATTAGATTAGGACAAAAATTACGTACCTCTGTGTGTATATTTATGGCCCTGTGCTTGGAAGACGTAAAAAACGTGTGGTCTGATTCCTTAACTGGGGACCCTGAGGAATATGTTTGCTCTGCATATGAACCAGAGATGAGGGCTCTGACAATAATGAGTCAATGCACTTTGCAAATTTCAGTGTGGCCTTGGACACAACACACCCTTCTTTTTTCCACAGACTCTTCACGCAGGTCGGTGCTGCAGGGGAGGGAAGAAATCGCCAGAAGAGAGGAGGGCAGGACAGACATTGGCGAGCTCTACTCACCAGACTGAACTTGTCCTTCGCAGGCCCAGTGTCTGCCAGCAGTTTGGTCCTTGGGTTCATTTTCAGAATGTCTCCAGTTGTGGTGCCAAGGTAGAAAAAACTGTCGTCATCGGCCATCTGGAGATCAGAGAGGAAAAGAGGCCTAAAGACCTTTGTTTGCTCAGGGATGCCCATGAGCCCTGATCAGGGGTGGGACAAACTTTCTGAGGCCCCAGAAAGACCTACAAAGGTGCTCATGACTACTTTAATTTCCTCGGACTCTAAGATGGGTACGAAGAGCTCGGAGGGGGCGCAGACTCAGGGCCCAACTCAGAACTGGAGGAAATATGAGACTCCGGCCAGCCTGGGCATTTCATTAGAAGACTCTTTGTGTCTAATGTTAGATACACATGCAGAGATAACCTGCCAGTCCTGCCTGAAGACACCTTCGAAGGGCGCCATGTGTTTGCTTTATCTCATATTTTCCAAAGTCTATCTGCGTAAAATGATGATGTGTTAGATAAGAGAAACAAGTCAATGGAGAATGGAGTTGTCTGTATCAACGTGTGAATCCACATTAAAAACATACGAATAAGGGCGCCTGGGTGGCTCAGTCGTTAGGCGCCTGCCTTTGGCTCAGGTCATGATGCCAGGGTCCTGGGATCGAGCCCCGCATCGGGCTCCCTGCTCAGCGGGGAGTCTGCTTCTGTCTCTCCCTCTGCTGATCCCCCTGCCTGTGCTCTCTCTCCCTCAAATAAATAAATAAAATCCTAAAAAAAAAAGAATTATTTCATAATCCAATGCCATCGGGAGGTGCCGTGGCCACAGAGTGTGTCCCGGACACATGGATTCAGTCTAGGTGAGGCAGGCATCTGGTGTCCAATGCCAGAGCCCAAGTCCCGGTAAAACAAGACCCCCCCGGAGCTGTGTCTAGGCAGCCCCTCCCCAGCTTCTGAAGGGAGCTCCGGAAGTGAGGCTCGCCCTCACCCGCACCCCCTCAACTGGCATCCCCGAGGTTCAGAGCTCATCTCCTTACCCTCAGCCCCAGGTACATGTACCTAGGTATGTGCACACATGTGTGCACGCACACACACGCATGCACACACACACACACCCTCGGTCAATACTATTAACAGGAATCACTTCCAACAGTTACTGACAATCACATTTAAGAGTAATACTTACTGTCATACACATGACTATTCTTTTCATCTGACCTGTTTGGCACTCAGTCGGCCAGATTTTTCTATTCGGAAGATCCAGTTCCCACACTCGGATTGTCCCGCTATGGAAGAGAGACACAATCAAAGGGACACGCACTTAAGAATCTGCTGAGCTCTTCTCTGTTTTCTGCATCTCCCTAAAGAGGTGGCCGAAGGGAGGAGAACTGGACATTTCTAAGGGTTTGTTAGGCCTCGTGTTCTACTTAAACTCTTTCACTCGATCGGGGCGCCTGGGTGGCTCAGTCGTTAAGCGGCTGCCTTCGGTTCAGGTCGTGATCCCAGGGTCCTGGGATCGAGCCCCACATTGGGCTCCCCGCTCAGCAGGAAGCCTGCTTCTTCCTCTCCCTCTGCCTGCTTGTGTTCCCTCTCTCTGTGTCTCTCTCTGTCAAATAAAGAAATAAAATCTTAAAAAAAAAATCTTTCATTTGACCCTTACGACTGCCCTGGGAGGTAGGCTTTATGCTCCCCCGACCCTCCAAATGAGGAAACACAGCAGAGCCGGGATCTACAGCCAGTGCATACTCTCTCCAGTGTCGGGCGAGCAGACATAAATGCAAACAAAGAGCAAACCAGAGTTCAATAAGGATGTTTCTTTCAAGGTTTGCAGCTGTGAAGACGTTCTTTCAAGGGAAGTGCCTCATTATGGAGAGTCCTCTGTCTTCATGAGAAATAGTAACCCCAGGGCCACACAAAATCAGCATCTGACATAAGACTTGGCATACAGTTGACACTTAATCATTGCGTGTTGAGTTAATATTAATAACTGTATAAATGTATCACAGTCAACATCATAGCTGAAGGTAATAGTCAAAGGCAAAAAAAGTTAATTAAAAAATAGACTGATCGGGGTGCCCGGCAGACTTAAGTCAGAAGAGCCCGTGACTCTTGATCTTGGGGTTTGAGTTTGAGCCCCACATTGGGCAGAGAGATTACTGAAATAAATCAACTTCCAATAAATAAATAAATAAATAATAAAAAACAGATCAGTCACGTTCGGTTTTCCATTTTCTTTTAACCTCCAGAGTTACGCACATAGTAAGTGCTCAGTAAGTATTTTGAATACTTTCTTATTTGAATACGAATGTATTTCTTGTTAGAATATTTATCTTGAGTACTTTCAAAATTAAAAAAAAAACAAAAACAAAAACCAGCTTCTCCGTGGCCTTCCTGGTAGAGGTCATTTGGATGTCAAATTGGAATTTGCGGGATCTCTCGTGAGGGACGGTATCCTGGAATATTGAAGTTGGGACCACCACGGAGGAGGCTGTGGGTGCCGGACCTGAAATCTTACTTAAGAGTCCTTGTTCTCACTTATCACCGTCATATGCAATTAAAGCCGATCTAGAACATAGATCGTTCTAAGAAAAAAAACGTTTGGGGGGGGCGGCTTCAATTCAAGTTTTGACCCCTGGAGAAATGCCTGTCCATGGACATCAGAGCGGGCTGACGACCACAGCTGAAGCAGTTGGTAAGGGCCAGCTGGGCCCTCATCGTGCAAGACTTCGTGAAACCACTCTGCAAACCCAAGGGCAGTGAAGGCACCGCATGGTCGCCAGTGGCCTCGGAAGACAGAGTGGGACATAGGCCAGGTGCTTCGGGCTCAGAGCGCTCTCCTAATAAGATTCACTCCTTAGGGGCTGGCTCCCGTTCAGCCGGGCAGGTTCACGGCCGCTAAATAAACCTGTCCTCACCGGAACAAATACATGCTGCGTATCACAAGGAGGGGACAGGGCACAGAGCAGACATAGAGCTATTCCTTACTCTGGCTGCAAAAGTACCCAAGGTGTGTGTGTGCCTTTCACAGATAGGAGACCACCAATGGGCTGAAAAAGAGAGTTCCACCCAACATGGACTTGGACCCCACGTTCACAGCATTTGGACGTTTGAACTGGTCCACCGCATAAAAGATGATGCTTTTGTGCGGGTTTAACCTTCAACTCAGACTCCAGACTGGCCCCGACTGGTGTCTCTCTTAGACAGATGCTGGCCTTCAGCTTGGTCCCCGTTAGCTGGTTAAAAGCTGACTCTACCAGAAATGATCTCATGCGGCTAAGAGCCCAACATGTGAAGCTTCCTGGCGCGGTTCGTTTGCAAACTATCATTTCGGGAGACCTAGATCAAGGGCAGGTGCTAAGAAACGTGGACCAGTGAGTGAATCCGTGCAGTCGTGCACATTGCTCTGCGAGCGTGAGTTGTAGGTGGTGTATTATCAGTCACAAACACACCAGAACCCGGAATGAATTTAGCGGGGGAGCAGAGCCCTCCGTAGTAGGAAGCACGGAATTCTCAAATAACCATATTTAAAAGACTTTCCGTTAAAAAGATTTTTAAGGACTACAGAATCATGCAAATTAGGACGTAAGGTAATTTCGTAGGACTGATATTGGGTTCCCCCAAATTGGAATGACTTTGCTATGAGTTCTGAAAACCCTGATCGCAGGCACGTACTTTCCAGCAGTAACAAACATCTCATCCCGGCACCTCGAGAAGATCACTGTGGTGGCATTGCCCACGTTGAGGCCGGCCGCGGGACTGCCACAGATGGCTTCTCTCTTGGCTATGCTCCATACGACGACACTGCCAAAACAAGAGGGACCGAAAAAGTCAGGGGGAGACAGGCTCTCGAGAGAAGAAACAAGTTTTTTTAGTGGTTCTAGAAACAAAGGGAAAAAAAAAAAAAGGAACAAAAGAATTACACTGAACCCCAGACATCTCCTGCATCACACTGGATATTAGAAGACAAGCAGGTGACACTTTAAAGGCTTTGACAGAAAATGATAGGGAGGCTAGAAACCAGGGACCCCATCAATGAAGCCTGATGCCAAAATAAAGACATTTTCAGAGAAGCAAGGCATAAAAGTTTACCACCCAATTCTCTCATGTAAAAAAACTTCCTTGGAGAAGTATTCCAGAAAAAAACAGTGCAACGAAGAGGATGATGTCAGGCAGCACTTCCACACGTGACCGTGTAGCAGAGTCACATGGAGGGCTTGCCCAGAGGCTGCCGGGACTCACCCCCAGAGCTTGAGTCAGCTGGTCGGGGGATGGGGGTGAGATTTCACTTTTCTAAAAAAGTCCCCAGTGATGCTGGTGCTGCTGGTCTGCGGACCGCATTTGGAGAAGTACTGCTTTGGGTTCATTTTCCTTTTTTCTGGTTGCAATCACACAACCTCGCCCTAAATTGAACGTGTTCAGACAATACTAAAAATGCTGGGGGAACATCCGAATCCAAATGTTAAAGAAAAAGGAATGCAGATGTTACAAACTTTGTGAAGGTAAAAACATGCCTGGTTATGCTTCCCAAGTTTCCTCCATGCAGAAGGTATTATCGCAGGGGGTCTAAAATCCAGGTGCAACCAAGATCGGTAGGAATGGGGAGGTAGGAGGTAACGTAAAAGCCATGCTTTTTTCTTTTTTCTTAGTAGGAAATTGATAGATACCATCTGAAGTGGAAAACTTGAGAGGCATATCCCACTCCCCCCCAAAAAAAGACTCTTAAAACCAATACCTCATGCCTAAGAGAAATGAAATACATCCACACCAAATCTTATGCATGAATGTTCATAACAGCATTATGAACAACAGCCTCGAGGTGGGAAAGACCCACAGCCCCATCCACTGATGGAGAAGATGTGGTGTAGCCATACAATGGAATATTATTGGACAGATGAGCCTTGAAAACATTATGCTTAATAAAAAAATCATTAAGCATCTGCCTTCAGCTCAGGTCATGATCTCAGGGTCCTGGGATTGAGCCCTGCATCGGGCTCCCTGCTCAGTGGGGAGCCTGATTCTCCCTCTCCCCCTGCTTGTGTTCCCCCTCTCACTGTCTCTCTCTCTCTCTCAAATAAATAAATAAAATCTTAAAAAATTTTTTTAAAAATTAAAAAATAAAAAAAATCAGTTGCAAAAGGCCGCCTATTGTATTATTCCACTTATGTGAGACGGTGAGTGGTGAGTGCAGGCAATCTATAGAGATGGAAAGTAGATGACTGCGAATGGGCAGAGGGTCTCTTTTTGGAGTGTTTAAAATACTCTACAATTGTTTGTGGTGGTGGTTACACAACGTGACATGTAAAAAGTGTCTTTGGGGAAATTTTCAGCAAAAAAAAAAAGGAAGTAAGGAGGGAGGGAGGAAGGAAAGAATCCACCTGAATAACTACTATACCAAAAAGTATACAGCCATATACTTTAAATGGGTGGATTTTATGGTATGTGAAATATATCTCCATGAAGGTATAAAAAAAAAAATCCCAGTGCTCCTGGAGAGAACTCTTCATGGTAGAGGGGATATGAATTCTGAATTCTTGCACATAGCAGGAAAACATCCTTTCTTTATTATTTATTTATTTTTAAAGATTTTATTTTTTTGACATAGAGAGAGATCACAAGTAGGGAGAAAGGCAGGCAGAGAGAGAGGGGGAAGCAGGCTCCCTGCTGAGCAGAGAGCCTGATGCGGGGCTCGATCACAGGACCCTAAGATCATGACCTGAGCTGAAGGCAGAGGCTTTAACCCACTGAGCCACCCAGGCGCCCCAACATCCTTTCTTTATAAACCATGGACATGGTAGGGGCGCCTGGGTGGCTCAGTGGGTTAAGCGGCTGCCTTCGGCTCCGGTCATGATCCCAGGGTCCTGGGATCGAGCCCTCCACTGGGCTCCTTGCTCAGCGGAGAGCCTGCTTCTCCCTCTCCCTCTGCCTGCTGCTCTGCCTACTTGTGCTCTCTATCTCTCTCTTAAATAAATAAAAAAAAGGTAAATTTCCTTTGTAATAGACCCAAAAAGCTTGAACCAGAAACTATCTGTAAAAACTAGCTGTAATACTGAAGTATTAAATCCGACACAAACCTCAGACATTCTTGTTTTCTTCTACTTTAGCATTCACGTGGGAATACATAAAGTATTGATTGTTCTAACCCAATGCTTTTGCATCTTTTTCCCCCTAATTTCATGTGTCTGTATTCCATGCCTCTTGAGTTTCTCCGCGGGGGCAATGATCGTGTCTCGGGCGAGGCAGGTTAAAAATGCCACCTCTGGGGTCACATTGCCGGGGTGGTTCTCCCAGCTCTGCTACTTACCAGGCGGTGGCCTTCGTTCCTCACCTGTGACACGGCCCCAGTAGCTCCCACCTCGAGCTAAGGAGATAACGCTAAGGTGTTCAATACTCACCTGCCACACGGTAAGTGCCCCCCTCCCCCGCCCCCCCCAAATTAGCTGTTGTCATTGATGATGATGATGATGTCATCTTTCTTTTACAGCAAAGGTGCTCAAATTCAGAGGCAAGTTGGAATCACGTGGGAAGCGCTGAGGCTGCCTAAAGCCCAGGCCAATCAAATCCAGCTCTCTGAAGGAGGAGTTAGGTATCGGGGATTTCTAAAGCTCCCCATGGGACGCCTGGGTGGCTCAGTCGTTAAGCGTCTGCCTTCGGCTCAGGTCATGATCCTGGGATCCTGGGATCAAGTCCTGCATCAGGCTCCCAGCTCAGCGGGGAGTCTGCTTCTCCCTTCCCCTCTGCTTGTGCTCTGTCTCTCAAATGAATAAATAAAAAAAATAAAATGAAAAATAAAGCTCCCCAGAGGGTTGTGATGCACATAGAGGGTTGAGAACTGCAGCCCTATGGTACTTTTCCCCATAGGCTTCTCACATGACACACAGCTGAATAGGGACAGGCCAACAGAGAATGTCTGGGGTGGGGGAGAGGGTGCATAACATACCCAGCAATAAACGTGAGTTCATTACCTTCCATCATCTGGGCCTCCGAGGGACACCAAATACAAATCATTTGGTGAAAAGGCCAGCGCTTCAATTTTGCCCTTGTGAAGTGACAGCCTGGCAATCAGCTCCCTTTTCTTATAATCCCACAAAATGATATCTGCCTGGGGGCAAGAATACACAGTCAGATCACAGCCCGCCTTCCAAAGGCTCCGACTGGAGAGCTCCTGTCTTGGCGAGAAATAATCAGTAATCGCATGTTTTCTGGAAATTAGATCATGTCTTAACAAACGCAATGGCGAGAAACCGGCAACCGTTTTCAATGAAGCAGGGACTAAAAAAATAAAAATAAAAATGAATTAAGCAGGGACTTTTCGGTTCCTGAGCATTGTCAGTCCGCAAGCTGCCAGGTCTTAGGTGAACATCACAATACTTTATTCTCAGCCCCGGGGAATGAAGAGGAGCTCAAAGAGGGGGTAAGAGGAAGAAGAGGGAGGAGAAGGATGTGTGCCGGCTGCCCAGCCCACCCCCCCCACCAGGTGGAGAGGGGAGGGGGTTTCCAGGGGTGGGTGGGGCACCTCGCTATCCATGAACAGGGAGCTGCCTTCAGCGCATTCACCTTGAAGCCCATGAACGTGACCTGTCCGGAGGCTATGTAAACCCCGCTCTTGGAGATGGTCACACAGGAGACGTTGTTGCCATGGCCGTGCAGGAAATTCTGTTCCTGAGTGTTTATCGCCTGAATCAGGATCGTGCAGCCCAGAGGGTAAATGAGATGCTCTTGGTCAGGATGGCATTTCAGGCCCGTGGGCACATGCCCTGAAAGAGAGAGGTTAAAGAAGAGTAGTCCTGGTGCGCCTGGGTGGCTCAGTAGATTAAGCCTCTGCCTTCGGCTCAGGTCATGATCTCAGGGTCCTGGGATCGAGCCCCGCATCGGGCTCTCTGCTCAGCGGGGAGCCTGCTTCCCCCTCTCTCTCTGCCTGCCTGTCTGCCTACTTGTCATCTCTCTCTCTGTATCCAAAAAAAAAAAAAAAAAAAAAATCTTTAAAAGAAGAGTAGTCCTTAAAAAAATAAATAAATAAAGTAAAATATAAATAAATAAAAAAATAAAAAATAGTAATAATTAGGGGCGCCTGGCTGGCTCGGTAGAGTAGCTGACTTTTTTTTTTTTTAAGATTTTATTTATTTACTTGATAGAAGGGGGGGAGGAGCAGGCCCTCCGCCGAGCACAGAGCTGGATGTGGGACTGGATTCCAGGACCCTGAGATCATGACCTGAACAGAAGGCAGAGGCTTTAACCCACTGAGCCACCCAGGCACCCCTGTAGCTGACTCTTGATCTCTGGGTTGTGAATTCAAGCCCAGGTTTGGCATGGAGCTTACTTAAAACAAAACAATTAGAGGATGCCTGGGTGGCTCAGTTGGTTAAGCGTCTATCTTCGGCTCAGGTCACCGTCTCGGGGTCCTGGGATCGAGCCCCCTGTTGGGCTCCCCGCTCAGCGGGGAGTCTGCTTCTCCCTCTCCCTCTGCTGCTCCCCGTGCTTGTGCTCGCTCTCTCTCTGTCAAAGAAATAAATAAAATCTTTTTAAAAATTAAGAAATAGTAATAACTTGGTGCAAAAGTGGCCAATTTTTAAAACTGAATGCAAAAGAGAGCGCTTTTGGAATAAACCTGGTTTCAACTAAAATAAATATGTTTTGTGTGTGTGGGGGGGTAACATATATAATTTTATTCCACCGACAAGGTCAGCCTAGGAAATCACTTCTCAGACCCTAATGTGTGTAAAATCGCCAGGGGATCTGGTTAAAATGCAGGTTCGGATCTGAGGTCTGGAGAGGGGCTGAGATTCTGCATTTCTCCCAATCCCTCAAGAGATCCTGGTGCAGGTCCAACAATCTCACTGTTGGAGATCGAGGCCTCAGGGCGAAGTTTGTAATGCGGAGAAGCAGGATTTCCTGAGTGCCTGTCTCCTCCAAGAGTGCAGAGGCATGGGGAATGTGAATTCGCTACAGAAGTTTGATAAAGATAATTTGGTTCTAAGTCACCACCAGGCCCTCTAAAGAAGCCAGACTCAGTGTGAGACAGCCCCCAGCCCCATTCCTCTAGGTATTTGCTAAGAACCATCTCAAGAATTACAGACCTTTGTTAAATGTTTTAATATGAAACAGACAGAAGTCCTTCCTTATCACTCAACTTTGGGTCAGAATTCTTGGGGTTGTGTTTGATAGTATTTTACAACATAAACTGTAAAGTCAGTTCGATTAGTTAAAAATCATTTCAAGTGGAATGGTATTCAATGTGTAGATTAAGGAAAAATAATTTTTGTAATAATACATTAGATCTCCTTTCTAAAAGCAGGGTATGTTTTTCCAAAGTCTCCCTTCAGGTTTCCAGTGGCATTTTCAATTTTTCCTCATAAAGATCTCACACATTTCTCAGTATGTTTATTCCTGGGTATTTTAAAATCGTTCTATGGCCATTTCCTACTCCATCAGAAGAGTCATAAATATTTATTAATATCGTCTTCTGGTCTTTCAGTGAATTCATCATTTACATTTAACTCCCTCTAGAATTTATTTTGGTGCATAATGTGATTCCAGGAGCTAAATAGATTTTTTTCCCTCAAATTGCCAAATATATATATTGAATAAATGATTTCTCTTGCTTTAATTGAGATCATTCCTTTTTCATGCAGTAGGTTCTCAAAAGACTAAGGTTTATGTCTTTGGGAATGATCTATTCATTCATATATATATATTTATATATTTATATTTATAAATTTATTCAGTTGCAGTTACCTTATAAGCAATCATATGGCTATCCATATGGAAGAAATGTAAAATTAGATCCAACTTCACACTATCCACAAACAGTACATCTCAGGTAGATCAAGGACCTAACTGTGACAAACAAGACTTAACATGTACACAAGTTGTAGGAAATGACTTCTTCAACATGTCACAAAAAGAGCAAATGCTAACAGAAAAGGCCAATACATTCATCCAGTTACGTTAAAAATTTAAAGTTTTTAGTGACACTTGACAAGATGAAAAGAAAAACCAAAACCAGTTGAAGATATTTGCAATGCCCGTGACAGACAGATATCCTATCCAGAATATACAAAGAGCTATAGCAAAGAAATAAGAAAGACACAAAGGGCTTCAACAGAAAGATGAGCCAAGGATGCGAACAGGTAACTAATGAGGGGGGAAATTCAAAAGCCAATAAACATATGAAAAGATAGGCAACTTTGCAAGTAATCAGGGAAATGCAAATTACATCCCAAATGAGATACCATTTCATCTCCATCATAATGGCTACAATTAAAAAGGCTGATATTATGGGTCGCCTGGGTGGCTCAGTCCTTAGTGAAGCATCTGCCTTAGGCTGAGGTCGTGATCCCGGGATCCTGGGATCAAGCCCCACATCAAGCCCTGCATTGGGCTCCCTGCTTCTCCCTCTCCCTCTGCCTGCAGGTCCCTGCTTATGCTTGCTGTCAAATAAACAAATGAATAAAATCTTTAAAGAAAAAAAAAAAGCAGGCTTCAGAATGTGTCCAGGATGATATTTCTATAAAATATAGAAATAGCAACTTTTTGTTATAAATTGTTTACATATAGCATATTTAATATTTTACACGTACAGCAAAATGTAAAAACATAGCTAGAAAGAGTACACATTTACCTTCAGGAAAGTGGTTGTCTCTAGAGAGAGAGAAAGTATAGGATAGTGTGTCAGGAGAAAGGACTTAAAATGTGAAATTTTTTTTCTTAAAAATATTAACTCAAAGAAGAAAAAGTGTCAAAATTTCCTAATTCTGCATGTAATACTTGGTATTTATTGTGGTATTCTAAATTTCTGTTGAACTATTTTAGGATAAAACTAAAATAGCCCTTATACCCGCTGCCCAGGGTAAACCATTGTTAACACGCAGATGTGTATTTCTTCAGATTTATGTCTTTGCATTTAATAATTAGGGTTCCTGGTTGCCAACAAGAAAGGTCATTTCTGGCAGAACTTAAAGGGAAAAATAATTTCTTGGAAGGAACACAAACAGCTCACAGAATTGGTAGGAAGTATGGGAAATCACACTTGAAAAGTTCTTATGCTGCACTCCTGAAGAGGGGAAGCTCTGGGTGGGAACTTCCCGCCAGGCTGAGCGATGATGTCACCTGTCTCTGAACTGGCTGCCAAGGAGTTAGGAGAGGAAGCCTCTGCCCCTTTTAAGACCTGATCAAAGGCAGCAGAGCCCCCTCCTTGCCTATTTTGAGATTCACCTAAAATAAAAGGATATTTGGATATTGAGTAGCCAAAATCACACATGTCCCCTAGAATGAATACATTTCCCTCTTTTCTCCATATATACTCACCCCCACTGCTCCCCACCTCTCTGTCTGTCTCTCTCTCTCTCTCACACACACACACACAGACTTAAACTATAATAGGCTCATACCATACATACTATTGGGCAAGTTGCGTTTTACACCTAATATATCTTTGACATCTTTCCTTGTTCTTCCCCTATAGCTCTATCTCACTTTTCTTAAGGGTTTTGTAGTATTTCGTTGTACAAAAGGACTATAATTTTAAAAATAACTTACTGGGGTGAAATTCACATAACATAAAAGAAACCCTTTTGAAGTGGGGGACAATCCAGGGGTACTTAGTGCATTCACACTGTCATAGGACCACCACCTCTGTCTAGTTCCAAAACATTGCTGGACTGCAATTGTTTTTAAACCAATTTCTTACCAATGGACATGTGGGTTTCCTCCGGTATATGGGTAATGTTACAGAGTACCACAGTGAATCCCACAGTACGTAGTTTTTTGGAAACTTGAATAAGTGATTCAAGTTTTAGAAGCCCAAAGATTATCCTCATTAAAAATCACAATGGGTACTACAAAAACTCTTTCAAAAAGGTAAAATTTATTCTTCTGGCAATAGTAATTGAGAGCCATTTGTTATTATCCTACCTTTATCCCTTTTTGTAGCTTTGCCAGTCTGAGAAAAAAGAGTCAATGTTTTAATAGCAGGGTTTTTTGTTTTTTTGTTTGTTTGTTTTGTTTTAACATTTTGAGCTAGTAGCCATTCATATTTCTTTACCTCTTATCTATTTCAGGGGTCAGCAAATAGTTTCTATAAAGGGCCAGACAGTAAACATTTTAGGCCTTGTGGACCACAGTTACTCAAGTATGCTACTGTAGTGTAAAAGCGGTCACAGATAATATATTAACAAATGCGCATGGCTGGGTTCTAGTAAAACTTTATTTAAAATCCAAGCAGAGGGCCAGATGGCCAACAGGCTATAGGTTGTAGACCCTTGATCTATAGTTTTACTGTTGCTGTTTTTAGTTTAGAAACTCCTTGCATGATAGGATAATCATGGGCTTATCCACTCCAGTCAATTGATAAATGTGGCTATTCTTGCACCAATATTAAATTCTTAATAACTGTAGCTTTATAAAATGTTTTCATAAGCTGTACAACGATGTTTGGTTTGCTTAAATAATAAATTCCTGTCAAAATACAATACCTAGAATAGTCAAGTGCCATTACGCATTTACACCCTCAAGTTGAAATTTATAAACTGTAATGTAACTCTGCAAGGAATTCTAGTGTCAAAATGAGAAAAGGGGCTTTGCATTGGTTTCTAATTTGTTTCCACGTGAAAGCTAAACTCTGTCATGGCCATGGGAGGCACTGGAATATAATGGACCATATATTTACTCTTAGAGCTCAACAAAACAGCATGAACTCGGTTGCAGAGCCCTGTTTTGGAAGCTCTGCACTGGTCACTGGTGTGACCCCCGGCACTCAGAGGTCACTCACTCTCTTTACCGATGACCTTGTCACCAGCTGTAAAGATGGTCAACTTCTCAGATGCACTAAGCACCCACTTTCTATCAGAAACTATTAAACTAAAACGAAAAGTCAAGATCCAAGTCCCTGAATATGCCTAAAACTTTAGTCTTTGATGGTTCTGCATCTATCTGCATTATTACAATTTTAAAACTTTCAGGCAACACAACGCACTTAAAAAAAAAAAAAAAGGTTTGCTTTTTCTAAAATGTAACGCATTGCTTGTTTCCATCCCTCACACACAACATCAAAGAGCACCCCCCCCAAGTTCAAAATAACAGGCAGTCATAAATAAGATGTGAGCTGAACCAGCAGGTTTCTCCAGACAGGAGCATCTCTCCCCTCCAGCTCCCCATGGCGTCCTCTCCGCCTTTTATCCGGGTCTGAAATCCTCCTCACCATTAAGAATTCTTCTTGGGTTAGGGGACAAGACCATCCCTTAAAGCGGCTGCTCACAGCCACGTTCCGTCCCCAGCCCATGCTCATTAGCACATCAGCTGGGCTTCTAGGAGTTTCTTGGTTCCAGGGGCCAACCCGGACTTCGCAATCCCGCGGTTACCGAGGGGGGGAGGGGGGCGCAGCTTTGGGGGCTGCGCGGGGGCTTAGGGCCAAGGCGGAGCTGACCAGGGAGAGAAGGGTTACAGCCACCGTACTCATCCTCGGTCCCGGGCAGGAGGCCCTTGTCCCTTTTAGGTGCTGCGAAACCATCCTAGTCCCTGAGACTTGGAGCGAGGAAGTGACTCCCCAGGGCTTTGGGGCAGGAGAGAGCTTGGCCCTGGCCGGGGTCCCGCGCTGCCTTCCAGGTGCACCCGGTGTCCCACGGTCCCTGTTCGCACTACTCGTCCCCGGGGCTTGCAACCCGCCCGGCCCAGACACGCTCGAGGCCTCACCGTTGAAGCCAATCACGGCCTCAAGCTCCAGTTCGGCCACCTCGGCTTTGAGCGAAGTTTCGTTCTCCATCCCTAGGAGACTGGGCTCTCCCCGCTCTCGGCTTCCGGCGGCGCAGCGTCGGCCGGTCGGTATGGTAACGGACGTGCGCATGCGCACCAGGCCGGCGCCCGCGCGGACTCCCGGCTGCAGCGCCCCGAGCTCGCGCTGCAAAAGGAGGAGGGCTTTTTTTCCTTCCTCTTTCCCTGGAAATTTAGGGGCGCTGAGTGCACGCTTTCCCTCCACGGAAAGCATCTGTGACTTTTTTCGCAACTATAGAATCAAGCACCGAGTGTCATTGAAGAAAGGCTCTTATAAAGTAATATATATAATGGCCACTTCTTTGGGTCCCTTGTTTGAAGCAGGGTTGAAAAGAATTTTCAGCTTTACTGAGCTATCACTTTACATAGAAAATTCACTCTCAGTGAGTTTTAGTAAATTTATACAGTTGGGCAGCTGTGCCCCAGTTTTGTTTTTGTTTTTTGTTTGTTTGAAGCGGGATGACATTTCAGGTAACTGCTGGAGGTCTTGAGATGCTCCCACCTTCCCGAGAAAATGCTTAGATTTTTGCCCAACGATTTCATTTTAATTGCGGCGGGCTGTTCGCGTCTGTCAGGGGGAGCCGATTAGATTAGATTGCGCCAACCTGATGTTCCCTGGGGGCCTTTCTTGATCATCCTTTCGAGGCCCCAGGTGTACGCTCCCGGGGCAAACGCCGGGTTCCGGTCGCGCCCGGGCCGAACCGCGGGATATGAGCCGCGCGGGCCGCCGTAGTCAGCTGCCGCGAGCAGGAAGTGTCCGACGGCGGGCGGAGACTGCACGATGGCCCCGGACCCCTGGTGAGCCCCGGGTGAGGGCGGCCGCGACAAGGGTCCGCGGGGGAGGCCGGGCTTCGGGGGAGTCGGCTGTAGCCAGGCTTTGGGGCTGGGGGAGCCGTTCAGGAGGAGGGGAGGGTCAGCGAGGCCCCTTCCCGTGCCCAGGGGGACCGTGCCGCGTCCCGCCACCTTCGGTGCTCGCGGGGGTGGCCCGGGAGGGGGACCGGGTGGACACCGGGGAGACGGGGGCGAGTACCGAATCCCGGACACATGCCTTTAATCCTTCTGGGCTGCATCTGGCTGCGGAGCTGGCTGGTGCAGGCTTCCTTGGACTCCGGGGAAAGTGAAGTCCAAGTCACGTTTTTGTGGAATGCCGGTCCCTCGGGTGACCTCCCCCCCCCCCTTACCTCCCAGGCGGAGAAACCGAGGTGCAAAATCCACGGTCACCCGCCAGTTAGTAACCAGTTGGCACTAGGACCTAGATCTTGTGGGCCCTTCAAAAAACTTAAAGGAATCAGGGAGGGAAATTACGCATTTGTTTGTAAGGCGTTTAACCCTTACCTGAGTCACTGTCTTGAAGGCTGTTTCTACTGCAGCAACTCTGCAGTAAAAAAAAACAAAAACCAAAAAACAAAAAGAGCTGGTAAGGGTCGTTCCTTCAACAATTAAGTCCCAAGGACTGAATGATGAAAAGACACAAATTTTGATCTTAAGGAACATCTTGCTAGGGTATGTCAGACTGGAGTTTTTTTGTTTAACGATTAAAAGCATATTCTAGCTCTATAAAGTTCTTGTTAATATTTTTGTATAACTTATAATTAAGTTGTAGGCACTGTGACTATTAGAATAGGTTGCAGGATCAAAGCATTACCTTGGATCTAGGTCACCTGTGCCAATGACTCACCTAATTTAACGCTATTTTTTTTTCCACCTAATTTTATTTTTTTATTTTTTTATTTACTTGACAGAGAGAGATCACAAGTAGGCAGAGAGAGAGGGGGGAAGCAGGCTCCCTGCTGAGCAGAGAGCCCGATGCGGGGCTCGATCCCAGGACCCTGAGGTCATGACCTGAGCCGAAGGCAGAGGCTTTAACCCACTGAGCCACCCAGGCACCCCTCCACCTAATTTTAACACTTGTATACACTCTGGTAGAAAATTTAGAAAATACTGAATGTTTGGGGCGCCTGGAAGGTTCAGTGGGTTGAGCCTCTGCCTTCCACTCGGGTCGTGGTCTCGGGGTCCTGGGATCCAGCCCCGCATCAGGCTCTCTGCTCAGCGGGGAGCATGCATCCCCCTCTCTGCCTGCCTCTCTGCCTACTTGTGATCTCTCTGTCAAATAAATAAATAAAATCTTAAAAAAAAAGAAAATACTGAATGTTTGCAGAGAAAAAAACCCTACATCTTCAACTCTATCATTTGGAATGACAGCCGTTATTGATTTTTAAAGTGAAAACATTAGTTTATATAATATGCATGTATAATATTCATGTTTATATATATGCACATATATATATATAGTACATGTATAGGTATCTCCAGCTTCTTGAGACTTCACATTATGCTACTTTGCTTTTACGAAAGACTTACCTTAGTACTTTTCGCTAACCAAAAGAAATCAGAAGAGGATTTTTGCTTTTATGAAAAAAATGGGGAATGCAAAAAAGCATTCAGCTTTCTTTTGCAGCAAGCGGTCATAGAGACATTGCACCCCCCCAGGTCAGCGAGAGTGACCCCCACCCCCACCCCAAGCTCCTTCCCTGGGAACTATACTCAGCATCAAGCTGTCATAGCTTTGAAACGTGTCTGTGAGCTTCTGGGCTTTATCTTGGTTTATTTTGTGTATCCGTTAGCAAGATGTGCCCTGGGGTATCTGAAAAGCCCCAGAGAGGTTATTTTTGGGGGTCTAGGAAAGCTCAAAAAATTTTCCATATGTATCTATGGTAATTGACCCCTTTGCTTTACACCATTTCAGCTTAGGAAAGGTTTTGTAGGAAGACTGTTTTTGGATAGTGAGGGAAACTGCATGTTTTACAAATCAAGGAACATTTCTCCGTGTCGTTAAATATTTACTGAAAACATTTTTTTTTTAAGATTTTATTTATTTGACAGAGAGAGATCACAAGTAGGCAGAGAGGCAGGCAGAGAGAGAAGGAAGCAGGCTCCCTGCTGAGCAGAGAGCCTGCGGGGCTCCATCCCAGGACCCTGAGATCATGACCTGAGCCGAAGGCAGAGGCTTTAACCCACTGAGCCACCCAGGCGCCCCGAAAACATTTTTTTATGGTGCGTAATAGTGCATTGTATGAATAACCATAATTTAATTATTTCTCTCTTTGTACGTCTTTGTAACGTTAGAGTTTGTTTTGCTTAGCTATTGCAAAGACTGCCCCTTTGTTCCATTCCTTATTTCTTCCACTCGCTTCCTAGAAGTAGAACTATTGGATTGAAGGATATGAACATTTTTAAGGCCCTCGATACGTATTGCTAAATTGCCCTCCACCTCCTGAGAGCTAACCCC
>CM052891.1:48809456-48853347 GCA_028534135.1 Potos flavus
GAGGGCTTCTGTCCCACCCCTGGCCTCCCTCACTGACCAGATTTGTTCCAGCGTGCCCGCCCGTTCTCCCCTTCCAAATGTCGTCATGGCCCCTTTCCTCAGTGCCCAGCTTGCTGCGCGTTGTTTTATTAGCAAATGGTTGTGCATGAATTCTAGCTACGGAATTTGCGACTGGCACTGACTTATCTTCAGGGGCTCTGTCACCTGAAGCCTCCTTGGGCCCCGAAGTAAACTGAGGGGTGGGAGAATTTTAGGGAAACCGAGGAAGGGTAATGCTAGGTGGCCTGCAAGGTGGATTGTTGGTGAATCCTTATTGGGCCAGGATTGCTCTTGACTCAGTCTACCCACCCAACAGGAACGTGTGCATCCACGCCTGTCTGCATGAGTTTGCTAGAGCCGCTACAGCAGAGCCCCACAGACTGGGGGCAGAGGCGGGGGCCGGGGAGACGGAACAACCAGAAAAGTCTTTGCTCACAGGTCTAGAGGCTAGAAGTCCAGGTGGAGGAGTCACGGGGTCTGTTCTAGGCTTCTCTCCCGGGCTCGTAGATGGCCAACTTCACGTGGTCGTTCCTCTGTGTGTGCGCCTGTGTCCAGATTCCCTCTAAGGATACCACTCGTGCGGGATTATGGCCCCACCCTCACGCCCTCGTTTTTTTAATTAAATTACCCTCGAAAGAACCCGTCTCCAAATATCGTTGCATCCTGAGGTATGTACTAGGGGTTCGCACTTCAACATCGGAATGTTTGTGGGGACACAATTCAGCCTGGAACTCCGTCCCAAAAGTGCGAGTGCCATAGACATTCCAGGAGGATCTGATCGATGGGGGGATGCATGCTAGATAAAAGCAGCCTCGAATATTTGTAGGGAAATCTGCCTACAGGCCGTGAAAGGGACACCCAGGTGGCCCTGACCCAACTCGGCAGGGAAGGCAGCACCACTGCAGACGTGCGAGAGGCAGGAAATAAGTAACTTGGTGAGCGTATGAATGAAACGGTGTCAAAGTCTAGGCTAGAAGTCATTGTCTTAGGTTGCAAGTCAGAGTTTCCGGTCTGTGATTTCACTCACCTGCTACATCCGAGTGTTATTTTTGCCCTCTGTACCCCTGATCCCCACACTTGAGGCCTCCCCGGCCCCCCCAACTTCTCAAACCCTAGATTCTTTCTCTAGCCTTCTGAGGATCTGAGTTCAGACGTAGACATGAGCGGTTTGGGTTTACAAACTTGTCCTCTTGCCTCCTGACTGTCGCGAGGCCTGGTCATTCCTGATACCGGGGCCGTCCAGCTCCGTCTTTGGAGAAACCTCATTCCCTTCTCTGCCAGTCTGTTTCTCTGACCTACGAAGGCTTCCTCAGCCCTTCCCGCGGCTGATTCCAGGTTCTGGGCTCCTGCGGTGTCTTTTTCTACTTCTCCGATCTCTAGATTCCTCCAGCATTTTTGTTTGCTTCTGTCATCCTTTCTATCACCGTGGGTCGCTTTGTCCCCTGCAGGGGGGGGGGGGGCCTGGGTGGTGGCCCATGTCTTCGCCTTGCATCCCAACGTACAGACCCTACAGAAATAACATTGGCCAGAAAGCCTTATCAGAACTGAAGCATGTGAGAGACGCGCTCTCCGTGGCACAATTTGTCATTAACGCCACACCGCCACCTCGGCGCGCTCCCTGCGGCAGACCTGGGGTGGATCAGCTCGTCAGTATCTCGGAGCCCCGTGATAACCGGCAGCCCCAACACAAGATCACGTGGAGCCGCCCTCCCTCTGCTTCCGGTTTCCTTTGTGTGACCCCGCTCCTCTCTTGCCCGCCCCCCCACCGCCGCGGACCCTTAGCCTCCTCTCTCCCAGGGGTCCCCCTTCCCCTCCCCCTCTTTTCCCTTCCTCCTCGTATGTGGCCTGATTAAGGAGACGAGAGGATTGTCAGACCCCAGTTGGGATTAGCATTTCCTTGAACCCGACCTTAATGTGGCAATCTCGCCCTTGAATGCGGAGCTGTCACGTGATGGGGTCTTAGTTGTACCTTACGGATTAACCGGTCATTATTCGAAAGCAGTAAACCTTGCCTTTCTGCCGAGGTCTAAATAAGCAATGGTTGACTAATTTAGGGCGTTTGGAAACTTGTTAAAGAAGTCTCTGGGTAACAGTGTCTCTCAGAAGATATTAAGCAGTGACACAGCTTCTGATCTTTAAATCCTGCTGCCCTTTATATCTGAGAGCATTGCTGGGTCTCACAATTAGTTAAATCTTTGTCTGTAAGAGAGAGAGAGAAAAAAAAAATCCTTGCATACCCCACTGCTCGGTGAGCATCTCAAAGATTATGTGATTAACTCGGCTGTAGTGGGTGGCTAATTGGCTAAGCTTTAATCCTCACACCACCAACTATATTGGGGATTATATGAAATAGGAAGTTATTTAGATGTCGAGATGGTCGCTGCATGTCAGGAACGGCATATTAATAAGCAGGCCGCTGGCTAAACTCAAAAGAATAACAATGATAATGGAATGCTCACGTTTTCTTAGAGTGTGAACTTTATGCTTGATTTCAGAGATCTTCTCTCTTTGAGCCGTTAAAAAAAAGTATGATCCCCCCAGTTTGTATTTCATGTCAGTGTGACTGTATCAGAAGCCAAGGTGGGTGAAAGAAAAATCTACATGACATTTTACATTAAAAGCAGCCCTCCCCCATTTTAAGTCACTGGAAGTTTTATTTCAAATTAAAGCCTGAGTTATAAGAAGGATGATTTGTATATTTCCTGAAGAGCCATTGGTTTATATTTTATGTTGCTTCAAGTTATTAACACATGAGCAACCTACTTTTCTAGAAGTAGGAAGTAGCAAAAGAATGCATACCTGCATAAGTAATATATTCACACGACTGAGAAGTTTAAAAAGCATTCAACAGGATTTGGGGACAAGCCTCCCTCCCGCTACGTTCTCTGCTCTTGGACGTAAATATCACTGTTAAAAATCACTGGCATATGCTTACAAAGTTCTCTTAAGCATACACCAGCAAATATGAATATGTTTCCTTATTTCCCTCCATCTTTCATACAAATGATAAGTACCATTCTACCACACTTTTCGGTCACCTAATCAAGTATATTAGCTTCGCAGACCAGGAAGTTTATTATTCATTTTTATAGCCTTATAATATTTCATTATATGTGTGTACCATAATATTTTCAACTAGCTTCCTGTTAACGGGTGTGTGTATTGTTTCCAGTCTATTACACATATATTTTATACGTATGCCTATAGACTTAATACGTATAGTTTTTTCTACTACAAAATGATGTTGGTGAATAACCTTACACTGAAGGGAGTTCACGTGTGGGAAGGTCTGTCTCTAGATAGGTTCTTACAGGTAGGGTGGCTGGATCAGAGGGCATATGCACTTGTAACTCTCACAGAACCAGTGTAGACCTACACTAGGCATTCATGTGAGTGCCTGTTTCCATCCAGTCTGCCCCAGAGACGGTGTTATTAAACTTTGGTTTCCTATCCCAAGCTAATATATGAAGATAGTTCTTTCTTAGTGGAGTTTTATGTAGTTATTATATATAATGGCAATGAACCAAGGTTATCAGGAAATTCTCCCGTGTTTTGGTTAAGTACTCTCAGGATTTTATTTTATAACCGTTAAATACTTGATCCACTTGGAATTTAATTTGGTGAAGAGTATGAATCCCACTTTCTTTCCTACCTGGCTACCCGATTTTTTTGACTGACTACGTGTTTTACTGAATGATCCATTTTCACAAATTTTGAGATGATGAGCTTTGTAATATACTTCTGTGTACCTATATATTTGGATCTGTTTCTGGACGTTGTGGTGCGTTCCGGGGGTCTCTATGCCTACTCATGTGCCAGCACCTTTACTTTCGAGGCTTTATTGTACGTTTTAGTGCATGATTGGGTTTGCCTCCTGTCATTACAGTTCTTTTTTAAGAGTTTTGATTTTTTTTTTTTTAATTCTAGAATCAGCTAACCCAGTTTTTAAAAAGGGGTTAAACCTTTTTAAAACCTTTAAGAAGTTTTTTTTTTTTTAAAGGCTTTAAAAAGGTTTTAAAAGGGGAAAAATCACTTTTTTAAAATTGGCATTCCATTAAATCTTGAAACCCTTTATACTGTTGACTCTCCCTCTCCAGGAGCATGTCTCCATTGGGCCGCGCTGTCTTTCAGCGTTTTCAGAATGTCTTCAAGTGAGCTGTACACATTTCTGGTTTAATGTATTTTTAGGTACTTTGTGTTTTTGGTGGTTTCAGATTCACTTGTTCATGCCATCATGCTTTTTGGTTGTCGTTTCTATGGAAGCTGTTCATACCATACACTGTCAATATCGTAAACACTCTCTTACTGCTCTGTTTCTAGACTTTCTGTTGATTCTCTTATATTTCCCAGTTATATTTGTTTGTTTTTAAGAGAAAGGAAGCAGTTCCTGGAAGCTTCCCAGTTGATAAACCGGCTCAAAATGGAGCTAGGCTGGGCTTGCATCACATGGTGGGTTATGCCAGAAGCTGTGGAAGAATGGAGTTGCCACGATTGGCTTGGGTCTGCCCAGGAGACATGTATCCCTGAGCTGAAACTGAGGATGGGCTCGTGTTCCCTGAGCAGTGGAGCTTTGAACAGAATCAAGGTTCTGATAAGGAGTGAGAAGAGACTTAGCGAAGCTGGGAAGGCAAGCCGTAGTGACCGCATCAGCCCTCCTCCCACAGCTCTTCCAGCAGCGGTAACTCACTACATCTCGAAGTGTCTTCTGACGCCAGATGTGGAAGGTTCTCGAGTTCTGTGACCGTACTAAGGACCTTCATCTCTTGTCACTTCTGTTCCTGCAGTCCCAGAGAAGTGGTAGGTCGCTGGCCTTCTGGGTGATTTTATTTAGGTTCACGTGGAACTTAGATACTCACTTTAAACCTTCAACTCACTTTTTAAGGAAATAGGATATTACTGCTACCACACGTGTGCCTGAAGAGGTTTAAGAGATATGCTTTTGAACTTCACCGTGGTTCTTCTAGTGACACATTTATGCAATTTCGTAGAGCTGGTTTCTACGGCAGACAGATGATCTCGTGTGCTTTCTCTCCGTTATTGTCTAACTCTCGTTGGGAGGTAATAGCTTCTGATCTCGTCTCCACATTCTGGAGAAATGCAGTAGGTTAATTCGGTGCGTGGACTGAGACTTCATGTGACAAGAGGGGGTATTTGGGTAGGGACTGACCTGAAAAGTCTAGACTATCTATTGTCTTAGTATATTTTATTTTCTCTGCATTAACTGCTGGTCCGATAAGCAGCCATGCAGTGTGTAGAGTGACTGTGTTGTTTCTGTGACTCCTTTTGTGGAAGAGGCAGTTTGGGTTGAAGGGTTAGGCCAAAATGTTGACACTTTGGGATATCCCAGTGGCTTGTGGGAACTGACAGAATTTTTAAAAATATAAACTTAATCTAAAAGCGGTGCGTCATGTTGTAAACACTCAAATAGTACGGAAGGGTAATCAGCGAAAGTTGGAGCTCCCTCCCACTTCAACAGACGTGAAGTTCCTCATTTTTTCCCTGCAGGCAGTCACTCTAACAGTTTTTTAATATGTCCTTCCAGAGAGATTCTACATACTTAACAGGGGTGCGTGCATGCGCGTGCGTGCACACACACACACACACACCTCCGATCTCCCTCTCACCTCTTTTATTTTTAACATGAATTATAGTATAATATGCTCTCTTGACTCTCTGCACTTTCTTTTCAGCTTCAGAGGGTATCTTGGAGATTATGAAGTAGAATGTTTAATATTCTTAAATGTCTCAAAAGTGTTTCAGAACTTGACAGAAGAGCCATTGGAAGTTTTTTGGTGATGGATGTAGTCACAAGACTGACAATCACTCGAACGGATCTCTGTAGTCATTTTAGTTCAGATTTCCCCCCCCCCGCCCTGTGGGTTGGGAAAGGAACTCTTATTAGTAGCCTGACTTCCAAATAGATACTGAATGCAAAGAAAGATTATCCGTTTGGATGACTGATCAGGCAAATGAATCTAAAGACCTTGAGATGTGAATAAATATTAGTCATTGCAATCCCATGCCACTGATAAAGTCGACAAAGTAACCCTGTGATACCCCATGAAATGTAATGAACGTAGTCTGTCCACATAACAAGTGGTTTTGCTTCGCACTTTCCTGATGGCTAGTTAAGTCATACATCTTATTGTAAAATGAGGAACTTCACGTCTGTTGATGTGGGAGGGAGCTCCAACTTTCGCTGATTACCCTTCTGTACTATTTGAGTGTTTATAACATGACGCACCGCTTTTAGATTAAGTTTATATTTTTAAAAATTCTGTCAGTTCCCACAAGCCACTTCTCTCCTCAGGAGGTTTTGAAAGCTGGACAACAAAGAAATACCAAAAAAATTTTAAGATGCCATTTATTATAGCAGTAAAAACATGAAATATGTAGGAATAAGTCAAATGGAAGGTGCATAAAACTTCTACACTCAAAACTATCACATCGTTTAGAGAAATTAAGGAAAAACTGAAAGATAGACCATGTTCAGGGATTGGAAGACTCAGTATTGTAAAGATGTCAGCTCTCTCAAGATTCACCTGTAGGTTGAAAACAAAGCCATTTAGAGTCCCCAGCCAGTTTTTTTGTTCTGTTTTGTTTTGGTCATTTAAGAATGTGATTCTAAACTTTATATGGTATTTAAAAGAGCCAGGAAAAGCCAAGGCAATTTTGAAGAACAAAAGGCACGGGGGCTCATGTTATCATTATCAGGACTTGCCATAAAGCTGGACTGTGATGTGGGCACAAGGGCAAATAAGCCAGTGGAACAATACAGAGTCTACACACATATTGCCACTTGACTCATGACAAAGGTGCACTGCAGTGTAGCGGAGAAAAGACAGTCTCTTCAATAAATAATGTTAGATCAACTGGACATGCATATGGAAGGAAAAGAATCTTCGCCTTTGCATCACTCTCCATTAAAATCAGTACCAAAAGGCTTGCAGATCTAAATATGAAAGGTAAAATGAGAGCTTGTAGGAGAAAACATAGGAGAGTGTCTTTATGACCTTGAGATGGGCAAGCATTTCTTACAGGACACATAGAGCACTCAACATGAAAGAAACACATAAGTTGGGCCTCCTTAAAATAAGATATTCTGTTTATCAAGAGATACCGCAAATCATGAAAGACAAGCCACAGAATGAGAATCTGTATTTGCAGTGCATATAACCAATATGCACTGGAGTTGTATCCAGAATATATAAAGAACACCTATAATTTAAGAAAATGGCCAACAACCCATTAGGAAAAAGAGAGAAGACTAGAACTTGGACATCACAAAAGAGGATACCCAGTTGCTTGTGAGCATATGAGAAGATGTACGACTTAACTAGCCATCAGGAAAGTGCGAAGCAAAACCACGATACTAGACTGTTGCACCTACCAGAATGGCAGAAATTAAAATGGCAGACAGGTCAAGTGTTGATGTGGAGTGGCTGGAATCCTCACCCTGCTGGTGAAAGTCTCTCTCAATTCTGCAACCACTTTGCAAAACCTGTAAAAGAAACTGTCTCTCCTAAAACTGAGGTGTACAAAAGCACGTAGGAGACTGCGTATAGCAGCGCTATTAATATTCCCACCTGAAAACAACTCTGTGAGCACCTACACTCTGGTGGGTAGATACATAATGGCACATTTATACAGTGATACTACGCAGAAGATGAGAACAGATGACCTACAGCTGCATGCCACACCATGGTGAAAGCTCACATTAATGTCATGTTGAGCACAACGAGTCCGACTTACGAGCACGTATTTTAAGATTCCATTCCTGTAAAGGCAGACCTTCCTTATGGTATTACAAATCCCGGAAGTAGGTCCCTTTGCGGGAAGCAGTGAGTAAGAAGGGGGCGCAAGAGATCCTGGTGTTCTCCGGCACTCTGTTTCTTGCCAGGATAGTGACTAACTGGGGCTGTTTGCTCCACAAGTTATTTTTGAGCTGTACACTTACGACTCTTCTGTATACATGTCCTACTTGAACTTAAAAATATGTACATATAAGTACATGTATATATTCATACATTTTCATATATTACACATGCAGCCAAGTGTGTATATATCTGTATATGTGTACTCGTATATGTGTATATACTTATACATATAATGTAATACACAGTAGGTGTAATAAGTAATATGTACAATGTAAGCTCATCTAACACATGTATACTTATAAACACTTGTAAGAATACATGTATATAACCATATATGCTTATGTGTGAGTATACATACATATATACACTTACATATGGATACATATGCGTGTACACACTTGCTCTCTCTCCCTCTCTCTCACACACACACACACACACATGCTAAGAGCTATGTCCCAAACAGACCACAAGATGGAGACTTGAGTTAGCAGAACTAGAGGAAAACTTCACTCAGCCCTTCCAGGTGTGTAGATTTTGAGAAGTTAGGATTTTTTACCCTTGAAAGTGAGGAGGGCAGTGCTCGGCTTGCCTGTTCTGCCCACTTTCGGAAAAGGAGCCGTGTCCCCTTCCTGTTCCGTCTTCATTTTCCTCCTCCTTCCCTTCCTTCGTTAATGGCAACCCTGTTTGTCATTTGAAAACTTGCCCTCAGTGACTGGAGACCCCGCCCAGCCTGTCTGCCCGTTCTTGCTTCTCTCTCTCTCTCTTTCATCTTCCTTCCTCACCTTTAGACCTTTCTTTTCCATTGCTCATTCCCCCAGGGAAGAATGTGTGATTCTGGCATTTCTTGATTTTAGTGTTTGTTTCCTACTCTTAATTTTAAAAGCAGAGGGAGGCGTTCAATACCACTTTCTATCAGTCTTCACTTAATGTTGTGGGTCTTTATTCCCCTAATATCTTCCCTCCCCTTGATCCCCTTCCCCGAGGAAATGACTCATCCTTAATTGGATTTGAAACAAATTATCAACACGATACAGGATCATTATAACAAGTCAAACCATACTGAGATGTAGCCAAAAATTAATTCTCTCCCTTTCTTTCCCCCCAGTGCCATTATCCTAAAGCAACTAGTGTTAATTGTTTGGACGGTTTCCTTCCCCTCATTTATCTGTGTTTATTCAAATATTTGCAAATATATTTACATACAAATGCGTTTTCCTTTCCTATTTTTTTTATGAAAACAGAGTTGTCCTATACATATTACTCTGTAATATTTTTTCCATTTAAATTTGGACCATCCTCCAAATCAGTAGATCTAACAAATTCTTTCCAATGGCTGCATTATTCCACAATATAAATAAGCATTCATCCAACCACTCCCCATTTGATGGATACTGAGTTGTTCAGTTTTTTGCTATGACAAGTAAATGCGGCACTTAGGATCCATGGTGACGTGGCTTCTATTTCTGTAGGACACACAGTCCCCAGAATGGGGTGACTAGAATGAAGGGATGTGTACCCAAGTTCAGCAGGCACTGCCAAATCTGTTCCTGAAAGTCCCAGTGCTTTCCAGTCCCCCCGGTAGCATATGGGGGAGCCTGGTTTTGTTGCTCTGATGGGCAAAAAATGGTATCTTGTTTTGAATTGCAGTCCTTAACCTCTGACCTATTTGTGACTTTTGATGGGAAGATTTCCTACCTCTGCGTGTATTAATTTTAAATTCTAAAAAGCACGTGGGAATTGAAAAAGAAAATTCCAGTCTATGAATAAGCAGGGAAAAGAACCCAAAAATCACCCAGGCGCACTGTATCGTAAGTTACTTATGTTGATTTTTTTTTTTTTTTTTTTTTTAAAAAGGCCTATTTAATACTTTCCAACTTGGGATTTTTATAAGTGAAAATGTGTAAGAAACTGAAAAAAAAAAAACATTTTCTGGCTTATTAAAAAGGGTTTTCTGTTTCTCCCTTCCTCTCTTGCCTGTTTACCAAGCACTTTCAGATATTGTTTAAGCCTTATTATAATCTTTGGGGGTAAGAGAGGAGAGAGGAGTGCTGCTTTGTAGATGGGGACACTGATCCTCAGAGAAGCCATTTACCCAAGGTGAATAAGTGGGAGTGAAAGACTAGAACTCAGGTCTCCCTGTCATTTGCGGTAGGTTTTTTCTCTTGGGCACCGCCTCTCTTGATTTTGGTTTCCTTCCATGGTTCCCTTGTAGGGACCCTCACGGATTCGTTTCTCACTGGTTTCGAGTACTTTGTCCTTCTTCCTGATCCTCATATGTAACACACAGTGTCTCCTCCATACGTTCAAGCCCCATATGGCCAAGTCTGCATGTGTAATTCAGTGGTGGGAACAAAGGATCCAGTAGCACAAAACCTGGGTTTCAATTTTGACGCCATCATTTTTTGTAAAAATGCAGGTCATCCCGACTCTACAAAAGATTGTGAAGTCCCGATGAGATAAACGTAGGCGAAGGCATATGTTTATGCCTCCGCAAAGTGCTTTGTGAGCGGTGCTAACCATGTGCTGTCACGGCTCTTAGCAGAGGGGGGTCCAGAAATGGCCTGCCCTTATCAGGGAACGGTACATGAGAGTTGATAGGTTAAGTACTGAATCGTGGGCTGTGGGCCATACATGGTCTAGGAGATACGAACAAGGAGAGAGCTGGGGGAGGCAGAGGAAGTGGAGGAACGGGACTTGACACAGCCAATATGGCCGTCGTAGAGTCGGCAGAACGCGCATGTTTCCCCTCTTACTTGGGTGCTTTCTCGAACCCTCCTCTTTCTAGACTGATGATGTCTTCATATTGTCTGCATATTGGTGTCCAGCTGGCCACAGAGATACCACCTCAGGTGGCACTTAGAGGTTCCCGGGCCCTGTCCCCAGAGGGAAAGTGAAAAGCCCAGTTAAAAGCCAGGGTGCCCATCTCGAGAATTCGAGTTTTTAGATGGGAACTAAATGAATTGATGTGATTAAAAACAAGACCGTTGAGGTGGAAATGATGACCACGCATGTGGTTCGTGGCTTTGGCGCATCTTGGATGCATACACATTATTCATGGACCCCCTCAGACTGTCTTTTAATGCCGAGTTTGGATTTTTGTGCATCAGCCGATACAAATACAAATTTCTACCACCGTTGCTCATCCTTCTGCCCGCTCAAAATTTCGTTTTATCACACCTGCATCTTTGTCGTAGGACACTGTTAATTCACACAGTTAAGTGAATATTTTACTGCATTTTATTTTTATTTTATAAGACGAGTGAGGACGGAAGCAAATAAGGGGGCCAAGTCGTAGAGTCGAGACCAAGATGGAGATCATTGGTCATGCCGAATGCTTAAACGGAAATCGTTAACATCAGTCGGATGCCCAGCAGATATGTCGTTCAAGCGTGCTTGGTCGTGAAGAACGGAGTGGGAGATGTAGGGCCATTGTAATTGAGCCCCCCACCCCCCCATATTGTTGACTTTGGCTCATTCTGTTTCCAAACACATTTTCAGGAGTGTTTTACGGAAGGAGCTGCTTATAAGTATAACGCTCATCGCTGAGCATTCTGTAGTTGAATTGTAACCACCAACCAGCAGATGGCTCTCGGTCCCCAGAAATTTGGCCTAGCAGCTAATTCATCTCTCTTAGAAGTCTTCTGTCTTCTACACCACCCCTGCGTCCCCCTCTTCTACTCTTCAGGAACCCCAACGATCGAACACTTAGGGTAAAGAACTGTTCCTTTTGGTTTTATTTTCTTGATTCGGGGCTGCTTGGGCGACTCTTAGGAAAAGCACACCGGGATTTCTGAACTTGGGTTTGGAGGTCAAAACTGGCCGCGACTGTTTCCAGCTTCCATTTCTGTTCTTCTGTGAACCGTCTTGTCAAGTTTGTAATTTAACATTAACACTTGTTTTTGGCCGGTGTGGTTGGCAGTGAGGAAGGGAAAGGGATTGGTTTAAAACTAGAAAAATATTTGACGGCGATAGATTTTACAGATGACATGGCAAGGGTCTCCTTGGGTGATATGTAAGAGGATATTTTCCTTGTTTGAGTTCTTATGTGTTGTGTCCTCATACTCAATAAAGATGATGTGTCCAGCTTCCCAGAAACAATTATCGAGTATTTGCAAAAGGCACAGTGTGAGACCATTTATGGACCCCAGAGTATCAGCTCCTACGAGGTCAGACATTGGTCTGCCTTGTTCACTTCCAAGCCCCGAGATTAGAGCCCGGCCCATAGAAGGTGCTCAGAAAGTACTTGTAGGAACGATGGATGGACAGGTGGATGGGATACAGAAAAAGAACAGGATAGAGTCCTGGCCTAGAGAGGTTAGCCATCAAGCAAAAAGGGCTACAAGATAGTAGCAGGATCAGTTTTACTTTGGGGTCGCTCTTAGGAACTATGTTGAAGTTTGAGAAGATTCTAGTAGGAAATAAGAAAATTCCTCTTCCCCTAGGTTGTGTCACTTCCCCGAGCCCCGCACATTTGAAAATCTTTATACCCTGTCTCCAGTCTATTCACCAACACTTGGGAAGTTTTCCTGTGATTCACTGTGGGAATTGTCCCTCTCTTGCTGTTCCCTCTTGTCATTTCCCTCATCCAGACCCCCGTCACCTTCTGCCTGAATTACACCAGCCTCCTGGCCCACCTCCCCGCCTGCGGCCTCTCCTCAACATAATCCAGGCCGCATATTGTTGCCAGATTTTGCCTCCCAAGAATTTATGTCAAAGAATCTATTTCTGATTGAAATTTGAGCCCCTGTGCATCTTTATATTCGTGGAAAGAAACTGCCAAGAAAAGTTCGGAGAAAGGAAATTACCCTTTGCATACCGCGGTAGCATTTTCTCTTCTTTTTGGAGAGGTCGAATTGCAAAGGTTCGCAGGCTCAATTCAGTTCACCGACACCCTAGAAATACCTTCTCTGGTCCTATCTGCACACCGCCCTGTGGTCTGTGAATCCTTAAACGCTGATACTTTTCTAGACAAAACAAACACTTTATATAGTCACTTTGACATCTTTTCTGAGATGCTAAGAAGAGCGAAGGAAAGCTACCTCTTGGAATTCACTGCTCTGTCAATTTCTGTGTTTGGTTGATGAGAACGCCCTTCGCTATGAGCTCCCGACAAGCTTCAGCCCATTTGTCAGTGGAAAAACATGGGTTACCTGCACCGGCCCCCACCCCCAGGTAGTATCATAATTTAATGCACATCCTTTGCTTTCGGGGATGAAAATGAAATATTTTTATATCTTTAGAAGCAACTGTGAAACCTCTTGGTATAAAATCTTTATAAGACAGATATCCAACCCATTTATTAATGTGGCATTCATTTCAGAAGTTGTATTCATTAGATAAGTTCCATCCCGGAACAATATGGAGGAAAATTAATTGATCTATTTAAAAAACAAACAAACAAACATTTCTAGTCGCTCCTAGCTTCCAGAGCGCAGAGTTTAGCATTTCCCTCCCTTAACTTCCCTTTCTCGAGGAAAAGCACTCCCTCCGAGTCATTTCTAGAAGCAGAGTTGGGGTATAAGGTGTTTCAGTGAAAGAATTCTCTTTCGGGCGATACCCTCTTCATCTGCTTCGACAATATTCATTTCTGCTGCTGGACTCTTGGAGGCACAGAACAACTGATTAAGTTTTGTTTGCCTTTTTTTTTTTTCTTGAAATCTCTCAAGATGAAGATGTTAAATACTTCTCTCATTTTGTCTCCCTCTTGCCTAAAGAGCTCAGTGGTTTTCCTGGTTCTCTTGCATAAACATGTACTGAATGCTTATTCTCTGGCATATTCCAAGGCACTGGTTTTTTGGGGGTTTTGGGGTTGTTTTTTTTTTTTTGGCTACGAGGGATATAAACATGACTGTCATGTGGCCTCTTTCCTCGCAGAGCTCATAATTTAGGAAGGGAGACAGATAAGTAAATAACTCACTACAATCCTGCTTGATAAATGCCACGTTGGAGGTTTTGAACAAAGTGCCATGGGAGCGTCCGCGAGTGATTGATTCAGGGGAAAGGGGGGTGGGGATGGGGATCAGGAAGGCCCAAACAGGAGAAGTGACATTCGAGTTGAGCCTTAGGGGATGAATAGAATTTTGCCAGATGGACAAAGGGGTGGGGGGTGGGGACCCTCCAGACTCATACAAAAACATGAGAGCGTGGAAGTTTGTGCTTTTGTGTGAGAAGCCGGGAGCGGTCTGTAGGGCCGAAGGAAGAGTAGGGTAGGGAAGGGCGTGCTGGGAGACAACGTGGCAGAGATCCCTGGGGCCACGTTGTTGAGCTTAAACGTCATCTGTGGCTTCTAGGGAGCTGTGAAAGTTTTAAGACCGGGAAATGTCACCGCCAGATCTCTGTTTTAGGAGAGTTCTGGCCACAGGCACAAGGTGATTTGGGTGCGGGCGACCTGGAGCGAGGGGACCCGAGGTGATGAGGATCTGAGGCGAGTCAGTACCCGCGGCAGGGGGGTGGAATGAGGACTCAGACTTGAGCACGGCCCTGAGGGAGGGCTTGGGAATGGAGGAGGTAGGGGGGTGGAGGGAGAGCAAAAAATCATACAAGGGAGACAGGTTTGGGTGACTTGGGAATACAGTGATGCCGCTCACCTAAACAGCGCATGCGCGTAGGGGAAGGAGGGTTATAGAGTGAAAGGAACGGGAGTGATTTTGGGGGTATTGGGTTTGCAGTGGAATACCCAGTAAGAAGACATACATGCAAAGAGAGCCTGCAGGAAAGTTTCATAGGTAGAGGTGAAGCCAAAAGTCTCGAGCATGGTGATTTTCAGTCACAATGCGGGGGGGAGAGGACTTGCCTGGATTTTGATATGCGGGGTTTCAGATTCTGATCCTGCCCTGCTAGGGAGGGGAGCATGCCCCTCTCCCATCCCCCAGCCCCTCCTTAAGAACCCACTGCCATAAGGACTCAAGAGAATGTGTCCTATTTTATTTGTACCGGGGCAGAAAAAGTGCGTGAGCACCTGTTAGCTTCTGTTTTTTGTTTCGTTTTGTTTTAAGATTTTATTTATTTACTAGAGCACAACAGGGGGAGGTGCAGGCAGAGGGAGAAGCAGGCTCCCTGCTGAGCAAGGAGCCAGAGGCCGGACTCGATCCCAGGACCATAGGATCATGGCCCGAGCTGAAGGCAGATGCTTCACCGACTGAGCCACCCAGGCGTCCCTGCTGGCTCCTGTTGTGACAGCCCGCAGCCACAGGAACAGATAGCATTGCCCAGAGAGAGACTAGACGGCAGGAAGAGACTTTCTGAATAGAGTTGCTGAGAAACACGACCGTTTAAGGGGCAGGTGGCAGGTAGAGGAAGAGGTCCTTGCACATAACAGAGAAGTGGCCGCCCGAGGGAGAGAGTAGCCTGGAGGAAGCCAAGGGAGGAGAGGCTGGGTCACGGATATGGGCTACAGTCAGCTGTGACAAATGAGGACTGGCCAAGGGACGGAGCAGCAACTGGGGACATTCGGGCAATAAGGAGACCACGGGTGAGAAGGAAGAGTTTCATAGAGCGGCAGGCCAGCCTGGGACGGCAGTGGAAGTCGGGCCGGTGGGCATTGTTCCTTCTTTAGGGAAACTTGGCTGTGAATGGGAGGATTTCTAGGGTGGGAAACAACTAGCGCGCTAAAATGATAAGGTTCTGCGGGAGTGAGGATGGAGGGGATGAGGAGAACAAATGCAGGCATGTGCCGGAAATTAATGCTGTTAGACCCAGCCTTCCACCTTCCACCCTCTCCACTCTTGTCCCGTGCCCCTGTGCGGCTCACAGCCCCTGCCCCAGAGATATCATCCGTGTGTGTCCTTTCTGGGAATGCCCTCCATCCCGCCCTCCCCATACTGCTAACGCTTACTCACTCTGCAAGGCTGTGTCGAGTCTCCCTACCTTCAGGAAGCCTTCCCTGCGATGGTGGAGAGCGCCTTGGGGTGAGTGCGAAGAGGGGGGGGCGCCTGGGTGGCTCGGTCGGTGAAGCGTCTGTCTTTGGCTCAGGTCATGATCTTACCGTCCTGGGATCGAGTCCTGTGCCAGGCTCCCTGCTCAGCGGGAAGACTGCTTCTCCCTCTCCCTCTGACCCTCCTCCCTGCTTGTGTTCTTGCTCGCTCGCTTGCTCTGTAAATAAATAAATAAAATCTTAAAAAAAAAAAAAAAGGGTGCGAAGAGGCGGGTCTCAACCTTTAGCTCTGCGGCTAAGTGCGCGACCTCCAGAAAGTCCCATGATGTCTGTTTTCCTTGGTTTTCTGGTCAGTAACACCCGTTCTGACTTACACACAGGCTTGCGTATGGTGCAGATGAGATTGGGGCTGTGAAATGCTCTGAAATCACACACAACACGGCCCGAGGGTGTGGTACTACCATTTCCTGACTCCGCGGACCGATTTCATTCACTCAGGTCTGTTTTTTTGCCGAATAAGTTAATTCCCTCAACTTTGTTTTTTTCTTCAGTGCCTGTTAGGCCAAGCCCTGAGGTTCTGGTGAGGAGCAAGACGGTCCCTACCCCAGGAAGCTTCTAGTCTGGTGTTGGAGGCAGAAAGTAAACAAGTACATCCTATCTAATAGCTGCAAAATAAGGAGGGGGCAGGCTAAGGAGTTACAGGGAAGGGTACTATTTTATTTTATTTTTAAAGATTTATTTATTAGAGAGAGAGCATGGAGGGGGGGCAGAGAGAGAGAGAGAATTTCAGGCAGGCTCTCTGCTGAGCTCGGAGACCGACTAGGGACTCAATCCCATGACCCTAAGATCATGACCTGAGCCGAAACCAAGAGTCAGACACTTAACTGACTGAGCCACCCAGGCGCCCCAGAGATAGAGTAGTCAGGGCACATCTCTGAGGAGATGATACTTCAGCAGAGGAGAGTAAAGTGAGGGGACAAGGCCACGTGGCCATCTGCGGGAAGAGTGCCTTAACCCCACCCAGGGGGACAGCAGGTGCAAAGGACCTGAGACGAGAACGCGTGCACTGTGTTCTAGAAACAGTAAGGAGGCTGGTGTGGCTTGTAGGTTATTCTAGAGGTGCTGCATTTTACGCTGAAGGTGCTAGTAGATTGTAGAGAGTGGGAGCAGAAGTAGGAGACAGGAAGAGATACGGCGTAGAAGCAATAGCACGAGACGTAATGGTCAGACTTTAGATAGATTTTGATGGGTTTGCTAATGCAGCAGATGCCTTGGGTTATGAAAGAAAGAGTCAAAGTCGACGCCAAGGTTTTGATCCTGAGCCAGTGGATCAGTAGTGCTCTCAAATTAAAATTGGGAAAATGGAGGGAGAGGAGAATAGGTTTTTGTGGGGGAAAATGTTCTCTCTCTCTCTCTTTCTTTTTTTTTTCCTCCTTGCTCTTATTTATGCAATTTTGTACTTAATGAGAGAGAATTTAAGTACAGGTCTTCAAGGTCATCTAATTCAGTGATTTCCAATAGAAAGTCATCTTCTGCAAGATTATAAAGAACACCAGCTTCCCCCTCCCCAAAGTGAATCTTCCGCTATTAATGAGGGTGTCGTCTTCCTCCAGGGTTGGGCCAGAAAGCAGGCTGGACATCATCGACCTACTTAGTTTGCTTGTTTTATGGGTGAGAAGAACAGAGCTGAAGAGGCTGTTGGAATGGCCAGGGATACAAGGCTAACTGTGGTCCTCTTCTGGTTAACAGTGACTTCGTGTGTGGTTAGTTTCTCTTTTCAATTTGATGGTAAACTCCTTGAAAGCGGGAATCATGTCTTAAAGTCTTTCATGTTTTCCTTCTTGCTTCAGAGAGTGCTGAGTAATAACGGGCATCATTCCAGATATTAACTTGGATATAAAACCTCACAAAAAGAAAATCAGGTCTTCTGCCTACATTGATGCCTGTGATCTTACCTGCGCCCGCAGGTATAGACGTATCCCTTGCCGAGTTTCCCACTGGAGTTGGGGCATCACCAAGTATAAAACGCCAGGGGCAGAGACAGATAAAGTTCAGCCTTGAACTTCCAAACTCCAAACTTCCAATGCTTTGGAATCAGATAACCAAGGAGCGAGGCATTAGGGAGGAATTTTCACGTTGTTCTGCTTTGGCCAATCACACTGCCGCTTACTCTTGCTTTTATATGGAACTATGGGAGAGTGAGACCAGAACCATTCTTTAAGTGCTTTAGGGCCTTCGTGGGTCTGCCTTCAGCCCCAGGAAATCTTTCCCGTATGTCTACTGGCTCTTGTGTCTTTCATGTTCATATTAAACTGTGCCCGCGTGGTACTGTGTTCTCTCATACGCGTTAAATATAGATATATATGTAATTAAAGGCCATAGTTCTCATTTGTTGTTTTTGAAATTGCTCAATCAGTTTGATTACATCTGTTTTGTTTTCTCCTTTAATCGTTTGTAAAAACGCGCTCTCAGTGTGGCAAGAACCACCCGTGGGATGTTCCAACGTTAACTTTGGAGGAACAGTGTCTACTGTCCGCGCAGGTGCAATGTACTAATTTGAGTGGGTGGCTGCTCACAGCTGGTGACAGACGCACTGCTGAGGTTACTCTCTGGACCTCTGACCTATTGCACTAGTCTTAGCACTTGCTTCCATATGCAGCCTCCCATAGGAGTCCTGTTTTGATTGCTTCTCAGCCTTTCGGCTAAGGTCAAGCATAGGAGTCCTATTTTGAGCCACAGTGGTGTTTGCAAGGAGGTGGTAGAGTCAAAGAATGCGCTTCGTAAACTCCCTCTTCCTCTCCCTTCTCTGATGCTTTCGTTCCCCCATCTTCAGAGTTAGATGAGATTGAATGATTATTCTAGGGAATAAATCCGGCATCTTAACGTCTTAGGTCCTTGGGGCCCACCAAGTAAAGGAAGGCTTTAAAGAAATACACCCGCCACTTCGACAAGGTGGAAGCAAGTTGTGCTTCTGTTTGGCATGTTCGTGCCCTTGAGTAGAGAGGGCAGCCCTGTGTTTAAAATCTGAGTTTAAGGAAATCCAAAGTTTTCTTCTTGCCTGGGTTTGGTTCTCGATACGTAGCATCTTCTTCTGTAGGTTCCAGAGCGCTCGACTGAAAATGAAGTTGATACAGCCCTTTGGAGTATACTCATTTATTAAAGCATAGCATTTGCTTAGTGTATACAGTGTAGTGTGTGTGTGGTATTTGCCCTGTGTATGCAGTGCGTTAAGTGATAGAACGAGCCTAGTTAACATTTGTCGAATAACTCTTATCTTCCAAGAACCGCACTGAACGCTTTCCACACCTTTCACACCTGGGCTCCCTCCCACCCGCCACCACCAGAAAGGAAGGAGCTCCCGTAACAAAAATGCATACCTTGTCAGGGCAGAGATTTTGGCCTGTTTCTCCTATATTCTGTTTTGTCCTCATTCCCATGAATGAGAACAACGCCTACCACGTACTAAGTCCCGAATAAATGTTTGCTGGATAAATGGATTATTTCATTTACTCCCTGGCAGCCCTCGGAGGTAGGATTGGCTGTCCGGATGTGCTGGTAGGTGGTGGGGCCAGGATTTGAACCTGTGTTGACAGCTGCTCGCTCTGGGTAGGGGCGTGGTGTCAAGTCCCGCTGAGGGTGACTTCTGGTTCCCTCCGTGCAGCTAGTAGACGTGAGGCTTACCTACATAAAAGGTTCAGCGGTGGGGCAGCAGTTATTTCCAGGCAATACAAGGACTGTGCAAAGTGCTAGAGGAGTCACAAGTGGGGGGAGGTGAGTGAATGCGTGCACACCGTCTAGAGCTGTGCTTGCCGTACGTGCTTGCTACGTGTCACCCCTGGCGTGACCGCCACTATGGTTATGTCACCATCATTTTCTGTGACTCCTATGAACCGGACTCCCAAACGAATGACTGTTCACTTGTGGGTTGAAATGGCCAGAGCAGTTTCATGAACAAGGTGGTCCTTGAGGCTTAGTCAGAATCTAAGGCTTAGACAGAGCCTTGAGGCTTAGACAGAATGTGGGCAGGTGGGGACAGGAAAGGAGATCCCGGAGATGAAAGTCCTCTAAACCGAGGCCGAAAACGTGTGTTTTCTGTTCCCGGGACAGCAAGGAGGCCACCCTCTCTGGTACAGAGAGAGAGGATTTGTGAGATTGGATTGGAAACCCTGTCTGTGTTTCTATCTGTACGTAACCCAACTCTCTTTAATAAGAAATGCTGTGGTCATTTTTCAATGCCATGATCTATGGTCACAACATTGTATCTTGTATCTTGAGAAATAGTATTTGTGCCTTTGGTGTCACGTAGCCTATGAGACAGATAATGAAAAGGCCACTTCTGTTTGGCCTCATGTTTATGAAATTTAAGATCCTCATTTATGATGATTAACTCAAATGTATCTTGGACGATTAGTAAGGCTAGTATGTGCTGCTGTAGTCTCCCTAACAGGCTGTAATTCTCCGGGGGACCAGGCCTGTGCCTCATTCGTCCTCGTACCTCTTCCAGCACTGAACATAGTTGCTGGCATAAACTAAGGATGCAATAAATTGTGGTCGAATTGAATTTTCAAAGCATGTGAGGCTGGCCACCTCTACGCTTGTGGGAGAAATGTGCAGCAGAGCTGTATGTTTTTTACTTATGTAACGCATTTAATCTTGTTCCTAGGTCCAGCCTGATGACGGGAGGGGCTAAGCGAGGAGTCCCCAACCCTTGGCTCTTTGAGGAACCGGAGGAGACCAGAGGTTTGGGTTTTGATGAACTCCGGCAACAGCAGCAGAAAATTATCCAAGGTACTGAACACCCCAAGAGGGTGGGCCCAGAGACCTTGTCAGAATTTTACTACCTTCTCGAATGTTCCTTACGCCCATTGAAGATCAGAGGGAAAGCTGTTGGTCCTCAAAAGCTCTGGGCGATATCCCAAGGCATAGACAGATGGTGTCATCCATCAGGGTAGCCCACGGAAGTAATGATTCTCCCCTGGGAGGGAGAGCGCTCCTGCAGCTCCGAGTCTGATAAACCCAGGTGAATCTGAGGCACGTGCCTCCCTCCCTTTACTCCATGATGGGACTCATTCTCCAAACACAATACTCCCATCTTTTTTTCCTACAACGTAAGTCCATTTGGCTTCTACCTTCAAGTTCATCTTGTCCAGTGGCTTTTAAGTCTAACTGGCTTTTTACGTTCTTCTGTTTTTTAAATTTCAGAAGTAATGCATAATTGTTACGGAAAGTTCGAACAATACAGGGATATGTAATGTGGAAAGCTCTCCTTGTTGGTTCTCTAATCTCAAACTGTAAACAGATCAATATATATTTCTCGGGCTTTTTTTCTACACACATATACACATAGAAGCACACATATTTTTATGTCCATGAGGTCATGATATAGGGTAATGCCATAGCTTTGGCTTTTTTTATTTAATGTGTGTCATAGACATTTTTCATGTTCCTGGTTTTGTACATGGTTTTCTTGTATTACAGATATGTTATTCTTTCTAATCCCTTTTAAAAACAGTTTTACTGAGATACACTTGACATGTCATAAATAGCACATATTTAAAAATGTATGAGTCAATAAGTTTTGACCTATGTCTGACACTGTGCATGTCCTGTATTTTTTATCAGATTTATCACTAAGTATTTCATGTTTTTTATTCTCTTATTAATGGTACTTAAAAATTTCTACTTCTGATCGTTGCTAGTATATAAAAGTACAGCTGATTTATGTATATCGATCTGGGATCATGCCACCTTGCTAAACTCACTAATTTGTTAAAAGCTTTTCCATAAAGTCTGTAGGACTTTCTTTTTTCTTTTTTTTAGAGCAGTTTTAGGTACATAGCAGAATTTAGTTGAAGGTTCTTTTGCATGTGAATGTCCAGTTGTTCCAGGAGCATTTCTTGAAAAGACTGTCTTTTCTCCATTGCTTTACCTTTGCCGCTTTGTCAGAGATCGTTACTGTATTTCTGTGGGTCCATTTCTGGGCAGTCCATCCTGTTCTGTTGATCTGTTTTCCTTTCATCCGTACCACCATGTCTTAAATACTATAGCTTTAAAATAACTCTTTTTTTTTTTTTTTTAGATTTTATTTATTTATTTGACAGAGACAGATACAGTGAGAGAGGGAACACAAGCAGGGAGAGCGGGGGAGGGAGAAGCAGGTTTCCTGCCGAGCAGGGAGCCGGATGTGGGGCTCGATCCCAGGACCCTGGGATCATGACCTGAGCCAAAGGCAGATGCTTAACGACTGAGCCACCCAGGCGCCCCTAGAATAACTCTTGAGGTCAGGTAGTGCCAGTGTTTACTTTTGTTCTTCTCCAGCAATATTGTGTAAGCTATATTGAGTCTTTTGCCTCTCCTTGTACATTTTAGAGTCAGTTTGTCAGTATCCACGAAATAACCTGCTGGGATCTTGACTGAAATTGCATTAGATCTATAACGTGGGGGAAAACTGCTGTCTTGACAATAGTGAGTATTTCTATTCACATACATGGAATCTCTTTTAGTTCTTCTTTGATTCCATTCATCAGTTTATAGTTTTTCTCATATAGATCTTACACGTATTTTGTTAGATTAGACCTAATAAGTACTTCATTTTGAGGAATGCTAATATAAATGGTATTGGGTTTTTAATTTCAAATTCCACCCATTCGTCGCTGGTTTATAGTAAAGTGAATGACTTTTGTATATTAACCTTATATCCTGCAACCTTTCTATAGTCGCTTTTTAGTTTCAGGAGATTTTTGTTAGGTCTTCTCCATTACATGATCATGTCACCTCCAAACAAAGTTTTATTTCCTTCTTCCCAATGTGTACATATTTTTTCATCTTGTCTTGTCTCATCTGATTGCATTAGCTAAAACTTCCAGTACAATGTCGAAAAGGAGTATTGGGAGAGGACATCCTTTCCTTGTACCTGATCTTAGTGGGAAAGCTTCAAGTTTCACACCACCAAGTGTGATGTTAGTTCTGGGAATTTCATAGGTATTCTTTATCAAGTTGAGGAAGTTCTCCTCTATTCCTAGTTTACTGAGAGTTTTTAATCATGAATGAATGTTGGATTTTGTCAAGTACTTTTTCTACATCTACCGATATGATCATATGATTTTTCTTTTTTAGCCTGTGGTTATGATGGATTACATTAATTGATTTTCAAATGGTGAACCAGGCATGCATACCTAGGATAAATCTCACTGACTGTGATGTATTATACATCATTGGATTTGATTTGCTAATATTTTTTTTTTTTGAGGATTTTTCTATCTATTAACATGAGTGATACTGGTCTGTGATTTTTTTTTTTTTTTCTTTAATATCTTTGTCTAGTTTTGGTTTTAGGACAATGGTGGCCTCAGAAAATGACTTAGGAAGTATCCTCTTTGCTTCTGTCCTCTGAAAGAGATTATAGAGAATTGGTATAATTTCTTCCTTCGATGTTTGGTAAATTCACCAGTGAACCCATTTGGGCCTGGTGTTTTCTGTTTTGGGAGGTTGTTGTTAATTCAGTTTCTTTAATAGATATAGACCTATTCAGATTGTCAGTTTCTTCTTGTGTGAATGTTGGCAGCTTGTGTCTTTCTAGGAATTTGGCTATTTCGTCTAGGTAATCAAATTTGTGGGCATAAAGTTGTTCATAATATTTCTTTATTATCCTTTCGATGTCCATTAGAGCTGTAGTAATGTCTACCTTTTTCATTTCTGATTAGTAATTTGTGTTCTTTTTTTTTAGTTAGCTTCGTTAGAGGCTTATTGATATTATTGATCTTTCTGATTTCATTGATTTTACTCTCTTGATTTCTTATTTAAATTTCATTGATTTCTCTTATTATTTCTTCTGCTTACTTTGGATTTAATTTACTCTTTTTTTTAAAAAAAGATTTTATTTATTTATTTAAGAAAGAGAGAGCACAAATGGGGAGGAGGAGAAGCTGGCTCCCGGTGAGCAGGGAGCTTGACGTGGGGCTGGATCCCAGGACTCTGGGATCATGACCTGAGCTGAAGGCAGACGCTTAATAGACTGAGCCACCCAGGCGCCCCTAATTTGCTCTTTTTCTAGTTTTCTGAAGTATGGAATGACTCTCGATCTTAGATCTCTCTTTTTTTCTAACATAAACATTCAGTGCCATAACTTTCACTCTATATACTGCTTTTGCCATATCTGGTAAATTTAGTTTTGTTTTCATTTTCATTTACTTCAAAGTATTTGTAAAGTTCCATTGAGATTTTTTTTTCTGATCATGTGTTATTTAGAAGTGTGTTGTTTAATCTCCATATATTGGGGTGTTTTCCGGTTATCTTTCTGTTACTGATTTCTAATTTAATTCCATTGTAGTTTGAGAGCAGACATTATATGATTTCTATTTTTAAAAATTTGTTAGGGGCGCCTGGGTGGCTCAGTGGGTTAAGCCTCTGCCTTCGGCTCGGGTCATGATCTTAGGGTCCTGGGATCAAGCCCCGCATGGGGCTCTCTGCTCAGCAGGGAGTCTGCTTCCCCCCCCACCCCGCCCCCTACCTGCCTCTCTGCCTACTTGTGATCTCTCTCTGTCAAATAAATAAAATCTTAAAAAAAAAATTTGTTAATGTATGTTTTGTGGCCCAGAATGTGGTTTATCTTGGTGAATGTTCCATGTAAGCTTGAGAAGTATATGTATTCTGCTTCTGTTGGATGAAATAGTCTATAGATGTCCATTATATCCAGTTGACTGATAGTGGCGGTGAGTTCAACTTACTGATTTTTCTGCCTACTGGATCTGTCCATTTCTGATAGAGTGATGTTAAATCTCAACTCTAATAGTGGGTTTATCTATTTCTCCTTGCAGTTCTCTCGATTTTTGCCCCATGTAGTTTGATACTCTGTTGTTTAGGCATGTACACATTAAAGATTGTTATGTCTTCTGGGAATCAACCCCCTTATCTTTAGGTAATGATTCTCTTTGTCCCTGATAACTACTTCCTTTGAGGTCTGCTCTGTCTGAAACTGGTATAGCTACTCCTGTTTTCTTTTGATGAGTGTTACTATAATTTGTCTTTCTCCGTCCATTTACTTTTAATCTATATTTGCCTTTATATTTAAAGTGGGGCTCTTGTAGACAACATGTAGTTGACTCTTGTTTTTTTGATCCACTCTGACATTCTTTTTCTTTTAATTATTGTGGTTTTATGTCTTCATTTCAATCTGGATGCCTTTTATTTCTTTTTCTTGCCTTATCGCACTTGCGACAATCTCCAATACAACGTCGACTAGAAATTGTGAGAGCAGACATCCTTGCCTTGTTTCTAATCTTAGCTGGGGAACATTCATTTGGAAGCCAGGTGTGAATTTTTCTTTGGTACTAGATATTTTTGTATTTCTAGAAGTATTCTTGAGATTCAGGGGGAGGGGCGAGGAGTTATTTGCCTATTATTTTGTAAGGTGGACCACAACGGTGTTTATTTTAGGGGAGTCAGCAAACCATGACCCGTGGGCCACATCTCATCTACCACCTGTTTTTGTACTGGGGTGCACGCTTAAAAACAGTTCTTCCACTTTTAAGTGGCTGAAAAATAGAAGATGGTTTCATGACTTGTAGAAATTATATAAAATTCAAATGAAGTTTCGTGGGAGCACAAGCGTGCTCACTTATTTATGTATTACCTATGGATGCTTTCCTGCTACAGGGGCAGAGTTGAATAGTTGTACTGGAGACCATATGAACTACAGAGCCCCAAATGTTTACTGTCTGGCCCTTCATAGAAAATGTTTGCTGGCTCCAGCGTAAAGGTAGTCTAGCCTGCTACAGAGCTTAAAGCGTTCCGAGCACTCTGATGCCCCGTAAATTATGAGGCAACCCGGTTGGTGGGAATGGGAACTATGTCCAACCCAGTTTGAGCTCAGAGGGTCATTCCCTCTGGCTTTCAGGTGGTTCTTTCCCTTACTCACGGGTCCTGGTTAACGGTCACCCAACTAACACCTCAAGGTGGACCCCGTGCAAACCTCCGGAGATTCTCTTTGCTCAGCCCTCACCCCTCTGTGCTGTGCCCTGCATACTCTCCCTTCCTTGACCTATTTGGATGCTTCTCAGTGCAGAGCCGGGCTCCTTCTGGGCCCCCCTGGGCCCCCTCGTCCCCATGCCGGGCAATATCTGGGCAGCCCTAGAGCTCATCTCAGTTGTTCCCAATCCCTTGGGGAGCACTGTCCTTCATTTCCTGATATCCGTGTCTCTCTCGAAACTGTAGTTTATATATTTTGCCTGTGGTTTTGTGTTTGTTTTTTGTTTTTTTGTTTTTCCAGTTTTTTTCAGTTGTTACAGGCCAGAAGTAAATCAGGTCCCTGTCAGTCCCTCTTGGCTAGAAGTAGAAGTCTAATTCTGTCTTGAACTCCCTGTTCACAGTGGAGTTATCTAGTAAATGGACCTCTCTGCCTCCCTTATCTCTTTAATTCTGTGTACTTCTCCTGTTATCGCGTCTGAAGCAAAATGAACCACACAGGGCGCTGTGCACAGCCTGTTCACCTGTAGTGATTTATCCTTCCAGGTTCGTGTTCCTGAAAGGAGTGTCTTGCTCTCTAATAGTAGTGAATTTTCTGGCATTGTTGCTTTTTTTTTTTTTTTTTTTTGCCCGGAAAAGCTGCTTTCAGTCAGGAGAAGTATCCCCGTCACTGAGAGGGCACTGCGTGCTGAGACTGTGGTAGGTCAGGTGCGAGAGGATGCCGCCTGCCGGGTTTTGTGTCAGGCCTCCAAAGCAGAGAGCATCCTTATTGAGATGCCTGCCCTTTGAGAGCCCCACTGGCCTTTAGGGTGCGTGGAGGGGTGGGGACGGGACGAGCAGAGGAAGGAGTGGGGTACAATAGCTAGGTGCATTCAAGACATTTTCTTCTTCTCCCCTTACCTTGGTGATCTGAAGCGCTGTATTCCTCTTCACTTTCCCAGCGAGCTGTTTTTCAAGGATATGCACACACACACACACACATTAAAAAATGGAAGCAATCATGACGTTAAACTCTTATCAGCCTTTTCTCTGCCTGAAGAAGCTTGGGGATGGGCTGAGGTTGCCATGGTTTTCCTTCATTGCCCGGTCCTGCACTTAGAGGAAATAAGGGACCACGAAGGGTCGTGTCTAACTTCCTTTTGTTCATGGAATCCGTTAGTTTTTCTGTACTTCTGTTGACCTTTAGAAAACACTTTGAAAATCATCCTAAAATAACAGCTCATCGGTAGAACTTAGGCTCAAGGCAATGAATGCTTTCCTTTTCTAACTTCGAAATGAGGCCTCATGATGACCAGTCGGCCAGCCTTTGGCCTCCGTGCTCCTGAAGCTGTAATTTGAGGCACCAATGGACATGAGGCCAAAGATGGGTGACGGGCCGGCATTAACCGGGTCACCCCGGAAATCCCTGAGACACAACAGAGGAGGGTGACTTTTTGGTTAGGACAGACCCGTGCCTCTGAGTTGGATGGCAGACCGTGGAGGAGATGACGTGCCCTTCTGCCTTTACTCAGGGGCTCTCTGTAGATAGGGTTTTAATGCCGTCTCTTCCTACCATGATTCCGTTGACGTTCTTTCTAGATTCCAGCAGAAAGTTGGGCACTCGTCTGGACTTCCGTATTCTCAGGTCCTTCTGGGTCGTCACATGGAATAGCGGTGGGAAAGGTGGCTGGCCAGACCCGGCAAAGCTGGGCAGCTCATCTTCGAACCCCAGCAACCGTAACTTCACAGACAACTTTCTTGGAAGATACCCTTTCTCGTAGCTGTCACCTACACCAGGATTCCTTTCCTCAAATCCTAAAACGCAAACAAAAATAGAAACATCTCCTCTTAGGACTTGCTCTGGGAGTTTTCCCAATGGAGTAATTAACTTTATCCAGCGTGTCCAGCCTTCCTCCTCTGTCCCTTACTTCCCCTTATCAAGGGAGAGCTCCTCCTTGCATCAAATGCGAGAATTCCCATTGCTTCTGTCTGGGCCCTGGACTAACACGGCATCAACTACTTTTCCTACCACCTAAACTCAGAGGGCTATCTAGTATTTCCCACAAGCCCTCCTCTGTGTCCAGCGGACACTGAGGTGTATTCTTGTCCCAGGCTCGTGGGTCCTCTGTGGTCACTCCTTGATGGAAACATACTAATTAAGTATACTCAGTGCCACCTCTTGGGCTCAGAACTGGGGCGAAAATACAGGAAAAGAAGACACAGCTCCAGCCGCTGGGGCCCTGGTCATGTGCATGGTCAGGGGCCTGAGGTTGCGGCTCTTAGGAATGTGTCTCAGTTTTCTTTACTTGTTAAAATGTTGGTAACTTTTTGCCATGGACAGTTTCAAAACTGTGTAGGTGGGTAAAGTAAGATAATAGTCCCATTTTGCCCATCAGTTGCCTCACCCCTTACCAACTCTTAACCAGTCTTATTTCATCTCTATGTCTATCCACCTCCCATCCCCTGGATTGTTTTTGAAGCAAATCCTAGACATCCTATCCTTTCAATGGTGGATATCCTGGAATATATCTCCAAAGCATATTTATGAAAGATAAGGATTTTTTTTTAAAGATTTTATTTCTTTATTTGACAGAGAGATAGCACAAGTAAGCAGAGCAGCAGGCAGAGGGAGAGGGAGAAGCAGGCTCCCTGCTGAGATGGGAGCCCGATGTGGGGCTCGATCCCAGGACCCTGGAATCATGACCTGAGCCGAAGGCAGCCGCCTAACCAACCGAACCACCCAGGCGCCCCAGGATTTTTTTTTTAATATAACCACAATGCCATTATCACTCTTAATAATTTAAAGGGAATTCCTTAAGATAATAAAATATCCAGTGTTCATACCTCCCAGATTTCCCACGATGGATTTTTTTAGGTCATTTGATTCAGGATCTGAATGTGGTCTATACATTGCAACTGATTGATATGTCCTGTAAGTTTCTTTAATAGATAGGTACTTTTGCCAACCCTCTCTTTTTCCCTTTGCAGTTTCTCTGTCGAAGAAGCAGGGCCATTCGTCCTGTACTTTCCCACTATCTAGACTTGCTATTTGTAATCCCATATATTATTTAACACATTCCTCTGCCCCACATATTTTTTGTAAATTGGTAGTTAGATTTGGTGGCCTGATCAGAATCGAGTTTGTTATTTTTGGCAAGAACACGCTGTGATGGTTATCCCTCTCTGATCTAGAGCCACCAGATAGCCCTCCCACAGTCACATGATGTTCAGTGAGAGGATGCTTTTTCAGAATGTCTGAAGATAGGAAGGATCCAAACACCTAATTATTCCAAAGGGATTTTCAAAAACTATGATTGTATTAGTTTTCCGTTGCTGCTGCAATAAATTTGCACAAACCTAGTGACTTAATATACAAGTTTATTATCTTCCTGTTCCACAGGTCAGAAGTTCAGTACAGCTCTTCCTGGGCCAAGATCAAGGTGTTGGAAGGGCTGGTTCCTTTCTAGAGGCTCCAGGGAAGAATTCGTTCCCTTACCTTTTCTGGTTCCTCGAGGCCCCCCCACATCCCTTGGCTCCCAGTCCCCTTCTTCAGTGTTCAAAGCCAGCAACTTGCATCTCCCTGACCCTTCTTTGAGTCTCCCTCTCACCGCAGCTGGGACAGATTCTCTGTTTTGGAGGACTCACGATTACACCGGGCCCACCTGGATCATCCAGAACACTCCCAGCTCAGATCTCTTAGCTGTAATCACATCTGCAGAGTTACTTTTGCAATGGAAGGTCCCGTAATCTCAGGTTCCAGGGATTGGGATGTGGACAGCCTCAGGGGGCTGTTACTCTGGGTAGCACGGTGCTCATCCATTCTTAAAAACTAACACCGTTGTAATACTGACAGATGATTGATAGAGTGTGGTGTGTTACAAATGATTATGATATCATAGTGACAGGGTTTATGTGATGGAGAGCAGATTAGGGGCAATGAGCTTTGAGCGTGCCATTAGTGTGGTTGCGCACGGCTCTGCATAATTGTGGGGGTCTTGATTGTTTCTGTTTCTGTGAGTAGCATTTGCTCTTGCTCGTTGTCTCTCGGGTGACCGCACCGCATCCCCTCGGAAATGCCGCCGTAAGCCTGGAGAAGCTCGGGTCATCAGTATGGTTATTAATACATACACAGCATCTCCGTTACCTGGACCCTCTGTGTCTTTGCATTATGGAATGGAAACTTTATCATAGCGAGGAGGTACCAGGTTCTTACAGAAATGAGCCGAGGGGCCCAGGGTGTTTGATCCTCCTTCTGTTTTGCATCAGCAAGATAACCTTTCGGTAGTCAAATCAGGCAGTGAGTCAAGGTTGAGAGAAAAGAGCGCAGGAGTATTGGTATTTCCGTTCATAATCTAGGTCTCTACTAGATAAAGCAACTTCAGGGCTTTCATGATTCTTTTCCTAATTCTAGTTAAATTGTTTTACCTTTTAATCCACATTGACCCTTGGCCCTTGATCCTTTATATAGATTATTCTCGGGATGCCTTTGGAATTTTACCGTAATGTTGGTCGTCCCATAGCAGCACTAGGTTGACGATAGATTTATCCTGGAGGCCATCCAAAAGGTTGTTGCTAAAGCCCAAAAGGTCCTCATTATAAAGTGATTTTGCTATAAAATGGTCCCTTGGAACAATCCCTGGAGACGGCAGGTCATTTGTATAGTTAAAAATGTACATAGTGTCAAAGAAATGTTACTGAGGGGTCCTTACCTCACACCATTAGTTTAAATAAATTCCAGATGAATTAACAAGTTACGTGTAATGGTTTAATTCCATAAAAAGACGAGGAAAAAAATAAGTAAATGTTAATATGATCTTGGGTAAGAAAAGACCTTCGTGATTTCTGCTTTTGTAGATATGCTTTCCTGTGACACAACCATTTAAAAATCCCCGTCAACAAGTGAAGCTGCGAATGGTTTGTTGCCCTCATCTAGCGTATTGCTGGGGTAGAAAGATTCCTTATCATAAGACTCAGCCCCAGAACGTTCTTCCCAGTGCCCCTGAAAGCGAAGAAAAAAGTTCAAAGAGCTCACTAAGACTGCCCAGTGAAAAACAAAAACAGAAACAAAGCAACATCACATTTTAAAGAAAAGATCTCAAATAACTTGAATTCTTTTACCTTTAAATTTTCAAAATTGAACAAAGTAATATATCTTCATTTTTTTTAAACAAAAATGCTGTTTTACCATACATTTTTTTGTATCCTGCTTTTTAACTTACCTACGTATCATGAACTTCTTTTAACATTAAAATATTCATGTCTGATATCATTTTTAAAAGCTAGCTAGTGTTTTACTTATGAATATACTCTGTCTTTAAACAAATCCCCGTGTTTGGGCCTTAGATAGTTTCCAGTTTTTTACTGCTATACATGTATGTGTCTGGGGTCCAATCAGGAAAAAGAGATTTTTAACGGGGAAAATGTAATATTGGTATTAACCATAGCAGGGGAGTAGAGCAACAAGGTAGGATACTCTGCCGCTGGGGAAGGAGTGCTGGTCGACCAGGGCCCCTGGACACTGGGGCCAGCGAGCCCGAGTCCCACCGGCCGCGCTCGGGGAGGGAGTAGCTGTAAGCATTGCAGGAGCTTGTCGAGGGAGCAGGCGGGAGCCCAGAAGCCGAGCAATGTCCTTCTGCCGAGTCTCTGCAGTCCTGCCTATGGACAGAGCTGGCAAAAGAAAAAAATACTTAAAAGGATCCAGATGCATTTTCACCGAAAAGCCAAAAAAGGGTGACTTTGGGACTGAGAGGCAATAAACTGATAACCAGCCCAGCAAACGTTTCGGGGAATATCCTTGTAAATACTTCGTTGCGTACCATCTGAATGTTTTCTTACGTTCGTACGTGTGGAATTGAGAGATGAGAATGTAGGCACGATTTGCTGTGTAGGAAGGTATATTTCCCGTCTTCCCATGATGATACTTCAGAGCTTCTCCTTCACATGTTAGTTAACCCCGGGCATGGGCATGCTTTTCAATCCTTCCAAATATGATAATCCAAAAAAAAGCTCATCGTTTTTTATCGATAGCTTTTAAAAAATCAGTGCCGTCAAAGCTTTTATTTATTTTTCCTTTGGTATTCCTTTGTGAGTTTCATGTCTCTCTCCTTTGCCCATTTAGAAAATTGGAGGAATATTTTTCTTACTGATCCGTGTTTGCTCTTTATGTGTTAAAGTTTAAACGTTGACGTAGTCAAATCTTACTATGTTCTTTCGGTTGTAATATTTAAAATTTTAATTTATCTGGAAATCGTTTTCGTTTAAGGTATGAGGTCAGTATTCACTGTTTTTTTTCTTTATTTTCTCTTTAACATTAACTGTTTTTTTCTCTTTTCCGGACCTAAGTGTTACTTTTACGGTATATTGAATTGGATTACATGCCTGGGTGTGGACTTCAGATTGTTTTCCTTTGGTTTTTAGTGGCTCTTCTACTTCTCTTTCAGAACAGGATGCAGGCCTGGACGCCCTGTCCTCTATCATCAGTCGCCAGAAACAGATGGGGAAGGAAATTGGGAATGAACTAGATGAACAAAACGGTAAGAACATGTCTGGGGTTGACCACATTTGCCGTGTGGCGTGAATACTAAAGGCTCGGATATTTGTTAAATGATGGAAATACTACAATACATGTAAAGTAGTTCAGCATCCATGAAGTATTACAGTTTAACGCAGTCGAGGGCACTTTATGGCAGATTTAGGCTATAGCGAGCTGAATACTATGTAAAGAAATTTGTAAGAAATGTCTAGTCCTTTGTCGCTGCTTTAAAAAATACTTTGTTTTATGAGCCATGTGTCCCAGGAGCTTTTCCGTTATGTGATAACGGGATGAAATTGCTCAGAGGGTTATACACTGACGTGTGGCACTCCGGGCCACGGGGGACTCCGGCGTCCACGTCCCCAGTGGAGCTGGCTCCTCTTCCCTCATAAATTCCAGACCGTGGGGTAGAAAAGTGTTTGAAGATATCTGTTCAGGACTTGATGTGACAAATCTGGTTGGAGCAAAATTAATTTGCAAACCACAGCAGGATGGCTTGGGGGAAATAGAGCTTTGTCGGGGGCCCCTCTGAAAAGGTCCCGAGCTTGCAGCGCGTGGTGCGAGGGGAGGAGGGCCTGGTAGCAGCACTGCGGCCGTCGGAATGGAGAGGAAGAGGACAGAGGCAGGTGACTGATGGCACTTGTACTGCGGTGGACGGTTGGGGAGCTGGGGGGGCAGTGGTCTGTGAGTGGAGAGCCCAAGTCCAGTTGGGACATGTCCCGTTAGAGATGCCCGTGAGCCACCCAAGTGACAGTGTCGAGTAGACAGTCGGAGTCTTGGTACCAGAGCTCAGTGAGAACACAGGACCAATGAGAAGGAATGTCAGAAGCTTTTGCGTGGAGGTGACGTGTGAAAGCATAGAAACAGTAGAGTCTCCCATCTTTGCCATTGCATTTAATCAGTACACAGCATCACGAAGGTGACACTAGCCCTGTTTGCTAGTGACAGAGCTCAGAGTGGCTGAGGGGCCCCCTAACGTCACGTCACTTAGAAATGACAGCCCTGAAACTCCAGTGCGGGTCATCTGATTCTTGTGACTGCCTTTTCTACCATGCTGCCCTTCCTCTCTAAGGAAGCTCACATAGGAGAGAAAAGTGGAAGGTTCTAAGGCTTTAGCTCTGGTGATAGTGCTGTGGAGGCTCACGAGGGCATGGCTTTCGAGAAAAATGACCACAGACCTGTGAGCACGGCAGTCCTGGGAATGGAAACTGTACGGCAAGGACTTCCTTTCTCGATCTCCACAGAGAGCGAGTTCATTTCTTCCCACCACACTACTGCACTTATCATAAAGAAATAAACTCGTCTGTTTATCATCGTGAACAAGTAGATTGCTAAAGCAAATGGAGAAACCCTCTATCTTTATAATCCTACTAGTGCTTATTACAAGTTCAAGCACAGAGAGGAGGATGTTTGAGTCCTTTTCCTGATGGCGCTAATGTGAATGTACCAATTTATATATTTGCGTATAATTCAGTGATTGGCCAGTTCCTTCCTGGAGAGAGCGTTAGTAAGAAAATAAGCTCTAGAGAAAATCTGCTTATCATAGTTATAATCATTCTTTAAAAAAAATATATTTATTAATTTTGGGGGGGGCAGAGGGAGAGGGAGAGAATCTTAAGCAGGCTCCTCATCGAGCGCTGAGCCCTACGTGAGGCTCGATCCCATGACCCTGAGATCAGGACTCAAGCCAAAACCAAGAGTTGGACACTCAGCCGATTAAGCCACCCAGGCGCCCCTAATTATTCCTTCTCTAAAGGAAATATAGCCTAGTTAGCGGTCAGACTAGAAAGGATTCTAGCCACCAGAATGGCGAAGCAGGCCCATCCTGTGATGTGCTTTAGTAAGCCACTGTGTAGTCATCTCTGGGTAGGTGGCTAAGAATGGATGGTACATTCTTTGGTGGCTGACTTGCTGACTTCCCGGGTGAGATCACCGTGCATCTTCCCAGCATAAGCAGTCGTGCCAGCATGTCCTTGTCTTGTCTTCCCTGTAGTCTGGTGGTTATCGTACTTTTGCTGCCTGTTAGAATCACCTGGGGGGCTTTTAAACCCCCGGAAGCTCAGGCCATACCAGTGTTTTAGATTTTTTTTATTGCTGTAACAAATTACCACAAACTTAGTGGCTTAAAAACTACACACATTTATCATCTTACAGTTCTGAAGGTCAGAAGTCTGACCCACATCTCCCTGGGCTTAAAAAAAAAAAAAAGCAAGATGAGGGCAGGGCTGCACTCCTTTCTGGAGGCTCCAGGGGAGAATGAATTTCCTCGCCTTTTTCTGGCTTCTAGAGGCTTCCTCCATTCCTTGGCTCGTGGCCCCCTCCTCCATCTTCAAAGCCAACGTCAGTGAACTGAGTCCTGCTAACATCGCGCCACCCTGACCTCTAACTTCTGTCCCCCTTTTTTTTGCATTTAAGGACCTTTGTGGTTCCATTTGGCCCACCCAGGTAATCTAGGGTAATTTCCCCATTTTAGGTCAGTCAGTTAGCAACCTCAATGCCTCTTGGCCATGTACTGTAACGTATTTACAGGTTCCAGGGCCTGGAACGTGGACACCTTCCAGGGACCATTGTTCCACTCCCCACAGTACTTAGAAGTTAGACTGGAGTGTTCAGGGGTGGGGCCCAAGCATCGACATCTTTAAGGCTTCCCAGATGATTTCCTCGTGCTGCCAAGTTTGAGAACCTGTGTCCCCATCGAATGTGAGTCTGTTCATGTTGTCTCTCCCGTGCCTGCATCACAACTATAGACCCCATGCACGCACGTGCAAGTACACTCGGAGTTACACGGACACACACGTACCGTCCTCGTCACGGTACTGATCTCCTGCTCTGCCCCCGTCCTTTTCCCTTCTTCCTCCCTACCTCCCAGTCCTCAGCTCCATCCCAGCCCTGGATGCATACATGTGTACATAGGCAAACAGGAGGTATTTTTCCACTTAGTCGCCAAAATAAGCTGGGTTTTCTCTGTGGTGGCCTCCCAGAGAGATTGTAGTTCTGCCGGCGGTTTTCTAATGTGCACGTTTGCTCCTCGGAAATAGGGCAGAGTCAGCCATTTTCCTTCCTAGGGACGAAGAGACTCTCTGAGGATAAAGAATGATATCCCTGCCAAGACTACAATCAGCCTTTATCCCTTTTGTCAGACTCAAAAAGGCCATTCTATCTGTAGGTATTGAGAACAGGGTGGCGGCCCCATCTGAATTTGTATTGTGACCTGAGTGTATGATGAGGAGCCAGGGACCCTGGAGAAGGATACCACTTTTGTTGTAAATATCTCTATCCGATTTACTGACTACTGAATTAGTCTTTTGGTTTTCATTAAATGAGAAAAACAATAGGCTAAGATAATGGCCAGCTGGCTATTTTGGAATCAACTACCAGAACCTTACTAAGAAAATACATTGGACTTAGGACATAACCACAAAGCCGAAGAGCCAAATTATCATCAGTTTAGGAATTCGAGGACAGAGGAATTTAGGACAGGGATAGATTTTCTCACATAGATTTAAAAAAAGGGCCAGACCCACACCAGTAACTGCCCTGTTCATAGGCCGATGACCAAGCCTAATGAGGAAGAGGATTAGAAGTTAAGTGAAAATCCCAGTACTGGAGACCTAAACTGTGCATGGGTCTGGGGGTTGGGGAACCGAGCCAAGGAGATCACCTTGTGGAAATGCAGAGTTCTGTGCCCTTCAGTTCAAGCCGAAATGTATGGATGGCTGGGCACGAAGGGCTCACGTCAGACTACCCAGATGCCGTTCCAGAATGGGGAGTCACGACGCTCGTTTACCAAACAGTTCCTTAAAGTTCATACGCAAGAGGACAGGGCCTTTTGAAAAGAACACTAGCACAAGAAAATGCATGGGATCGACTCGACTAATGTAATTGTTCCTAAGACCTCATTTTGGCACTGACCAAGCCTTAAAGTCAGCAACAAGAACCATAGAGGCACAGTTCCGATGGTAGAAACAGCACCAAGGACACACAGTTCCACCAAGTTTTGCTAATGTGTGCCAATCCTCACGTTCTTTTTGATGTTCAAATGTCCCAACTTTGGCCCAATCCTTCTGAAGCTTCGCTGTTAATCTTTGAGCACTTCCTTGTTTTCTGAAAGAAACCAAAATGACAAAGAAGGGTGCCTGCCTTCACAGTGTCAGTACTGAGGTTGAGGAGACTAGTGTGTCCTTTCAGAGAGCTAGAAAATATGACTAATGTCCTTGAAGGACAGAAGATGACCAAAGATTTCATATACCCCTCTGTGAATTGCCGTCGTAAAGGTCTGTTAGAGCCCCTCAACTGAATTTTCATGTTGAACATTTAGGAAAGTAACGTGATAGACTGAATAACAGCCCTTCTCTCCCCCCCCCCCCCGTCCCCCAGTACACATATCCTGATCCCCAGAATCTGTGAATGGCATCTTATATGGCCGGAGGGACTTTGCTGATGTGTTAATAATAAATTAAGGATATTGAGACAGGGAGATCATCCTGGATTATGTGTTTGGGTCCCAAAATGTGATCACAAGTATCCTTATAAAAGGGAGGCAGAGAGAGATTTGAGGCAGAAGAAGTCAAGGTGGTGACTGAAAAGATGCTATTCTGCTGGCTTTGAAGATGAAGGAAGGGGCCACAAGCCAAGGGATACGGGGAACACAGCTCTAGAGGCTGGAAAAGGCCAGAAAACGAATTCTCCCAACAGCCCCTAAAGGGACACCTTAACTTCAGCCCAGTGAAACTGACTTTGGACTTCTGATCTCCAAGACTGTAAGGGAATGAGTGTGTGTGTGTGTGTGTGTGTGTGTGTGTGTGTGTGTGTGTTGGGGAGTAGTAAGCTTCCTTTCTGGGTCTTAGATCACCCTTTATTCCAGAACATGCATATATTTGACTTCTGGAAAACCTGGTACGTTCTGTTAGGGAGGAAGAATTTTCCTCTGTCTTTCAAGGTCCTTCCAGCTGGACTGGAAATCAGATTGACATGAGACAGATTTACAGGAGAAAATCAAATTTAGTTTGGTACATACAGGGAATTCACACAGACATGAAATTTAAATGTGTGTTAAGCCCCTAAGTTTGTGATAATTTGTTAGAACAGCAACAGGCAGCTAATATAAGTAATAATGGTGTATTTTTATCAGTTGTCAATGCATTCTGGTTAACCACCCTTATGCTAAAAAATGTATTTTGAGAGCTCCAGGTGTCTAGAGCTCTTCTTCTTGAAGAAACTTCTTCAAAACAGGCTTCACGGAAGGATGTTTGCATTGCTGGTGCCGCCGTCAGTTCCTACCCGAAGGCTGCTCCAACTATTTATTTAGCACTTCGATAATAGAATTTAGTCTTGTATTAATGAAATAAATGTGTGGGCAGTTTGGCGAAGGAATCTTTTTGCGGCATACCCAGGATCAGAATTTCCCAAAGCATGTTAGGTGAGGTGATGTTAGAAAATACGAAGAGAAACACTTTCCAGTTTAATAGTTGCATATTTCAACGAAATAAAAACGACTAGCATTTGAAACCTGTGATTTCACAGCAATATAAAATTTCCTTATTCAATTAAACCGCATAAGCAGAAAAATAAGCATAATACGTACCATAATAAGCGTAATATTTATGTAATAATATATTATTATAGAAGCATAATAGTGAGTTGGTATAAAGGAAAACGTTAAGCATATATGGTGCAGGTGAAATATGAACACGGCAAAGAATTCTAAAGGTGGCATTTGAAAAGCTGACATTTGGGAAACACCACTATAAGAAGACTCTTTTTGTTCAAGTCTGGATTGCTACAGAATACTTCCTTGGTTTTCAGCCTCGTCCTGGGATGGCACTCTGTGATTTAATAAGTGCCCCCTTTCCCGCTGGCCTTTGTAGCAGTGAGGTCACATGTGAGATGAGCAGAGGGGTTGAAGACCAGCTGGAGCGATGCCTCCCAGCCCCGCGAGCTTGTAGCTCTGTAAGGCAGCGGCTGTGGTGGGAGTGATGTCGTCGGGTCTCGCACCCCCAGAACCTAAATACAGCTGCCCTTTGAGGGAAGCAAGACAGGCAGGAACTGCTTTTCTTTCAAGGTGATATAAAATGGCCCGAGGTGTGGGGAGTTCCTGTGACTGCTTGGCAGGTGATGTGCGAGCCGAGTGACACCTGATCCACCGCCCGGAGCTCTGTCCCAGGGGAGCTGTGCCCAGACTTGGCGAGCATTTCCCTGTAGCGGCCAGCGCTTTACCGGTCAAGCGGGCTTTTATGAATTGATGTGGGAACCTAAGCCCCCGCCCCCAAATTTGGAATAGAGACATGTAAATGTCAGGTGGGGAAATGGTTTTCTCTCAGTGGCTGTGCTGATCCGGATTCGTTTCCTTGACTGGGATTTCATTCAGTGGACTTGGCCGGCTGCTTGGATTAGCGGAGCGAGCTCTCATGCCCGCACTTCGTTCATAAAGAAGCTTGTGAGTTACTTCATGTCCGAGATCCCGTGGCTGGGAAAGAGTTCGGGGTCATCCCCAACGTACAGGGAACTTGCTGGAACACGCAACAGGAGAGCCTGACCGAGTTTGAGACTCAGGAAAGCCTTGCCTGAGGAAATGATATCGGTACTGAGATTTAAAGGGAAGAGCATTTCGAACAGAGGGAACAGCATATGTAAAGGCCCTTATATGGAGAGGAGCACAGCAAGGTTGAGCAATGTGCGAGAAGGCCTGCGTCCCTGGAGTGCAGAGAGCCTTGGAAGATGAGAAGGGAGAGCAGGCTGAGGTGGGGCAGGAGCTGTGTAGGCGCGGCCATCGACGGCCACCGTGCAGCGCCCTGAGCATCCATCACATCAGCGCTATCTGTTGTGTGAAACTGCCCAATTTCTTACTTCATCAGTCCTGTCATTTTGTCTGTTTAACTCACTTAGAGTCAGGGAGACAGGTCTATAAATGCACGTCTGTGCTTTTCGCATTGTTCCACAGTAGTCAACGCGTCTAAACTGAGAGTGTTCGGCCACTTTTGGGGAGAAGAAATGAGCACATTGGCACCAACATTTATTCATTTATCGAACATGGTTCTTTATATCGTGAAAACCAGCAATAGCACCTAAAAACCAAATCCCTCCCGCCCCTCCCCCCTTTTTTTTTTTTTACGGTGCTTACCGTCTGGTTGGGGGAGATGGACATTAAACAGGTGCTCCCCCACATCAGTGTGTTTTCTCTGGTCGTGGTAAAGGCTGCAGGGAGGAGGCCAGCTGCCACGGCCGAGCTTGCACAGAGCTCCGCGGCCAGATGGTGGCTGAGGTCTTGGGGATGGGCCGGCATTGGCCAGTGAAGAGGGAGCGGGCCAGTTGCCGCCTCCAGGGAGTGGCCGGATGTCCCCTGTGAGGTCTCGGAGGCTGGAGACAACCTTGCATGTTTGAGAAATCCAAAAAAGGCTTTGTGGCCAGGGGAGGAGTGAGCCAGGAGGCGAACGGACTGGGATGAGGTTGTGCAGGGATCTGGGGCCCGGGGCTGGGAAGGCCTCACAGTGTGAACACCTAGTAAACCCTGAAAATCATAGAGGTTTTATGTTTTCCTGGGAAGGACTCTGGTTTATTTGAGCCACAATCAACAGCCCTAGTCAGGAAGCAGTTATGTTAACAGCAATTTTGAACAGGACTGCGGCTCCGGGCTCATTTATACGATTTCTTCTTTCAAATATACAAAAGCCTATACATCCTCCTTCACATAGCACTTCTATGCGCCACGAATACCGCGTTTGGTGCCTTTTTTTTTTTTTTTTTTAATCACTGAGTCCATTACATTTTATAAATTGCCATCGGTTTTTCTTTTTTAATTCCTTGTTTCTTAATTTCCAAACATACGTGTTGATTTTCTCATTGAGTTGCCTGGGGGCCAGAGAATTAGGCCCCATAGCGTACTGATTGTTCTCTACTTGTTCGTCTGTCCTCTGGGGCGTGGGAATGGTTCACGAGTGGTCGCTGCTCCGCGTGTGCCTGAGAAGGTGCAGTTTCCAGGCCATGGAGACAGGGCTTTGAAAAGGCTTTCTAGCGCAGCCTTCTGAATGCTCCTGTCCGCGTCTTGACGTGACCTCCCACCTCTCTGCTTCCTCTGTCAGTTTCTGCAAGGGGCACATAAAATCTGTTTCCGGGTCTGTGACTTCAGGAGTTTTTCCACATGATTGGGTCGGTTTGTTGTTTTGTTTTGTTTTCTACCTTTCAAGGGAAGACTCTTAGGCACATATATGCACAGGGTTCTTTTATTTTGTTTTGGCGGTTGTATCTTTTTATCGCCAGGGAAAGATATGCCTTTATCTCTAGTGTGTTTTGCCCTTTAGGGCTGTTGATCTGGTATTACTATCACTACTTAGGCTTTCATCTGGTTAGTGTTTCCCTAGTGTAGCGATTCTCACCCTTTGTGGTCTGAGGACTGCTTTGAATTCTTCAAAATTGTTGAGAGCTCCTGAGAGCTTCGGTGTATGTGGGTGAGCTCTGTCAATACTAACTGCATTTGAAATGAAAAGTAGGCATTTTATGTATGTATGTATGTATGTTAGTCACCATGCAGTCCATCATTAGTTTTTGATGTTGTGTGTTCTGTGATTCATTGTTTGCGTATAACACCCAGTGCTCCATGCAATCTGTGCCTTCCTTAATACCCATCACCGGGCCAACCTGTCCCCTTACCCTCCTCCCCTCTAAAACCCTCAATTTGTTTCTTGGAGCCCACAGTCTTTCACGATTCGTCTCCCCCTCTGGTTTCCCTCCCCTTCATTTTTCTCTCCTCCTAATGTCCTTCATGCTATTCCTTATGCTCCACAAATAAGTGAAACCATATGATAATTGTCTTTCTGTTTGACTTGTTTCACTTAGCACAATCTCCTCTAGTCCCAACCATGTCGATGCAAAAGTTGGGTATTCATCCTTTCTGATGGCTGAGTAATAGTCCATTGTGTATATGGACCACATCTTCTTTATCCATTCGTCTGTTGAAGGGCATCTTGGCTCTTTCCACAGTTTGGGTATTGTGGACATTGCAAAAGCAGACATTTTAAAAACATTTATGAGTTCTTTCAAAAAGCAGTAACACACGATTACGTGTTAACATAAATAACTTGAGTTTTATGAACAGTAACCCCCAAACATCAACAGCTTCAACTAGGAAAGCCTTTTTATATTTTTATCTTTCGGTGCTTGTCCGTTGTGGGTCATTGGTGGGCATAGTTAATTGAGATCCCTGGTTGATGCAGGGGCCCCCGTTTCAAACATTGCAGGGTACTGTGTCAGAGATAAGAGAGCTCTCCAGGGACTTGTTCCTGTGATGAAATGCTCTGGCTCAGAAACGACTGGTCAACCTCTTTCACAGCTCTTGGTCAGAGCTAATCATGTGCCCCTGCCCAGTCTCCAGGAGGTGATCCTACCAATATGTCCAGTTGGGTAAAGGAGGGGACAGAAAGTACTGATTAAGGGCACATAGGGGTATCATGGGAGCAGTATTTAGAAGTGAAGAGTCAACTAGCTGTGTGACCTTGAGCAAATTCCGTCTTCTCACCTAAGCTTCTCATCTGTGAAATGGGGATTTTCGTGCCTATTTCAGAGTATTGTTAGAATAGTGCCTCACACGCTGTAACTCCTGCAAAAGTGTTTTCCGTTATTAACTGTATTTGTTCACAGTACAGACTTCCAGGTCAAAATGGTAGGCTGAGCTGATGGGGGAGTCCTCCCACTTCCTCTTCCAAACACATGGAAATGTGAGATGAAATGTTTTTTTAAATTGTTTTATAATTCTTAGCTGATCGCGAAAGCAAGAAAGGGAGTTCTCCAGGTGTCAGAAATGAAGGCACTTACCCCCGGAGGTGAGCGGAATCGAAGACTCATGGCCTTGCAGAGAGCTGAACCAGATGGGTCCCTTGGGGATCTGTGCGCAAACACGCGCGCGGACTCGGGGGTGGAGGCTGTGGGCCCTGTGCCCTGTGAGGGGCTGCAAGCGGGTCTTCCGTGTAAAGCCAGGAGCTAGGAAATGACACTTTTATAGGAAAGCTAATGTCCCCCACCCACAGCCAAGAATGAGATGCTAAGTTAGGCCACCCACCTCGGGCCACAGCCACCCTTATATTTTTAACATGCATACCTAAGTTTACATTTTTCTAAGAAAGTCTAAAGCAAATAAATATCTCAGAATAAATCAAGTTTAGAATGCTTAAACTTTCCTTCAAACTCCTCATCTTTCATGCTGTTTTCAGTGGAAGCTCCCCCACTCCCTCCACCTCCGTTATTTCCCTACAGTCAGTATTTTTTTCAGATTTACCAGCATCGTTTACTGAGTTCTGTTATAATTGTTGTAGTCTCTGTTACTCAGCTCTTCTGGTTGACTTTTTTTTTTTTTTTTTGAGAACTGTACTTTTAAAACACCAATACGCTTTACTGCTCATAGTAGCTTATTTCCACAAAAGTATGTTTGGTTGTTTTTTGTTTTTTGTTTTTCAAAGATTTTATTTATTTATTTGACATAGAGAGAGAGACCACAATAGGCAGAGAGGCAGGCAGAGAGAGAGAGGGAAGCAGGCTCCCCGCTGAGCAGAGAGCCCAACGCAGAGCTCGATCCCAGGACCCTGGGATCATGACCTGAGCTGAAGGCAGAGGCTTTCACCCACTGAGCCACCTAGGCGCCCCTGTTTTGTTTGTTTTTAAAGAGAGAGAGAGGATGGGCAGGGGCAGAGAGAGGGAGACTCTCAAGTAGGCTCCATGCCCACTGTGGAGCCCAGTGCGGGACTCCATCTCATGACCCTGAGATCATGACCTGAGCCGAAACCAAGAGTCGGACACTCAACCGACTGAGCCACCCCGGTGCTCCCAAAAGTATGTTTTTAAGGTGTAAAATCTGTTAAACCTGTGAGTGGTACCAGTTAGAACATAAAATTTCTCCTTTTGCTCCTCATGTTATTTCTGTTTCCTCTGGGTGAGTTTTGGTTTATTCATCTCAATCTTTGCCTTTCATGCTTTTTTGGGCTGAATTACATCCCCTCAAAATTCATGTGTTGAAGGCCTAACTCCCAGAACTTGAGAAGGTGAGCATGTTTGGAACTCGGGTCTTTAAAGAGATGATTCAGCTGAAATGAAGTCATTAGGAGGGGCCCTCATCTGCTGTGATCGATGTCTCTATATGAAGAGGTGAGGACACAGACACACATGGAGGGAAGACCAAACGAGGACACAGGGAGAAGGGGGCCGTCTCCCCGCCACAGAGAGAGGACCTCAGAAGACACCAGCCCTGCCCACACCTTGATCTCAGACTTCTAAAGCCTGCAAAATTGTGAGAAAACAAGTTTCTGTTGTAAGACGCCCATTCTTGGTACTTCCTTGTGGCCATCCTAGTGGATGAATACCCATGGTACGAAGTTCTATATTGACTTCATATTTATGAATAAGGACCATATCAAGGAGTATGGTAGCTTACATAGGCTTTCTTTGTATTTAGGTGGGTTTATTTACCCAAAAATTTTCTTTCTTGAATGAGAGGATTGGCTGTGTACTGTGTTTCAATGGGCAAGGTATACCAGTAGTCAGGTTTCCCCTTTAGGGTATGTGGTTGGGTAGAAGAGATTCAGGACCCTTCCCTCTAACCCTCATCCCAGAATTAACTCAGGTAAGGAGAAACTTAACCTTTGG
>CM052891.1:48853847-48885048 GCA_028534135.1 Potos flavus
GGAGGAAGATTCCAATCCAGCATTGCCCTGGCACATGTCAATTACTATATAAAAAAATCAAAGGCAATGTCAAATCCAAAGCCTCAGAGGAAAGCGTACAGTTCTGAAGAGACTGTGAGAGCTGAACAATGTAAAACTTTATCCAGAGTACATAGACATTAAACACTGCATTGACGATTTACAGTAACACCCAGAAGTTCCTTCTAACTTATGTATAAGTAGAATCATGGGAGCTTTTTGGGTTACCTGTTTTATGGCCTTAAAGATTTAATGAACCAAATGAAAACTGAATCTGTTGACATCCCATCCTTCAGACCTAGGTAAGATATAAAATCTACTCTCATGTTCAAGATAGAGTTTTAGGTGTCCGCGCTTTGTAAGCCACTTTTAAAGAAATCATCTCTTAACTCATCTTGGATGTTGTCTCTTCATCTTGTACATGAAACGCTAGCAGATTCAAGAGACATTCATCATCTAGCCACACGCTTCACATGTTCTTCAAACCCATCAAATTTGGGATCCTCAATATTTTCTGAGTCAATAAAATACGGGGTAGAATTTGAAGCTTCATTGAAGACCTGTTTTTTCCTTGTCACACTGGGATATCTAGATGCTGTTTGGATTGTGTCTAGAAGATGCAGCAGTATAGATGTTTCTTGACCTGAGTCTCTTAACAGTAGCGATATAGGAGGGAGAATGAGATCGTGAAGAGTGGCTATCGACTGCGGAGCTCTGCCACTTGCCACGTTGGTGGCATTATTTGGATTTAGGGCAGTCGAGGTATTCTGGGGCGGTTACTTGGAAGTGTTACAGCAATTGTTTGGTTTGAATAAATCTTTGTGGAGAGGAACAGCGCCGGAAGTAGCAGCCAGCCCAGTCAGAACCTGGCCACCGTCTCTCTGCCCACATCCGCCCCATCAGTGTTGGGGTGCGGCATATCTTGCTGGGTGCAGGATGAGCCAAGAACCATTGGCTTGGGTCAGGCTCGGGCAAGGTTCTCGGGAGGGAGTTTAGTGTATAAGATGTTTATTAGGGAGCACCTACGGGACCAACTCCCTGTGGGAGGGAAATCACGTAAGAAGGATGGGCAGAGGGAGAAGCTGAGCTTGAAGACAGCCTTAGCCAACACCGTGGGAAGCTTTGCAGCCCAAATCACCTGTCAGTGGCCATCTTGCATTCACAGGGCTGAGCCTTTACACCCCCATCTCAAGCAGTCATTGGGTATAGAATGCCCTGGGAAGAGCGTGTCCTTGGGCAAGATAGCTCTGTGCCCTTGAGACAATCCCTAAGGAAGCTGATGGCTAAAAGCCTCCTGCTCATAGTACTCCACATACCTGGGCCAAAAGTCCTTCCTTGAAGGGGGAAGTCAGTGGTGCATCGGTTTTAAGCATTTGAAATTTGTTGGGTCTCTAGAGTCAGATATCAGCAGGTCACATGGAATGTGCTAGAATGCAAGCCTCTGGAAATGACTGACCCATAGCCAGCATTTTCAAAAGATGTTTAAATCCTTGAAATTGAACCAGAGTATTCCGCCTAATTTCTAACCAGAGTTTTGTTAGTAGTTAGGATAAAAATAAGGAACATTGTCTTTTCACCTTTACCTTTTACAGTTAAATGTGTATTATTATTATTTTTAAAAATTTATTTATTTGACAGAGAGAGAGAGATCACAAGTAGGCGGAGAGGCAGGCAGAGAGAGAGGGGGAAGCAGGCTCCCCGCTGAGCAGAGAGCCCGATGCGGGGCTCGATCCCAGGACCCTGCGATCATGACCTGAGCCGAAGGCAGAGGCTTTAACCCACTGAGCCACCCAGGCGCCCCTTAAATGTGTATTATTACAGGAGCTCTCTGTTTTAGGGCCTTCTAGGTTTCAAAACTTATCCCGTGAAAGCTTGTTCAAAAACAACTGCAACCTGTTGGCAGATATAAAGGGTTCTTTTCAGGAACCTGGGAAATGAGAATAAAAACCCCAGACCCGATAGAAATGATTATTTGCTTTATCTCATAAATGCCAGTGTCCTACTCCCTGCATCTTCAGCATCACACCCCCTTTACTTTACAAAAGAAAACCAGTCAGACTTTATAGTTGTATTTTTAAAAATTTCACACTTCATTGGTAATTCTCACTATTAAGTAATTAATAGAGGGAAGGATTAAACGGGCAGATTTTTATTTGGAGACTGGTGAACTTCCCCACAAGAAACCACAAGAGAGCCCAGCTCTCTTGGTTCAGTCGGAAATGAGGTGGTTTTCCTTAGGCGTTAGCTTTTCTGTTCTTTTTGCCTCTTAAAATAGCATAGAAGGCAGATTCTTCACCGACTGAGCCACCCAGGTGCCCTCATGTTTTATATAGAATTTGAAGAGCAAGCAAACATCACTCTAGTGCTTTTTTTTCTGCGTTCTGTTGTTGACCCATCAAAATGTTGGTCCTTCTGGGCAGCCAAAACACCAAAACATTTTTCGTCTTGGAAATGCTCCTTAGTTTATCTCTCTGGGTGGTTAGCGAATTGAGTCCATTCCTTGGAAGATAGGTAACCGCCCCCCCCCCCCCACCATGGATTTTCCAAGACCATCCGGCACGCCTTGTACCTGTTCAGGTTCATCTCATTTTCCCAGTAGTTTTTGTTTTGTTTTGCTTTATATTTTATTTTATTTTATTTTACCCTTTTCTGTGACTATGAAGGCACGAGAAAGGGGAAGAATACTAAGCAGTAGGGTGGGCCAGAACAAAGGCTTTGGAATTGGAGCCGACACCCCCCTCCCCACCACCCCTTCCCCCTCCCCCCCCCCTTCTAGCCGAGCAACCAAGAGCAATTTACTTAATCTTTCCAAGCTTCGGTCCCCACATGGAGACCGGGGATGATAACACCTACCTTATGGGCTGCGAGGATTACACCAAATAAGATCACACAGGCGCTGCACGCAGTGACCGCCCCAGCTCAAGGCCTGGAAATCCTCAGTCCGTGGCGGCTCCGGGTGCCACGGCGCCCAGACACCGTGGAGGGGCCATTCAGTGTTTCATACCCTGTGATGACAGGCGCGCTGCTTGAAGAAGTGTTTGAACTCGCGCCCTCCGGAAAGTTCCGTTTCTCCAGGTGATCCCGCGCACCTGTGATGGGGCTGATGTCAGGGTATAAATTTCTCCAGTGCACCACCGTTCCCTTTTCACCACGCACAGTTCATTTCTGGCATTAGTCACTGGACTGGGAAACGTTCTGGTTTTGATTGGCCAGTCAGGATTCACCGAGGCAGAGCCTCTCCCGCGATGGCCCCATATGTTCAGGAAAGGGGGTGTTTGCGAGCTGCGCGGGGCTAGAGGCCTGCAGCCCGGAGACGGCATCACGTTGCTGTTTGTAGCTACTCCCGGCGGACGGACTGGGCGGAATGATTGATATTTTAGCATCTTTGTTCTTTCTATTGAGGTAGAACGCTAGAGCTGTTTAAATCACTCGGAAAATAACATGCCCGACATTTCTCCGGTTGGGAGGGGGAAAAAAAAGCACACACACATACACACACACAACAAAAAACCTGAAGCAGTAATCCCCCGCCTATTTCCGAGGAAGTGCTTTTGGGGAGAAAGGAGAGAAAATTGGATGACTTAGGGGAGAAGAATTCTGAATAGTTGCATGGCGGAGCATACATTAAAACCTCAAAAAGCTCAAAGGCACGACTGAAAGTGCATATTTAAGAGGCCGAGATGGGCATCAGAGGGCGCTTGGGGCCCCGGGTCTGGCCACTGCCGTTGCTTTGAGCATTGATCACATGCCCACTTCTGACGCTCTTCACTTAAGACACACACTTGACATTTCTCAGCACGGAGAGCCCTCTAGGAACTTTGGTGTGGTGCTTAACAAGCCCTGGAGACTAGAGATCGTGGTTTGATTTCATGTCGAAATCACTTTTCTTTCCTTCCCGTGCCCTTTCGTGGAAAGCCAGAGACTCGTTCAGCAGTCACTGACCCAGCCGACTCCGGGTAAGGCACGCCCCTGACTTTGAGCCGCGGTGAAGGGTTATGCCGAGCAGTAGACTTGTAACAGAGGTATAAACACTTTCCTTGTGTCAGGCCTGTGTTCCTGAGATAATTGCGTATCAGCGTTGAGGGATCATAATTGCAGGCCCCAGTCTAAACCCTTCAGCACACCTTTGTATTCGTGGGAACGCCCCAGAAAATCTTGGGCGAAAGCACCTGTTGTCTTTGATAATCGCCTCTTGCAGCTGCTGATTTTTAAGAATCAGACTCAAGAAAGGTACACGGCACAGACGGTCGCGGTCGCAAATAGAATATTTCAGTCCTATGATAAATAAAATGTCTCGCTTGGACCTGGAGAGCTCAAATTATTTTTCTTTGGGGGAAAGAATGGAAGTCTGTGAATGAAATCGATCCCAGCGATACCTTTTATTATCAGTAGTTCTATAGCAGGGACACAAGCATAACTGTCACTGTGACCACTTGGGGTGCCCGCCTTGTTCCGTGAACTATGCTTCCTGGTTTCCATCAACTGTTGTATTCAGTCTTCACAGAAACCCTGCAAGTGGCACAGCTATTCCCATTTTACAGATGAGCGAACTGCCAGGCGGAATCGAATCCTTGCCCAAGAGCGCACCGTGGTCAAGTGTCAGCGCTCACTCAGGCTCCGTACCATTGGGCCAGTGAGGCATGCCGAGGTGTCCTGGGATGAGGGTTCTTCCATGTGACTCCTCCCTGAGACCTTCTCCCCCACCTCCGTAGAAGACCGGGGGGCTCTTGCTTCCCTCTCAGCAGGGCCCAGCTTGAATGGGTATTTCTTCCTTGGTCTTTGTAGAGCGTCACCCTACACGTTGGGTCCCTGTGTAGGGTGCCCGGGGAGGATGGCCGTGGACTCAGCTGGAACATCTCTCTAGCTACTTCTCTGTCTCACTTCCTCAGCTAATACCACCCGGTGGAGAGGAATCCAGAAGGTGCCTCCGACAATTCTTCCGTGTTCCAACTCACTTTAGTAAAAGGAACGTTGTTCCCCGATGATTGTTATTGAGGGTTGCGTAGCATATTTTATCGTCCCGCGGGTTTTTTCCTGATTGGAATCCTGGAAAGGGAAAAGAATCTGGGGTTGCAGTGAGGGTCTGTTCTCTGTTCAGTCACAAACGATCTCTGCTTTCGTCCGCTTCAAACAGTTAGCAAGCTACTAGTTAGTTGTCTTTATTATGAGGTTGAACTGGGGGTTCCCTGCTGCTTTCACTGGGGGCTTTGCGCTTCCTTATGTAATTGCCCCGTGCTCTGGCTGCTGTCTGTGTGCGACTGAGCAAGAGACGTACTGCGCCTCCCTCCAGCAGAACCGGCTGTGGTACCTGCTCCCCCTGATGCCCTCGCCGCTTTCCACAGACCCTGGCTCTCTGCGAAGTCGCACTGTCCCCTCGCGTTTGGGTCCAGATACCTGGACTTAGAGCAGGCCCGCTGCTGCTGGGAAAACGAGGCTGTCTCTTCTTTGTATTGGTTTTTAGCTCCTGAAGGAATCCTGTCTTAATAATTTCCTTAAGGGGGTTGAGCCAAAATCTAGCGTGATGGTAGGAGAGGGCGTGTGCCTTTGGAAAAAAATCCCAGGCGACTCTGATACACACACACACACACACACACACACACCCCGGCGTACTCACGCCACCCACCACCCAGGTGACTCTGACACACACACACACACACACACACCCCGGCGCACTCACCCCACCCACCACCCCAAACACACACAATGAAAATCCGCCCTCTTCGGCTTTGCCTGTGTGCCTTCCCAGGATGGGATTGTATGGATCAGCTCGCATTTTCCATCGGTCCATGTTAGGATCTGTCAGGGAAGCGAGCAACATTTTTTTCAGGGGCTGTGTACCCGGTGGGGAATACACGGTTCCACTTTTAAGGAACTCATTATAGTTGGAAAACATTTGTGAAAAAGTAGATAGAATCCACAGATCAGAGCTGGCCTTGCGGTGGGAATGCTGTGGAAGGCTGCAAAGCAGGTTTATCAGAAGCAGGCATGGGTGTTTTTCTTTCTTAGGCTGCTGTGTGACTCACGTAAATACAGAGAACAAACTGGTGGTCGCCAGTGGGAAGGGGGCGGAGGGTGGGCCCAGTGGAGGAAGGGGAGCAGGAGGTCCAGGCTCCCAGGGATGGAAGGATGGAAGGGACAAGCCACAAGGATGAGAGGCACAGCGTGAGGAATAGAGTCAGGGGTGTGATAGCGTCGCATGATGACAGGTGGTAGCTACATGCCTGGCGAGCGTCATGGGGCATAGACTTGTGGAATCACCACGTTGTATGCCCAGAACTAATGTGCTATTGTCCACTACTCTGAAAATAAAACCATTGACGCTCACGTGGAAAGTTCCATGGTGGTCATTATTACTTTGATCTCCGCGGCAGCCTTACGAGGTCGGTACCGTGACTGCCCCCACGTAACACCCAGGAATGGGAGGCTGAGGCGGCTGAGGTCTCAGGCCCACATAGCTTCTGGGTGTCAGAAGTAGGATTTGAACCCACGTCTATCTCGCAATGTCTGCTCTTGTGACCATGCTGCATATTTCGTGCCTGCCCGTGGGATACACAGGTGTTCTCATGAACCTCGTAGCTCCTTTAAAGGGGCATTTGTGGTACCAATATGCCTGTGGCCTTGTCCACCCTGTGCCCCCAAGAAGGAGTGGGAGCATCCAGGAGTCAGCAGAGAGTGTTGGGATGTGACCGTAGAGGGAGGAGCCGTTGCAGTCCAAAAAAACTAAAATAGCAATCCCAAAACGTGAAGGATTTGATGCCCTTAAACCACAGTGTATACCCTGAAGGCCGCTCGTCTCCTCCCTAAGCTCCCAAAGACGCAGAATGATCCAACCGCAGAAGGAGGAGGACGTGCTGCTTCCTATGCTTTTTTTTTTTTAAGATTTTATTCATTTATTTGACAGAGAGAGAGAACATGAGCGAGAGAAGGGACAGGGAGAGAGAGAAGCAGGCTCCTCGCCGAGCAGGGAGCCCGATGTGGGACTCGATTCCAGGACCCTGGGATCACGACCTGAGTCGAAAGCAGAGGCTTCACCGACTAAGCCACCCAGGGGCCCCTCCTGTGCTCTTTATTAAGCCACTGCCTGTCAGCTCCAAGCACTCTCGGTGCCCCGCCCGGTCACGCCTCCGTTGGCACACTGCGGGCCACATTCCCGCCTTGTCACTGCATTCTGGGAAGCTACGCCGGCAGGGAGCGCGGGAAAGACGCAGCAACGTGGGAAGACGCAGAGGGCCTCGCACCTTCCAGCTTGCTTCCCACCTGCTCACTTGCAGGTCCTGCCTCTCCGGGCGCCCCTGGAGCCCAGCACCAGCGAAGCCATGCCTCTTCCTCAGAGAGTTGAGTTGCACCTCCACGGAGCCCGCCTCCAGGCTTCTAATATTTTTTTTTTTTAAGATTTTATTTTTAAGTAATCTCTACACCCACCGTGGGGCTCGAACTTAACAACCTCACGACCCAGTCATGCCATCTGCCGACTGTGCCGGCCAGGTGCTGTCCAGGCTTCTAACGTTAATCATTCTAACTGCTTCCTTTTCTTACCCCTGCAGCTTCCACGACACCTTAGAGTTGTGTGTCCACCCTTTCCGTTAAGCAGGTTAACAGCTTCGTATCTAGCTAACGATCCTCTGTATTAAACTCTCGCCGTTAAAATTGCCAGGGTGACAGATGTCTCCTGATGAGACCCTGACTGATACGCCCATAGAATTCAGCCTTCAGGTGCTCTGCTTCAGCTTCCTTTCATCACGCCTAGTGTGTGCGTCTCGGGGAGCGGTCCCGTGGGCAGCCTCTCAGGCACGCTCGTCCGGCGCAGGGGATGCTGGCTTCCGGACAGGCTGGGAGGAGCGCAAGAGTGACGACAGACTCGAAGGGGGGACCACTTGTCTTTTTCTAGCAAACCGTAGGGTGAGCTTCTCAGAGGCATGACCACTGTTGACAACACTGTCATCGTGTCCAAAGGCCTTTTTTTTTTTAAACAACGGATTTCAAACCAACTCCTCCATCCTTCATAAATAGTTAAGTATTCTATAGTGAGTAATTATCTTCCCTTCTGGGCATTTGCTGCATTATGGTGAATTTGTAGGTTGACTCTCCCGACAGCCATACCCAGATTATTAGTCTGTGCCAGTCACGGTGAACCCACTCTCCTTGTCCAGAGTCAGATTGATAATGGGCAGGCGGCCCATCCCGGACAAAGGAGAATCTCTTCTAGGGCCCCTGGCAAAGGTTTTCTTTCTCTTCTAAGAAAGAGATGGCTCCCCCTTTTCTTTTTCTAGAAGGTACATCTGGATGCAACACTCAGAACTACTCTCAGTACCGTTTTATGTCTGCGAAAGGAGCCAGTCTGGGACAGAGCCCTCCCGAGGCTGGAGGAACAGAGCTCGTGATTGGCCCGGCAGCAGCCCTAGAGATCCCACGCCCCAGTCCCTGACACCTGCAACCGGACCTTTGCATGTGTGATTAAGGGTGTGGGCCTTGAGATGGGGAGATTATTTTGGATTATCTGCACGGGACCAGTGTAAATCAGGAAGAGCCATAAAATTGGAAGAGGGGGTGAGGGAGAGTCAGTGTCAGAGTGAAGCAGTGTGAGAGCCTCGAGCAGTCTTTGCTGGCTTTGAAGACGGACGGGACCATACGCCAGGGAGGGCCGGCGCCTTCTGGAAGCTGGCAAAATCGAGGAAGCGGATTGCCCCCTGGAGCCTCCAGAAAGCACCGCCACCCTGCTGGCGCCCTGATTTCAGCCCATGAGACCCGCGTTAGACTCTGACCTCCAGAACTGTCAGATAGACAGTTTGTGTGGTTTTAAGACACTGGTCTCTGGTAATTTGTCACGGCGGCTGTAAGAAACTAACAGAAAGGTGAGAAGAACCTGGGAACTCAGTGACTTTGCTGGACGTCCGCATCGGCCGACCCTGCAGCACCCCCCGAACGTCTCAGTCCCCGGGACAAGCCTTTTCTATCATCTAATCCAGCCTGAGCTGGATTTTCTGCCACTCGAGGCCCATGCTGTCCCAATCGATACGGCAGGCTTCGCCGAATGCTGCGTATAAATACGGTAGACTCTACGCAAGTGTTTGTTGAACTGTGACAAAATGTTGGAGAAAACCCCAGAATCCACATCTAAGGATGCAGGACTGTTTTCTGGCTCATACTGAGTGTAATAACTTAGAACTTTTTTTTTTTTTTCTTTTTCATAAAAGACCCAAAAGATGTTTGGAAGGACGGACACGTTGTTTGAATGCTGAGGTGGCCTGGAACTTTAGCAGGTGCGCTTCGAAATTGCCAGATTCATTTCCTATCGTGACCTGCAGGCATCCCCGTTCTCTGCTCCGAAATAGCATTTCAGCAGACCCCGTGGCCATGCCAAGAAGTGATTATTTGTACAAATCCAGATGATTTCCTAATTTAGGATAGCTCAGGCGGAGGAAAAAATGGAGGGAGACACAGGCTCTTTTTTCCATCCGCGGAGAGTGAGAACCCAGCGCTGGCTTTGACCAAATGTTGCTGACAGCTATGAAAGCAGTTATCACCGGACAGCTGCTCGGTGGCCCCCGTGAACCCAGCCGGAGGCTCAGCCCAGGCCGAGAGCAGGGAGGCCAAAGGTCAAATGCTATTTCGGTTGCTTTCCAAGCCTTCTCTCCACCACTTCTGGGTTTCGAATTAGTTTTTGTAATTTCTGCTCCAAAGACCATGCCGAGCCCCACAGCCACCCTCTCTGCACGTCCCAGATACACTTGCTCCGTCTCGCTGCCTCCTCTTCCTCCTCCCCTTCACCAGCTAGGGTCATGTCCCTGGGAAAACAGCACTTTCCTCAGCATGGCTCCAGCCCTGCCTGTCTAGTGGGGCCCTCCTCTAAAGGCTGTGTATTTAACATACTTAACGTCCTTGGTCGAGATGGTCCCTCCCAGGATCTGGATCCTTGCGAACCATAGTTGTATTGTTGGGGTAGTGGGGTGTGTGTGTACCCCGAAATCCCAGACTGTGCCACAGAGGATTCGTTGGTACGAGTTTTTCATATGAGAAATGGCCAGAACCCTAATCGTACTCATGGGTTGCAGATTTCCCCTTACCATTGTAAGTTACAAAGTGTCGTAAATAAATTCGAGTGTCTTGGCTGGAAGACTGTGGGTGTGCAGTCAGCCCACTTTGTAAATAATAGAATGTTCTATCTCTAAGGCATATGACCATGTTCCTGTATTCTTGTCCATATTTTGGGTTCCTCCTTCTCTACTTTTCCGGAAATTTCCTGATACCACAGGAAAAATCTTATTTTTCCTTCAACAGCTGTTGTAATTACTCGCTACATTGTAATGTTTTTGTTTGTAGTTTTTGTTTTTGTTTTTTTTTTTTTTACTACACCCAGCCTGCCAAAATATTTTCCTTGCTGTGCATTCCCTCGTGTCCCCGGTGCCTTTACTGTTACTTATCTACTCTTGTAAAAGCACATACCTAAATATAAGATAATCCCTGTATTTCCAAAGAGAAGGCCCACTCCCACCAAATTTCTTGCCCAACTTGGAATGTATATGCTTACAGGGCTGTAGCTGAGATCATCAGTTATCTATTTATGATCTCTTATTTGTCACTTAATTATATATAGTTAAGATGACTCTGAAAAATATTTAGAAACACAGACTTTTCTGTAGCTTTTTCCACTTGCATTTTACGAAATAATTTTCTCAAACTCCACCTTTGCCTCTTTGATGCCACTGTTTTTGTCACCAAATCTGTGTTAGAGCACCATCCCATAGCCTACCCTTCTCCCTCCTTCAGCTACAATCCACATCTCCCTCTCGCGCCCCCTCACGGGGACTCGAGGGCCCGAGAGCAAGAGACTCATGGCACCTTTTATTTATTAATTCAACAAACCAGGGGTGCCTGGGTGGCTCAGTGGGTTAAAGCCTCTGCCTTTGCCTCAGGTCATGATCTCAGGATCCTGGGATTGAGCCCTGCATTGGGCTCTCTGCTAGGCGGGGAACCTGCTTTCCCCTCTCTCTCTGCCTGCCTCTCTGCCTACTTGTGATCGCTCTCTCTGTCAAATAAATAAATAAAATCTAAAAACAAAACAAAAACAAACCTATATCCAACATCCGCTCGTTGCAGAGTGTCCCAAGTGCTGGGTACCGAGATCAGTTAGAACTTGTCTCCCTGGCCTTCTTCCCTTGCCTTGAAGGAATTTACCCTCTGGTGGCAAAGGCAGCATCGCGAACAGAGAATTGCGATATTTTGTAAGAAAAACAAACAATAGGAGTCACAAAGTGTTGTTGGAAGGTTCTGCATAGTGTCTGGGCTCCTGCCTAATTCAGCCCTGAGCATCTAAATTCTTCACGATCTGTACGACCGTTGGTCACAGTCACTGTTAATAACAATAGCGTTTTCTCCGTGGAGTAAACATGTTTCCACTAGAGCTATGGCAACTGAGCTGATTTATACTGACCTTTCTTGGTTTTCCTGGAGCTTTACAATGGATTGGATGAACCTACGGTGTGAATCAGTGTTGGTGAGTTTTGGGGCCTAGGAAATCTACCTCTTGGATCCCCTCACCAGCTGTCAGCCAGGTTGGGCCTTAGAAATGAGAAGGGCCTAAAAGAAGACCTAGGTCCACCCCATCCCACTGGACACTCAGTCAGAAGCCTTTTAATTGAGTAACTAAGAACCAGTGTTAAGAAACAGACTTTGTATTTATATTTCACTTCTAGGTGAGCAAAGATTTTTTTTTTTTTTTTAATTTGGCATCTAAATTACATATGAGATTGAAGAGAATTGTTTTTCCCTCTTCCCCACCTTGCCCCATCAGTCTTCCTCTCACAAGCACTCTTGTGTTTGAGAGAAGGGAAAACAGGGCTCATTGTTTCAGGCAAAGACTCCCAACAAGAAGCTTTCAGGTGTTGGGAATGTCTGGCATGAGAATCAATGAAGAGACTTAGACTAAAACATCAAAGATGGTTCCAGATTATGTTATAGTTACTGCCAGGGCGTGTTACAGGCTACTAGTAACCAGAATCTGAGTCCCCTACCAGCCCAGTCGTCATGAAGATGAAATTGCCATGGGGGCCCATCTTCTCTGTTAAATGTCCATATAGATACTCGTTTGACCCCAGTAGGACGGTTCATGCACCTAATACTGAGAGACGGCAGAAAGTGCATCTGAGTTTTATTGTATTTTACTTTTTTTTAATTTTTAATTTTTTAGAGAGGGACGGAGAGATGGGGGGAGGGGCAGAGGGAAAGGGCAAGAGTGAATTTTTTTTTTTAAAGATTGTATTTATTTACTCCAGAGAGAGAGAAAGAGAGAGCAGAAGGAGGAACAGAGGGAGAAGGACAGGCAGACTCCATGCAGAGTGCAGAGCCCCGATGCAGGACTCGATCTCAAGACCCCGAGATCATGACCAGAGCCAAAATCAAGAGTCACATGTTTAACCCACTGAGCCACCCAGGCGCCCCTAGTGCTTCTGCATTTTAAACATAAATGGTCAAGATAATTTAATTGGATTAAGAAAAAAGCATACAGCAGATAACCCCTGAATTAAACCAAATAAGAAAACAAAAACAAAACTATCAAGTGCAGATTTCCAAAGCAGTGAGATTTTGGTTCAGTTTTCCAAGAATCCAGGGACTGTATGTGTCTGTGTATAGGAGTGTAGGTGTGTGTGTGTATCTGTGTGTGTTTACCTTACCCATTCATGTCTTCTGAGGTATTCAAAAGTCAATGATCATTTGGGGGAAAAACCCCATGCCTTGGGTTATCTTCCCATGTTTCCTTAAATACTCATTTTTTGTTGAGAGGGAAAACTAAGAGATGGGTATATTTATAAGATTAGGAAGATAATTTGGACATATGTATTGCAGGAGCTAAATTAGAACTCTTGGACTAGAGATTCTAGTTACTTGTAGCTGACACACAGAGTGTATGATATTTTAAGTCCTCGTAAGTTATTAGAAACCATGAACTCTAGCAGAGGCCACGTCTCTGTCAGAGGCAGCATTTACTTAGGAAAATTACAAAACCACTGTACCCAAAGGGAATTCGTGCTTATTTGGGTAGATTACATTAAACACGGAAATAATGCTTCGAGTTGAGTTCTTCCACTGGGACCGTCGGTCTCCGTAGAGAGATACCGGGTGTCACACATCCTCGGTAAGAGAGCGTGAGAGGACAAGGTGTGACAGCATTGACACGTGTGGCTCTGTTTCTCTTGCACTAGGAGACGGCTTTAAGCACAATGAGCTGGGACTACTCTTTGAGTCAAACGTTCAGACGGTAATGGGATTACGGTGAGGATTAGGCCTGGGCAAAGGGACTAACTCAGAAGATAAATGCTGAGAGGGAGAGGAAGTATAAACAAAGGAGAGAATTGTGATGTGGAGCTCACGCCAGAGGTTTTGAGGGATCGAGTTCGTGCAGGCACCCTTGCTTTAAGACAGAGCGAGGAAGTGATAGGAAGCAGGCTGTCTGATTCACTCTTGGGGTCCCCGGCTGCACCCCGGGCCTGGTCCACAGTCTGTGCTCCGTACCCGCTGATTCTGAGGTCAGAAGCAGGAGAAGGTTCCTCTCCTGCAGGAAGGCCACCAAAGAGGCCTTGTCTCAGGACCCCAGCTGGCCTTCCTCTGTTGCTGATTAGGGGCCGATCTTGCACAACCAGCTGAGAAGAGCACCCAAGAAATAAAACCACTTCTGCACGAAAGAGATGCCGATTGGAAGCCGATTCTCGGGTCCCACCTGCCAAGGCCTTGTGCTAGTCTTCGCCAGAGGGGCAGGATGGACCGGATTTTCTAAATGACAAAATAAATCATCCACTTATGTGATGGTAGCTGAAAGTGCGCCTGTGGGCCTTGGCAAAAATCAGAGGATGATTGGAAGGCATGGCTGTCATCAATGCATTATTGTCCTTTGTTACCTTGTGTGTATGTGTGGCGGATTTTTTGAGATAGGACTCACCTCTAGTAAGTTTTGTCCTTTTTTGGGAAACAGTTCTATGCGTTTTGATAAACACACGCAAACGGGATACGGGACAGGTCCATCGCCCCCAGAAACTTCCCTCACGCCCCTTTGTGGTCGATTCCTCCTCTGTCCTGCCCTCCCCCCACCCGCGTCACCGACTCGTTTTCTCCCCTTACAGCTTTGCTTTTTCCAAAATGGAATATAAATGGGATCAGGCAGTGTGTGGCTTTTGTATCTGGCTACTTTCACAAAGGTGTAAGTGCGTCTGAGCCTCATCCAGACCGGTGCCCGTATCCGGAGCCTGTTCCTTTTTCTTGCTGGTGACTGTCCCACCGTCTCCCTGTACCAGCCTGTCCACTCATTCACCAGTCCAAGGACAGAGGCTCGCTTCCGATCTTTGGCACTCTTGAATAATGCTGCCACAAACATTCGTGTTTAGGTCTTTGTGAATCCCTGTTTTTATTTCTCATGCGTATTTCCTAGTGATAGGCTTGCTGCTGTACTCGGTGAGCGTACGTTTAGTTTTCAAAGACACTGACCGTACCGTCTGCATTCCTACCAGCAGTGTGAGTTCCGGTTGCCCCTCATTCTTGCCAGCGCTGGTATTGTCATTAAAAGCATTTTTTAAAAGCCATTTCTAGCACCTCTTTAAAAACTGGTTCCTGGGGTGCCTGGGTGGCTCTGTCCATTAAGCATCTGCCTTCGGCTCGGGTCACGATCTCAGGGTGCTGGGATCGAGCCCCGCATCGGGCTCCCTGCTCAGCGGGAAGCCTGCTTCTCCCTCTTCCACCCCCCGCCCCTTCGTGCTCTCTCTCTCTCTGTCAAATAAATAAATAAAATCTTAAAAATATAAAAATTAAAATTGGTTGCATTAATACTTTTGATAATGTAGAGAGCTTAGCCCTTAATCTTCAAAAGCAAAATCTGTCTTTCTCTGAAGAGTGAAAGTTTTGCATGAAGGTCATTTAAAAAATAATTAGCCCCGATTCTCGTTATTTAGTGTACGTGTGGTCTGTAAAGTCACTGTGACCACTGAATTCGTGACTACTGAACCATTGATCCTAGGGGGAATCCAAGGTTAGGTTCCCAGGAGGCTCCGGTCGCAACATTTAGCCTATTGATCAATATGTAATCTTCTCCTCAGTGTGTTTCTGTTTAAAGACACGTTATGTAATATATTGTTGTTGATTCGGTAACACTGAACTCGTGCTCAACAGCCCTGACAAAGCTTAACCTAATGCGTGTGTTCTCTCCGTAAGACACATCACAGCCTGTGCTGGGGGGCCATGCGTAGCCACCCACAAAAAGCACAAAAATGTGAAAACCATGGCACTCAATCGACCAGGAAACCGATGGTTCCACTGCGAGAGCCAACACAAGAAGGCTGAGCCTTGTCTGGCTGGAGCTGGGACCTCAGCTGGGAGTGCAGTCAGATGACTCAACTCAGATTTTCTCCACTCTGTGCGTGGCCAGGAATGACCGCACAGGTGTCACGGGTATCGTTCTGGGGGTCACAGACACATTTTAGCAAGTGGCGAATTCGTCTGTTTTTCTGTCTTCGAAAATGCTTAACATTCAGCTTACTCTAAACAACGATTTGTCGTGGCTTGGTCTTAATGGCAAGCAGCAGCCAATATTTTTATTCCGAGAAACTGACAAGGAAATTAACTTGCCAAAGCAGGGCCGCTCAGTATGGACGTTGCTTTAAAAACACCTTGAGGTCTTGAGACCTTCCCAAGATTTCACCCCCACGGCAAAGACGTGCTCTTGATTTATGCTGGAGGATTGCACGCACCATTCAAACATATTAAGCACACACTTCATTCTTAAAAAGTAATAAAAAATGTTCAACTCTGAATTTTATCTTAGTAATAGCTATAGGGCATGTGTTTAAATTCACAGAGACAGATTAATGCACTTACCAAAACCCCCATTGCCTAAAAGTAATTAGACGTTTTCTAGATTGACTGCCAATATGATATAGGTCCCAAAGAAATCAGCCCTCTTTACCGAGACAGAACAATAAATTGGTTTTCCTGAATACAGTGGGTAAAGAGTCCAAGTTCCTGACCTCGAATATTTCGCTAGTAGTGTTCTGTGCAGTGGGGAACAATCAGGATGACATTTGCTGAAATGGTGGAGATTTATAACATAATAGCTTGAGCATATGTGCCAAAAAATAAAAATCTTAAATCCTATCAAATCAAGATTAATCACCTATTAAAATACTAACAACTAGTATAGCACAGGTGGTGTCTTATGCCATCTCCCTTCATATATTGTTGCAAAACAAACTATTCTGGCAGGGACATGAACATCACGCATCTTCTGTCTCGCTCTCAGTGGGAAAAAGGGGAAAAAAAAAGATGCTACTCAGTCATTCTCGGTGTGGATCTTGGCATTTCATTAGGGAGTGCTATCACAAGCCTTTTCACCGAAAGGCATATGCAGCTCTCTGGAAACTGCTGAATTTCCTGGCTTTGTACTAGTGCCAGAAAAATTGTTGCTTCTCCCCGTCCTTAACTAGTACATATTTATTCCTCGGTATCTTTGTAGAGAGTGACCTATCCAGCACTCCCATGAAAAGGAAAACAGTAGTCTGCTTCCTCCCTCTCGCTAGCTGTGCAGAAATTAATCCCATGGGCCAATGTCTTCTTTACATGCTGCTTTAATTTAGTACTTGTGACCAGGCACCGAGTGGTAACAGAAGAAGCGAGACAGTGCTCATTGTGCCTCTTCGTGAAGATGGTTTGTGAAGTTTGTGGGAAAGTGGCTCACGAAACTTTGTCATCAAACATTCCTAGTAGGCTAGAATAACAAGTTGCTAAGTTGGCTTCCAGCGAATGGCCAGGCAGTCAGCAAATATTGAGTGAGGGTCTACTATGTGCCAGGCATTCTTCTAAGCTTTAGCAATCCCGTGGCGAGCAGGATGGTCCCCGGCGCCCGCGTGATCGCTCCCGTTTTCGTGGGCTACGTGTCTTTGGTTAAAATGTCTTCTTGGGAGACGACGGGAAAACAAGTGCAGAAAACAACTTTTGGAGTATTCATGTACCTAGAGTATCCTCACAGTTTAAAAAAGTAAATCAGAGGGTGGGAAGCATGTTATGATTTTTTTTTTAAATGCAAAATTTTGGAAAATTTACTAACTCGCACTTACATGAAATAAAGCCCATCAGCAGGTGGATCCATTTTTTTTTTTTCAAATTTGTGACTCAGGGACCAGTTTTCTTAAACAAGTGAACGTGCCTTGCCTGCCTGCATGGTGTCTTCAGGCTCTCCCTTCCGAGAATTTCACCCTCCTCCCTGTCCTCAAAGACACCCAGCAACATGCCGTTCTTTTCCCAAGACCCTGGCCGGACTCGCTGCAGAGAGCATCACAAGCCATACTTCTTCACTTGTTTTTACAGAACAAACTCTTGAGCGGTGACATAAAATATCATGTCTCCTCTTTCCCCCTCGCAGTGGGAGAAGGAAAAAAGAAGAAAAAAAAACGCTCTGTGGTCATTTCTCTTTGTGGATTTTGGCATTTCATTGGAAAGTGCCAATAGGTACTCATTTTTTATGCTCCTCTGGAAAGCTGTACTCAGCCTTCCAAGTCACAAAGCAAACTGAGGCCCTGACGGTTCTCCAGACTCAGGTCAGAAAGGTGGGGAACTTTTATTTTTCTAGGCAGGGAGTGCATGAATAATCCACTTGCGACCTGCTTCGCTGCCCCGAGCCCTCCTCTGCAGCCAGCCTCCCTTCTCCAAGAACTCTGCATCAATCTGTCGCTGACGGTCAGCAGAGCAGCAAAGAGCCAGTGTTATTGTGAGCCTCCGGGGGGAATGCCCTGCCTCCCAGCTGGTGATCAATCTGGGTTAGACGGCTGCATGTTCGCCTCTACAAATGAGCTGGACCCCTCTGCCACACAGCTCTGCCAACTTTTGAAAGAAAGAGTCTGTTTCAATTCTTTTCGGCGGTAAAGACAAAAAGTCTGTCTCCCTTTACACAACCAGCTATTGAAAAATCCATGCAAATATCCACAGCCGGGATCCTAAGGAAATCATCTGGAGAGGTCAGGAAGTTGCCTCCCTCCCCCACCCCGAAAAAAAAGAGAGAGAATGTATGTGAAGTGTGTATTCACACACATACACACGATAACCAGCTTTTGGTTTTCTTTTGTAAAGACGATGCATTCACGATACGAATTGTACCATCTCTTGAGACTTCTCACGTCCAGATGAGATGGTCCTGGGGTTTAGGATTTTTAGTTCGCCTCTCTAAGCTCCAGGGGAAGCCAGCATCGTGATCCTGCCTTGAACAGTGCTACAGAACTTTCCCTGGAGGGCTAATATAACGAATTAACGTAGAATGACCAGGTCTCGGCTGGAGAGGATTCTGCTGAGTCCGTGCTAATTGGACACAACGCGTCTTACTAGTCGCAAACTCTTTTTTTTCTTTCAAGATTTTATTTACTCGAGAGAGAGCGCATGAGAGCCGTGGGGAGGGGCAGAGGGAGAGGGACAAGCAGAGTCCCCACTGAGCAGGGAGCCCGATGTGGGACTCTATCCCAGGACTCTGGGATCATGAGCTAAAGGCAGACGCTTAACCAACTGAGTGACCCGGGCGCCCCTCTAGTTGCAAACTTTTAAGAGATCTTTCTTCGAGTCGGCTAGTGCAGAAAGGGGCCATGTGGTCCAGGAAGCGTGGCACAGCAAAGGGCCTGAGTTGGTGGAGGTGAAGGAGCGAGTAGCACAGTGTGTGAAAGGTTAGTGGACAAGGGACAGAGTGAGCCCCTGTGCACGGGAGCAGAAATGCGAGGCAGGAGTCGTGTGGGGCGTCCGGGTGGCTCAGTCAGTTGTGCATCTGCCTTGATTTCGGCTCGGGAGTCATGATTTGTAATTTCAGGGTCATGAGATCGAGCCCTGCATCGGGTTCCGTGTTTAGCACGGAGTCTGCTTGAGATTCTCTCTCTTACACTGCCCCCTCCCCGCTTGTGCTATTTCAAATAAATGAAATCTTATAAAAAAAAATAGGAAAGTCATGTATCGTTTGGTGGGGGTTTAGTAACACCAGTGGTCGTTCTTTCTTGTCTCTGATCACCCCAGCCCGCGAGATGAGCAGATTCTGTGGTCACTGAGTACAGAGGTGTAAGGGAGCAGTGGGAGTTTTTTGCCCCTTGGTCAGGGGAGGCGGGGTATGTCATTTTTCCAGAGAGCGTGGGGCTCTCCGGACCCCGGGAGGAGCTGGTAAAACTAAGGCGTAGATGAGCTAGAAAGAGGAAGCTCTGGAAAGAGAGGGTGGGAATCACTTTGGCCTTGAATGGGGGCTGAGCTGGGCCATTGTCCTTGAAGGAAGAGTGGGTGGTAACTTTGGGGACAGGGGGCCCATGGTTTAAGCATTGGGAAACTCCTGAAGATTATTCAGAATGACAGTGACGGCAAAAGAGAAAGAAAAAGGGGTTTGCATGGATTTCATTGGGCGGTGACGTGGAATATCATGGATGTCTGTGGCCCGTTGGATTTGGGGGGAAGCCTTGACTAGGGTGGTGACAAAGAATGGAGGGAGGAGTACGTTGGAGAGAGAGAAAGGAGGGATCTGCAAGCTTTGGGGACGGATCCAAGGGGGGGTCTGAGGGCCGTGGGATGAATGAGAGGTGGCTCCCAGCCCCAGTAAGTAATGGTACCAGGGACAAATCTCCACACTTTATAGAGTCAGAAAATCTCTCTAACGTCATCTCCTTCAGTGATTCCCCCATCTAGGATCTTGTGGAGTAATTCAGGTCGGAAGTCACTAGACTCTGAAAGTAATTATCCCCTCTTTTCTTTATGGCTTCCCTTCTTCCTGCCTTTCCTGGCGAGATCTTCCAGGGCTCTGCAGACGGGCTGGCTTATGCCACCGCCATGCCTGGCTGCCAGCTTCCCCTTACCTGTCCCGATCACGGTTGGAAAAATCCCACGTGTCTTTATTTGTCACATACACCAGGGGATATTCTGGTGAGAATTTTTTAAATGGATTAAAAAAAAAGGGGGATATGGCAGAAGGTTCCAGCTCCAGACCTCCCCTTGCCCAATCAGGAAGGCTGATCAGCGGTCCTTCCTGATAAAAATGACCGAATTTAGGGGCACCTGGGTGGCTCAGTCGTTAAGCGTCTGCCTTCGGCTTAGGTCATGATCCCAAGGTTCTGGGATCGCGCCCCACATGGGGCTTCCTGCTCAGCAGGAAGCCCGCTTCTCCCTCTGCCTGCTGCTCCCCCACTTGTGTTCTCTCTCTCTCTCTCAAATAAATAAATAAAATCTTTAAAAAAAAAAAAAAAAAAAGACAGAATTTATATGGAGGACAGTATAGTAGTGGTGGTTCATAACCATCCATTATCCCGGTGTGGAGAGGATATGGCTCTTGGAGATAAAAGTTCATTTTGCAAAATGGTTAAAAAAAAAAAAAAAAAAAAAAAAGCCAACCTTTTAATTGTTCGCGACTCGATCTTGTCCAGCTGTGTTGCATCCTGCTGTGCTCAAGTAAATCCTGTGTTAAGCCCTGGTCTGTGTTAAGAGAGAGACGGTATTAGAATCAAAAGAAGTAAGGGTCTTGCCCTCCCCTGCATTATTGAAAAATCATCCTTTGTATTTGATTTGGTTCCGCATGCTGCATTAAAGGGCTGGAACACATTATCTCGACTCGGGGACCAAGCCCCAGTGGAGCTGGCAAATAACGTGTCATGTGGAGGCCGGGGGTCTGGAGCAGGGCTCAGCAGACTGGAGCCCATTGCCTCTTTCTGTATGGTGCACAAGCTAAGAACATAGGATTCTAGATTTTTAAAGGGCTGAGGAGCCCCAAAGCAGGAGAGTATTTCATGACCTGTGAAAATGATACGAAATTCAAACGTCAGTGTCTGGAAAGTTGTTTTTTCTTTTTTTCTTTTGAAGACAGCCCTGCTTGTTTGATTACATATTATCTATGGTTGCTTTTGTGCAAATTGTCACAGAGACATATGGCCTGCAAAGCCTAAAATATTTACCATCTGGCCCACAGCAGAAAATGTTTACCAACTCCTGGCCCCAGACCCGAACGTGCATATGAATTACCTACGGATCCTGTTAAAATGCAGATCCTGAGTCAGGAGGCCAGAGGTGAGGCCTGGGAGTCTGCCTTTTTGACAGTTTCTAGACGGTGTCAGAACCACTGCTCTTTGGGTCACACTTGGATTTGCAAGGGCCTAGGTATTTAGAACAAAGAAAGCAAGAGGTATACTGTAAAGGGGAGATTATAGAATTTTTTTTTAAGATTTTAGTTATTTGACGCAGAGAGAACAAGCAAGGGGAGCTGAAGGCAGAGGCAGAGGGAGAAGCAGGCTCCCCACTGAGCAAGGAGCCCGCTGCGGGGCTCGATCCCAGGACCCTGGGATCATGACCGGAGCCGAAGGCAGACGCTCAAACAACCAAGCCACCCAGGCACCCCTCCTAGAATTTTTCAAGTAGAAATAGGCTTGTTCTACTTTATTCCAGAGGCCAGAGCTGGGAAGCATAGGTGCCAGTGTTGGATTTTACTCCAGGAAGCGCTTTCTAACGAGTAACCGGAATCATAGAATCATTGCAGGGGCCGCAAGTAAATGTCAAGCGGAGAGAGAAGTTTCTTGAGTTGCGCCATGGCTGGACTTTTCGAGTGGAAAGTGGTGCTTGAGATCCTTCCAGGGTAGTGCCTTTGACAATGAAGAGAGGAGGAGCCGATCTCTAGGAGGGAAGGCGGAACCGCGCGTTCGTTGCATGTCAGGTGGAAGGACCCCGTCTAACACGGGTGGTGTCGTTTCATTAATCTGTCAGCTGGTGCAACACAACCTGTGTGAGAAGCTAGCAAGGCCTGCCCATCAGCACATGCCTCAAAATCAGCAGTGGTTTTTAGAATTCAATTTGTACTTCCAGCCCCTCGAGTTGCCCCTCGTGTGCGCGGAGAAGCCCACGCTTGCCTGACTCATACAGTTCTCCTGCTCACTTAGAATCCCGGCCCTTGCTCCTCTCCACTTGGGTCCATTTCTCCCACATCCCATCCCTCTAATCTCTTTTTTTTTTTTTTTTTAAGATTTTATTTATTTATTTGACAGAGAGAGAGCGCGCACACGAGCAGGGGGAATGGCAGGCAGAGGAAGAGGGAAAAGCAGGCTCTCGAAGAGCAGGGAGCCTGATGTGGGACTCGAACCTAAGACCCCGGGATCATGACCCAAGCCAAAGGCAGACACCCAACCGACTGAGCCACCCAGGTGCCCCCCTTCCCCGTAATCTCAATACCGGCCTGGGGAAAAGGCTCCGTGCTTGTCATGGGATCCCCCAGCTGCAGGCTGTCGTAGTCTCTGATGAGTGAACCCTCTTGTTCATGGCTCCATGAAGAAGTCCTTTTTAGGGTCACCTGGGTGGCTCAGTCAGTTAAGCGGCTACCTTCAGCTCAGGTCATGATCCCAAGGTCCTGGGATCGAGCCCCACGTCGGGCTTCTTGCTTGGTGGGGAGCCTGCTTCTCCCTCTGCCCCTGCCTGCCGCTCTGCCTACTTGTGCTCTCTGTCAAATAAATAAAATCTTTTTTAAAAAGTCCTTAAAAAAAAAAATAGGCAGGAAAGAAACTAGCCAGTTGGAGCAAGACGATAAATGTTGGAGAATGTAGCATACTTAGACAGATGAGTGAGTCATAGAGTATTTGAGCCACCTGATATGTAGCTATTGATGAATACGTTCAGAACCATAAAACTCATTCGGCTAATAGGACACCGATCTGCCCCAAACCCAGTGAGCGCGGCTGTAGCCGGGGGTCTCGTAGTGTTTCCTACTCCGAGTGCTTTTCATTTCAGCTTGTCACGGGCCTTTAAGGACATGATTTATGCTTCCTAATCCCCCCGGGGAGGTTAAGTATTTTCATATTTATTGCACGGAAGAGCATTCTGTGATTGCTTGCCTGTCCTGAAAATCAGTTTGGCAGGAAAAGGACGCAAGAATTCTGACCTCAGCTCCGTATCCAAACCAGGAGTCAGCGCTTGAAAAATGGGAATCAATATCTTGCCGGGGGAGTGTGTTTCATTCTGCTAACCTGGGGAAGAACAGATGTGGGAGGCAGTGCACACACAATGTGGCTTGTTCTTTTTGTAAATCCGCCTGCCGCCCCCGCATCTCCGAGCCCGGCCACGTCCATACCGGCCAAACATCTTTCAACTCGCTCGGGCTTTTCAGACGGTTCTTCATCATCCACTCTATTATGTTCATCGCCACCAAATTGTTATCCTGATTATTAAAAGCTGAGTAGCCCGGAGTCTAGATTCAGTCCTAAGCATGTTGGCAATCCTTAGTGTTTTTTTTGGGGGGGGGGTGCTTACTGATATTTTTCAAAATCCTGGCCCTTTTAGGGGTACCTGGCCGGCTCTGCTGGTGGAACGCACGACTCTTGATCTCAGGGTTGTGAGTTCGAGCCCCACGTTGGGCGTAGAGAGTCCTTAAAGATAAAATCTTGAAAACAGAAAATTCTGACCATTTTAGATGCCCGTCCTTGCTCTGGTTTATCTTGTGGGTGTGGGTGCTACATCCCATCACTTTTACCACCGAGCGGATACCCTCAGGTACCTTCCCCTGCTTTTCCTGTTCCTTCTTGGGGGCATCTCAGGCAGTCCTTGGGTTGATTATGGTTCTCGTTCTCTCTCTCTCTCTCTGCAAGTGAGAATTTCGCTTTAAGAAAACCATTTTAGGACCCATGCAAGTTGTTCCATTCAGTTAGTGGGATGGATTATTACCCCTCTGGCTCTTGCTTTGCTCACTTCCCATAGTTACTTCCTAGTCATTCCCTCGCGGCAGACTTTCCAGTTTTCTTCCACCCAGTAAACCACTCATATCAATCTTTTTAAAAAATACCATTTTTTTGGGGCGCCTGGGTGGCTCAGTGGGTTAGGCCTCTGACTTCAGCTCAGGTCATGGTCTCAGGGTCCTGGGATCGAGCCCCACATTGGGCTCTCTGCTCAGCGGGGAGCCTGCTTCCCGAACCCTCTCCCTCTGCCTGCCTTTCTGCCTACTTGTGATCTCTCTTTCTGTCAAATAAATAAATATAAAAAAAAAAAACATTTTTTTTGCCATGTGACTTCAATGCTCAGAAATCTTCAGGTGTTTCCTTAATATCTGATGGATGATGTTAAAACCCCTTGTGTCAGTATTTAAGGCCCTTTTTATTTTATTTTTAAATTTAATAATTTTTTTTTTTTTTTTTTTTTTTTTTTTGCAGAGAGAGAGCATGAGCAGGGCAGGGAAAAGGCAGAGAGAGAGAGAGAATTTCTAGTAGACTCTGCACCCCAGAGCTGAGCCTGACGCAGGCTCGATCTCACGACCCTGAGATCACCACTTGAGCCTAAATCGAGAGTCAGACACTTAACCAGTTGCACCACCCAGGGACCCTTTAAGGCCCTTTTTAATCCAGTTCTCATTTTCTTCTGTGCCACATAAGTTTCTTCTGTTTCAATTCCAAATGTGCCTTTTACGTACCTGTTAGTGTTCTGGTGCTCTAAGCAGTGGGAATGAAGCATTATGATTGTAACGTCCTTGGGGACACGGTGTGTTTTCGCAGTGCCACTAATGATAAAGGCAGTGTTGAGAACAGCTGAGTCACACAGGTAAGCGCCCCTAAAATCCCAGGCTGTCCAGGACCCTGTCCTCAGTTTCCGCTTACTCTCTGTGCTCTCCCCACATCCACTCCCATCCCTAATGGCTGGTCAGTATCCACAATCCATCCCTGTGCCCCCAGCCTCCTAGGGGTGCCGATCGGTTTTCACTCTGTTTCCCCAAAATCCCAGATTGGCATTTCCGCTTTTACTGAGCATCCTTACCTGGAGGGGGTCCCGCAGAGCAACATGTCTAACACTCCACCCCTTACCTTCCGCCGCAACCCGTTCCGCTCCTCACCTTCTTTGTCGGTCATCGTTGTGGCCATCCCGCTTACCTTCCGGGTCAGGCCGCTGTAGCCCGTTGCTGAATTCAGTTCATTTCACCCCTCCGATGGCCTCTCCCATCTTTTCTCCCCACCTACACCGCCTCCTCCTCATCCCAGGCTCCAGCTTTTCCCTTTGAGAACCGCTGCTGCCCCTGGCAGGTTCACCTGCCACCAGCGTCCAGTGCCCTGCTCTGTCTGCCCCTCCGCGGACAGAACCGGCTTCTTAGAAACGACTAGCAACCTCTCGTGGCTCCTTGTCCCATTTAGGGCAGAAGAACAGCGGTCAGAGGCTGGCGTGCTAACCCTGTGGCAGCCTCACCTGTTGTCCATTTCACTCCTCCGCCTTCTTACATGTTGTTCCCTCTCCCTGCGATGCTGTTCCCGCCTTTCCTGCCTAAAAGACACAGTCAGAGCTCAAACATCATCTCCTCCATGAACCTCTTTGGTTGGGTTCTCGCCGTACTGCGTGTAACCCCTGTTTGGGATCATCCCCCCCCCCCCATTTTAATATCTGTGACCCTGGTTCTCACCATACTTTGTGCAGCCACTCAAGTACTCACTGTTTGGGATCCCCACCGCTTCAGTATCTGTGACCTCAGAAGTGCTTCATAGTCAGGACAAGGGACTACATCAGTCTTGCTGTCTCCAGTAGGGACAATTGAGTGAATGTGTCCTGAGCGACAGTTGTGGGCTGGGGACACTGCGGAAGGCTTTGTGACGGAGGAGGCTCCTTGGCTCCATCAAAACCACTAATTGAACGTCTGTTCAGTGCAAGTGCTCACAATAAAGTTACAAGGAGGGAGTAATTATTTCCATTTTGCAGAGCTAGAGAAACCAAGACTCGGGTTAAATTATCAGGGCGCGATTCTATCGCTAATAAGCAAAGGAGTCCTGATTGGCACCCAGGTTGGTCTGGGGTCCAGGCTTATGCCTTGTCTTTACCGTGTCAAAATGCTGGTGTCACAGAATAAATCTTAAGAGTGCCTTCTTGCTAGGCCCTCCACGAGGATAGCGATTTCGTGATTATAAAGCACTTGGGAGCTCGCAAAGGAAGCCCGTGGTTTTGTAGGGGACTGGAAATGTTTTCACAACTGCTTCCCTGCCTGCCTCTCTATCTGTGTGCCCTTAATATTGTCTGACTCACAAAGGAAAATTGTTGATCCACAGAGAACCGGTTTAACTTTTCTTCTCCTCCATCTCAAGAGTATCCCATGGAGGACAATGTTTTAAACGGCACCTGAGCTATAAACAATTTATTCTGAAGGTAACAGTGTTAGTACTGCAGTATGTAAGCCTTTAGCTAATAAAAATCAAAGTAGCCTAATTTGGAAAGTACACCGAAGGTTAGAGCGAAAGCTTGTAAATGTTTTCAAAGACTAGGGATTTAATTCTATCACCAGCTAGCAAAATCAATGGTCCAGCTGTTAGCTCTGAAACAGATGCGGGTTGGAAATGAAATGTTAGTTTAAACGCATTGGTCATTAGAAATCAAAAGGAACGTGAAGTACATTTTTCTAGTTTATGAGAAACAAGGGTAAAAGTTCCCCCAAACACATTTGTGGTAACTGGGTTTAAAATTGCTTCCTCATCTTTTCTTTTAGCGTCCCGATGCTTCGTGTGGTCTATGTTGGGACGATGGGGGCATTTCTTTCTTTCTTTCCTTTCCTGTTGAGCTGCAGAGGTTTGGGAATCAATGAAGAGTGGAGTCAGGAGATGTGAAATCCACTTTTCCACGTGTCCAAGCTGCTCGCTGTAGATTGCAAGCTGCCCGCCAGACTCTTTGAGGAATGGGAGGTTACTCTCAATAATGTGCCGAGATTGACCTGAAATATTTAGCCAACACATCTGCTCGCAAGCACCGGCCTCGTGTAAGCTTATGCTGGAATTAATTAACTCTGGTGGGTGCTCCAAGATGTTTTCTCCATGTCTCGTTTTGCCATCATAAGCCTGAGGAAGTCCATCGGAACTTCTTTATTTTTCCTTGAGAATGGCTTCAAAACAAAACAAAACCTGGAGAGCAGTGTGTTCTGAGTTGAAACCGATGTTAAAGCAAAGCATCTGAGCTTCATTTCTTCTAATGTGGGTTTTTAACGTTGGATTCCGGTGGAGCTGTATCTCTTTCCTCCACGACAGTAACGTCGCTGAAAAACACATTTGCTCGTGTTGTTAGGAAACGGGAGGCTGAGTCCAAGGGAGCAGACAAGGTGCCGAGCCACTCACAGCATTCCAGAACGTTTTGCGAAACGAGATGGTAGCCCGGAAACCTCCCAGTTTCAGAAAGGGAGGGAAGGGCGGTTTCTGGAAAGTGTGTGTACACGCACAGCGATCCCCGTCCCGACGGCATCGCGGGGACGCCAAGATGTTTGGCGTAGGTGTTCCTCTTAGCCCATTAATCTTGCACAAATGCACTTTGCCCTGTTGCTTTTCTTGGTAAAACGGAGAGACGCCTACCTTCTAGATGGAGAGTTTCTGTTTGCGGCGATGACACAATTTTGGAAATAGACAGTGGGGAGGGTTGTGCGACACCGTGAACGCAGCTAATGCCACTGAATTGCACACTTAAACATGGTTAAAATCAGGGTGCTGGGCTGGCTCGGTCCGTGGAGTGCGCGCCTCTTGATCTCAGGGTCGTGAGCGGGAGCCCCACGTTGGGTGTAGAGATCACTAAAAGAAAGAAACTTCAAAAAAATGGTTAAAATGGCAAATTTTACATTACGTGTATCTTGCCACTGTTTAAAAAAATTATGTAATACACCAGAACCCACTGCATTGTGTACTTTAAATGGGTGAATTTATGGCATATGAATTGTATCTTCCTAACGCTGTTAAGGAAACCTAAGTAGAGTTAGGGAGTGTGATGTTCTGATTAGCTGAATGCTCTAGTAATTAAGGACGAATGCACTTGCACCAAAACTAACAGGTGAAAGGTATTCTTATGTGGGGTATAAGATGAACTTGAAAAAGATTTTTGTGTGTGTGCTCCAGTGGGTCGTATATTCCGTTAGTTATGTATCTTTAGAAATATGACACTTAGCTAGCTACAGTGTCTGAATAGACCTGGGTTGTCTAGTCCAGGGGCCACTGGCCACACATGGCTGTTTGAGCACTGGGAACGTAGCCGGTCTAAACTGAGATCTGCGTGTGCAAAGTAACGCTGAATTTTTAAGATTTGGTATGAAGAATACAAAGTGTCTTGCTGATAATTTTTCTATTGATTGCATGTTGAAACGATGGTATTTTGGATATATTTGGTTATATACGGTATACTGTTAAATATATCTGTTCCTTTTTACTTTTTGAATGTGGCTACTAACAATTTTTTAATTGAATGTGTGACTCAGGTTACGCATTTCGATGGGACAGTCTGGTCTAGAAATCAGACTGACCCCACCCAGGATTCACGGACTTTGCGAGAGATTAAGAATCACTTCTTTCCCCCCCCCCCTTAAGATTCTATTCATTCATTTGAGAGAGAGAGAGAGAGTGAGAGAGCACAAGCAGGGGGAGAGGCGGAGGGAGAGGGAGAAGCAGACTCCCTGGTGAGCTGGGAGCCCAACGTGGGGCTCGATCCCAGGACCTGGAGATTACAGCCCGAGCCGAAGGCAGACGCCCAACCATCTGAGCCACCCAGGTGCCCCGAGAATCACTTCCGGTGACTGCGTAGAATACAGAAGCATTCCCTGAATCGGCCTGGAGGTTAAGAGCATTTACCTCCCGAACCTTGGCTGCGCCCTTGTCTCTAATTCCGAGTGTTTGCAAATGGCTGAGCCAGGACAGGTCCTTCTCTCACCAGGTTGAGGGAATACGCTTTGATCTGCTGGGACGCGTGGTTCCGTAACACAAGGGAGCGTAATCGGAAAGCTGAGGAATGGTGTCAGTAGGTCCTGGAGGTTGGATTGGTTCAGAGGCAGTTTTTCTTTGGCAAGAGGAACAGGAGCAGCAGGACTAGAATTACAGCCTTTGACAAGGAAGGAAAAGAACCCTCACAGGCAGCAGACGCACTTTCAACTCTGTTTTAAGAAAATTAAAAATGTGCGCCTCTACCCAGGGCCCCCTCCCTAGAGAAGCACCCCCAGCCGTGCGTGTAGGACTCTGGCTCTGGGCGGGGGGTGTGTGTTGGGGGGAGCAGAGATGCTCCCTCCGGCTCGGGACCTCTCGGCGTCTGCATGCCAGCCTTGCCGCTTGGTTGTCCCATGCGTGTTTAACACCCACTGAGACGGTCACGGCCACAGCCACGCTGCTTGCCTGGGCTGGCCACGTCCTCTCCCTAGGTATTAATTATTCTCTCGGTTAGTGCTCTGGTTAGAGTTACATAGGTTTCAAGTGGTCTAGCCTGATGTTTTCCACCATAAGCCCTGTTATTTTTAGAGTGTGGTTTTTTGCAGGATGTGAGGATTTTCAGGAATGCGTATACCCTATTATAGCCAAACCCAGCCCCCGGCCCCGAACTGTGTTGTGCGCCGCCCAGGGGACACTGCTGCCCCACGGGGAAGGTGTGCTTCTTCCCAGCAGTTGAGACCGTCGTGTGGGTTGACCAGTATGGCTGGATTAACATTGTTATGCCTACGATATGGTGTATGTAAGTCCGTGGGCTGCCTGGGGACCGGCCTTCTAGATACACAATGTCATTTCTATGAGAAAATGTATTCTGGCCTTGAGTTCTAAACAGTCAATTCACTAACACACTTTTGGAATTCCTTCTCTTCCCAAATTGGCAAAACCTTTAGGAAGCCACTCTCCTACCACAACCCCCACTGTGGAGAAAGTGGGAAATGTGAACTTGGGGAGCTGAAGGTCATTGTGAAAATCAGAGAAATGAGAGGATAGATAGTGGTAAAACGGGAATTTCAGACTGCCTTCCCACCTCCCAAGTAATAAATACATCGAGGCATAACTCCCATTGAGTTATTTTGTTGTCTTGGGTCAGAGCCTCTGAAAATCAGAGAATAGGCTTTTCCACCCCAGTTCTTTATTAATCTAGGGGGAGATCCTTCAGAATGTCAGAATTCAGGACTTGGGCGCTGCTTTGGCACTTTAGCAAATTAAAAGGCAGATTGGGTTCTAATTCACAGGGTGCCTTTTAGTGGTTGGCCGGTCCTACGTGAGAAGAGAGGGAGCAAGTGGTACAGGATAAAGGGCGTGGCCTTGAAGCCATGGTTCCGGTTCTGTGTGCGCATGTGCGTGAGTCAGAGGGCGGGGCAGAGACGGAATCGGACTTGTCTGTGGAAGTGCAGGCCTTTAGGTGTGTGTATTGAGCTTTTGTGTGCAGGGATGGACCCGCGCCGCTCCAGAGAGTTCCAGGGGTCTGAGCTGAGCCGGACATCAGCAGACTATCTCAGAGGCTCTCAGGAGAGCGTGTGAGACCGTGCAGTTTCCCTGTCACTTACCCGGAAGGAGAACCAATCCTGCCCTTCCTCTGCAAGTGTTACAAAATTTTGATCATAATGGATGATAAGGAAATTATTCAAAACCGTGTGCTTTTCACCGTGAAAACCTTTAGGTGGTAACATTCGAAGTCCGTGCAGGGTTCTGGAGCTGTAGCTATTATCTGTCATTATTAAGAGCAGCTGTTAAATGGGGCACCGCCCCCCCCCCTTTCCAGGCACACATCTTTGTTTTAATGACAGAGGAATCATGTCATTTATTGCGCGGATATTAATAGGAGACATAATTTTAAATTACAGCGAATATGTGAAATATGGCTAGTTAGGCTTTTGAAAAGAAAGAACCTGGCTAGGGGCGGAGGGGGGTGCTTGATGGAAGTTTTTGAGGTTTCGTAGAGGGTTGAATGATGATTCTCCCTAAAAGGTATTTTTCTCTCTGCACAACTTTGGATGAAATAGTATCGTGTTTCAGACAAAAAGCCAGCTGATTAGGAAGAACGTATAGACAGGAGGGCCAGATTTGCTCATTATTTATACACAGGGTTTGAAAAATAGCCCTTCTCCTCGTCTGAAACTGTGGCCTGCGTCCCACCCAGCAGAAATCCTGAGCATTCATCAGTATGAACCGCAAATGCCGCCCGGTTCGTGGACGTCTTCCTGTGCTTCCCAGGAGGGGATGATCTCTTCATCCTATAACCCCCGGAGCGCTTGGTGCCCCTCCGGCATCCCATGTCAGAGAGTATCGCTGGTGTCAGATGATTTATCCTTATTTCTGACTTTGTTCTCTCTCTCCGCTGAATTCCAAACTCCTCAAGGGAGGAACTCCATCCTATCTCTGTGGCCCTGGAAGATGTACAGAGTGCCTAGGGCAATAGGCAACTTCGAGAAAGATACTATTTTCAATTTGGAGTTTGCTCCTCGGTTTATTTTATTATT
>CM052891.1:48885548-48912085 GCA_028534135.1 Potos flavus
GTCAGAGAAACTCCTGCCTCCGCACCCAGTGGTTTTAGTATCTACTGATGATCCTTCCCTAAATTAATCATTATATAGGTGGTTACAAAATGGTATGAATCTTTGACTTTTTTATGGGTGGTAAAACTATACAGAAAAGCCTAGAAGCAATTCTATAAAAGTCATAGTGGCAGTTACTTTGGGGGAGGGAAGAGGTGGTGATTAAATAGTTGGAGACATGGGAGGCGGGAAGGAGAAGAAGGGTGTTAAAGTGTTTGCAGCCACCTCTTTCTTGGCTGACGTGATCGCTAAATGGACATATTTACATTGTAATAATTTACTGAGCTGTACATCTGTTTTCTGTATGTATACTTTCCCGTATGTGAAAAAGGTTAAGATTTTAGCATGGAAGTTTCACGATAACATTTACATTTGTGTTTCAAAGATTCATTGCTCATCGTGACTTATTTAATATTTTATGTTTATTTTACCATGATTTGATCTGGATTTATCTTTTTTCCATTCTTCATCATCTGAAAATTTTTTTTTTTAAGGATTTTATTTATTTATTTATTTATTTGACAGAGAGAGAGAGAGAGAGAGAGACAGCAAGAGAGGGAACACAAGCAGGGGGAGCTAGAGAGGGCTTCCTGCTGAGCAGGGAGCCTGATGCGGCACTCGATCCCAGGAACCTGGGATCATGACCTGAGCCCAAGGCGGCCACTTAACGGCTGAGCCACCCAGGCACCCCTGAAAATACTTCTTTAAGTAATTTTTTTTTTTCAGGGAAATTTTTTTTTTCCCTGAAAAAAAAATGTATATAGACACACATACTTGGGGGGATGTTTTTAATGATAATTATCTTTAAAATGTTTTTCTGAGGAGCACCTGGGTGGCTCAGTCGGTTGGCTTCCGACTCTTAGTTTCAGCTCAGGCCATGATCTCGGAGTCCTAAGATTGAGCCCCGCCGTAGGGCTCCACACTCAGCATGGAGTCTGCTTGGGCTTCTCGCCTTCTGTCCTCTACTGCTCCCCTGCTCGTGTGCAGGGGTACTCTCCCTCTTTCTCAGATAAATAAGTTACTTAAAAAAATGTTTTTCTGAGATACATGTATCATTTCTGTTTTTCTCCAGCTCTGAATACTTCTGCTGCTATCTACAAACGCAAGCCAGTCCAGCAGATTATACCCTCGGGCACTGAATATGAGTGGGGCGTGGGGCAAATGCACTTAGCCACTTAGCCCTCTTACATCCAGTGTTTCGCATGTTATTTACTCCACTCGGGCTGTCTTCCGGCCGCTGAGTTTGTGTTTTGACAGTTCGGAGCTGTAACAGCTGACGAAAGTGTCCAGGTGATATTGCTAAATTTGGCACGGAGAGAAATGTAGGAAGACGGTCTTGCTGGATCTTAAAACAGGACTTGTAGGGTAGCCAGCCCAGGTGCATTTGCAATGCAGTGAGGTTAAAGATGGGCAAGCAGTTAAGGATTTAGGGCAATTCTCCGATGCTCTGAAGGGCGTCACAGACATAACTGCAACATGGGACGAGCCAACCAAAAAATGACTGAGTGCTGGCTGGCTGACGCTCGGGCCCAAGGCCTGGTGGGGGCTCCAGGGCCCCAAACAGATGTGAGTGGTTACCTCTGCACGATCCTGCAAGAACTTGACTGTCACACACTCTGCAGTTCTGTTCCAGTTAGCGTTCCGATTTCCTGCAGAAACCGGCGGGGCGAGCGCTTCCCGACTTGACTCCCTCTCTTCCCTGAGCTTCAACCACAGCTCGGCTAGATTTTGAATCCTTAGGTCACAGCCTGTGTCCCTCACACCTTTTTACTAAATATTCAGTGTTTCACACTACCATTTGAGTGCGTCCGAATGTTTTTTCCTGAAATTCAGAAATGTCACGAGATCTTTCTAGACCTTTCTTGAGACTGTTGTTCAGACCTCAGTGAGGTTTTTAGTTTTGGTTTTGGTTTTGGTTTTTTTGACATGAAGACTCGAGTGTTTTGTCCGCTCAAGGAAAATTCATTATTTATTCGGTCATTGTTCCTCCTTCTGTTCTGGAATTTTTTTTATCCCTGTCGTTTTTGGTTTTCGCCTCCCGTATTTTGTCCTCTCTAACCTTTTTCTGTGAGTTCTGGGAAATCATTCAAGCTTGTTGCCTAAATCTTGTATTTAGATTGCCATCTGTTTAATTGCCTTCCTTATGTTTTTTTTTTTTTTTTAAGATTTTATTTATTTGACAGAGAGAGAGATCACAAGTAGGCAGAGAGACAGGCAGAGAGGGGGAAGCAGGCTCCCCACTGAGCAGAGAGCCCGATGCGGGGCTCGATCCCAGGACCCTGAGATCATGACCTGAGCCGAAGGCAGAGGCTTTAACCCACTGAGCCACCAAGGCGCCCCATTCCTTATGGTTAATTTGACAGTTGTATCTCTGTCTGGACGCAGGGTGACTAGTGACAGAGCTGTTCTCTCACTATGGCTCTGTGTTCTCGTCGCACTCAGTCACTGTCCTCTTGAGTCTTGTTTTTAAAAAAGAAACCGATTCCTCAAGATTTCTGCTTTTCTGGAAGGAATCGTCTTCCCTTGGGCAGAAGTGAGAGAGGGAGAGGCTGCTCCCTCATTTTGAGTGCTTTGTTTACTTACACTTGCTGCCTGTTTGCTCCTCTTCATACAAGAGAGATCAGTGTCCATCTGCTGTTAGAAGTGGGAAGGGTTGGGACGCCCGAGTGGTTCAGTCGGTAAAGCCTCTGCCTTCGGCTCGGGTCATGATCTCAGGGTCCTGGGATCGAGCCCCGCATCAGGCTTTCTGCTCAGCGGGGAGTCTGCTTCTTCCTCTCTCTCTGACCCTACTCCCTGCTTGTGCTCTGTCTCTCAAATAAATAAATAAAATCTTAAAGAAGAAGAAGTGGGAAAGTTCCTCTATGTCAGTGTAGGCTTCTGGGACACTTTTAGGCCCCGATGGCGGAAGAAGGAAGGGAGCCTGTGCTTTCTGCCTGGACTCATTCATCTGTCCCTGCCGAAGATGTGAGCAGGGGTAGTAGCTAAGGGGGGTTCCTCCTGGGCCTCCAAAGCCTGAGCTGGCCCCAGAGGCTCTGGTTGGGTGTGCTGGAGTTCCCCACCAACCGGCCCGTCGGGAACCCACGAGCGAGTTACAGCTTCTCCTTTGCTGAGTCACAGATTTCCTTCTGTTCCCAGTTGCTGTTACGTATTTGACCTCTTTTCCTAGTGATATTATTAGAGGCCACCCCCCCATTCTAAATCTCCATTATAGGGAATGGAGGGGGTTAAACGAACACCCTCAAGAAAATCTCTTTATTCACTCTTTGTTTTACCATTTGTATTTAAGTGTGATGAGAGTAGAAGCAAAAGGCCTAATTAATGATTCACAACCACCAGCGCCCACCGTGAGTACAAAAGGGCCCCAAACTTATCTGAAAACAGGTAGCACGAGTTCTGCCTTTAGATAGAATGTACCGACACTGCGACGGGGAGTAGAGAAAATTGAATATAATTACTTGGAGTCCGATATTTCGACACCACGTAGTTCTGACCGCTTTTAATCCCGTCCGTTCTGTGTTGGACTTTACACGTCAGGCGTTCCTCTCTGCATCGGGGGGGAGGGGGGGTGATGGGAGAGGGGACCACTCCACTCGGTGTCTCAAGTTAACACGTGAGCGAAATAGAAGCTTCTCAGAACCCAATGCAAATCCTTACCAGGAAGCAAAAGACGAGTTTCTCTTGAGAGGCTGGACTGCCCGGAACCCAGAAGAGTCAGCTGGTGATTTCTCCACACCTGTGTCCTCTGCACACTGTGTTTAAATTTGCTGGTTCGAGACTGTGGTCAGGGGAATTCCCACCTTAGCTTGTGGGCCGCAGAGTGGGAATTCCCCCAGGCTCCCTGCCCTTGGAAATCTGGGGAGTTCCTACCAGCTGACGGGGGTGGGGGGGGTGGGGGACGCAACCCCCCAGGGGCGGTATAAACCTTTTACAAACGGATTTGACAGTGCGTTTCTAAGTCCAGGCAGCGGTCCTAACCACAGGCTGTTAACTTAAGGAAATGAGGCAAAAGAAGGAAAATGATCACGGAGGGAAGAATCCGTTGACTCCTTATGTGTAAATATAGAAGCATTCTCTGTACCCCACAATGGGCTATTTTAAATGAGTGTTTATTTAATGGAATGAGTATTTTGTAACCATTAGAAATTATAACTGTGAATGGAGACTGGCAACATGAAAGAGCACAAAAGATACCATGTTCACGGGGGAAAAGGCTTATGTGTTGCAATTATATGAAAATCATATGTTTATGTCAAATTTAGGAGACATCACATAGAGGTGATTACTGGGGCTTCTGAATAACTTTTGACTTCCCCCCTTCCCCCATTTATCAGCTGCTATTAAATAATTTTTACCACTTAAAAAAATAGAGTCGGTTTTGTAGACAAACCAGTAATCAGAAGAGGTTTACCAACCCAATGAAAAACTTTGTGTTTGGTCTGAGATTAAAAACATCAACCCCTTTGGGGTACCTGGCTGGCTCCATCGGAGGAGCACGCACACTCTTGATCTCAAGGTCGTGAGTACGAGCCCCACCGCTGGGTGTAGAGATTACTAAAATAAATAAATAAACTTAAAAAAAAAAAAAAAAGATTCAACCCCCTGTGTTGCCTACTGAGCTTGGCCGAGCTCATCCCCTACGAAGTCTTGATTTACATCTAAGCCGTACATATTTATGTAAAGTTTAAAAGGAATCTATCTAGAAACCCAATTAACCTGTAACAAGGACAAATATTTAGTGTCAAAGAATGTTTCGCACTTGACTCTCTTTTAGTGGCAGAGGCTAATCAGGCCTGAATTTTATATTGAATATGGCAGCATTAGAACGTAATTAGACTGTGATCGGTTGCATGTACCACACAACTATATGAAACGTAACTGTCACGTGGAACAGCCTGATAGGACACAAAGAAGGGGTGATAAAAACATTCGCTTTTACATATGCTCCTGTGTATAAGCTCATCTGTGGTCCGTGCTGACTTAGACAAAAGCTTAAGGGGCATGTCGGTCCTCACACCGCCTTGTATTCTATGCCCAAAGTGTCAAGGTATCACAAGGTCTCGGGGCGCCTGGGGGGCTCAGTCGTTAAGCGTCTGCCTTCGGCTCAGGTCATAATCCCAGGGTCCTGGGATCGAGCCCCACATCGGACTCCCTGCTCCGCGGGAAGCCTGCTTCTCCCTCTCCCACTCTCCTTTCTCTTCACTCTCTCTCTGTGTCTCTTTCGGTCAAATAAATAAATAAAATCTTAAAAAAAAAAAAAAAAAGATATCACAAGATCTCGAAATCAGTTCCTCTGAGGGTCCGCCTGAGTTTTCCAGCTAAGTGCCTTTCTCCCAAAACACAAGAGTAGGGAGGTAGATGAGAAGTGCCTTGAGGAAGAAAGAACACTGGTGTTGTGTTCTAGAAATGACTAAGGTGGACGGTGAAGAGCCGGCAGGTTCTTGGTTCAATGTATAGAACTTTGTAATAATTAGAGTTACCCCCCAGCTCAGGCAAGGAGCTGAGTTCCTGCTGAGTTTCCAAGTTACCAGTCACAGGAGCATTCAGCAAAATGTTAATCACCCTGCTGCTAGGGTTTCTATAAAAAAGAAGAAAAACTGTGCACGATCACGTGACCTCTTGCCACTCTACAATTTTGTGATCCTAAGGCATTTGCTTTGTCTTTCCAGAACGCATGCCTGCCTGCCTTCCTGGAAAATCTTAGGAGTATCATAATATTGCAAACTTAATTTTTTTTTTCTGGTTTGCATTTTTAAATCGAGGCGCAGTTCACATACAACAAAACACCCAGATCTTTTGTATTCAGTTCTGTGTGTTTTGATAACTGCATGCGATTGTGTCATCCTTTAGAATCTTTCCGTCATCCCAGAAAATTCCCTTGTGTCCCCATCTAGTCGGTGCCCCTCACCACCCAGAAGCAGCTACTTTCGGATTTCTATCCAGTACGTTTGGTTTATCCTTATACTACATATAAATAGAATCAGGAAATATACATTGATTTTCATTTTCTTCTTTTAGCCAACAAAATGCTTTTGAGATTTATTAGATTGTTGCATTAATCATCAGCTCATTGTTTTTATTGTGGAATAGCATTCCATTATACAGATGTGCTTAGCAAACAGATTTGCTTATCCATTCTCCTACAGATGGATATATGAGTTGTTTCTAGTTTGGGGTTCTGACGAATAAGGCTCCTGTGTATATTTGTGTGCAGGTCTTTTTGAGAAATATGTTTTTGTTTCTGTTTGGTAAATGCATAGGAGTGAAATTTCTGGGTGGTAAGTTAGATAAATGGTTAACTTGATTAGAACCGGCAAATACTTCTACAATTACCTTTGTGCCAAATCATCCCCAGCAATTAGCATTGTCAGTCTTTAATGTTAGCATTCTAGTGGGTGTGAAGTAGTATCTCATTGTGGTTTAAATTTGCATTTCCCTAATGACTGATGACATCGAGCCCCTTTTGCTGTTCTAATCGGCCATTTGTGGGTCTTCTTTAGAAAACATCTGTTCAAATCTTTTGCCTATTTTAAAATTAGGTTGATTGGGGCGTCTGGCTGGCTCAGTCCTTTAAGCAGCTGCCTTTGGGTTCTGGGATCGAACCCCACACTGGGCTCTTTGCTGGGCAGGAGCCGGCTTCTCCCTCTCTCTCTGCTGCTCCCCCTGCTTGTACTCTGTCAAATAATTAAAATCTTAAAAAAATAAAATAAGATCAGGTTGATTGTCTTATTTCTTGTTAATAGATGGGTGTGTTCTTTATATATTCTAGATACGAACACTTTGTCAGATGTATGTCCTGCCGATATTTACCAGAGTGTGGGTTGTTTCTTAATTTTTGTCATGGTGTCTTTGGATGAGCAGAAATTTTTTATGAAGTCCAGTTGACCGCTTTCTTTTCCGTTGTGCATAGTCCTTTTATGTCCTATCCAAGAAATTTCTGCTTACCCAAGGTTAGGAAGATATCGTTTGATTGTTTTCTCCTGGAACCTTTCACTCCTAGGTCTCTGAACCATCTCAAATGAATTTTTTGCATCTGATGGGGGCAGAGTCAAGATTGTCTTCCTCGTATGGGTATTCACTTGTTTCAGTATCATATGTTGTTGAAAAGACTTTTCTTTGTGTATTTGACTTATTGTTACCTTTGTTGAGAATAGAGTACACACACACACACACACACACACACACACACAAACACACGGGTCTGTCTCTGGACTCTGTCTTGTTCCATTGATCCATTTGTTGTTCTGCCAATACCAAATGGTCAGGATTGCTACATATTTATAATAAAGCTTGGATTTTGGTAGTATAATACTTCCAACTTTTATTTTTTCTTTGACAAAGTTATTTTGGTTGTTCTATACTGTTTACTTTTCCACATATATTTTAGAATTGACTTTACAGTTTTATATTGTTTTTAACGCTAGGATTCTTTAAATTAATTGAATTTTTAATTTTAATTCCGGTGTAGTTGACATACAATGTTATATTAGCTTCAGGTGCGTCCCAGTGATTCGGCTGTTCCATACCTCACCCTGTGCTCATTACAAGTGCCCTCCTTCATCCCTATCCCCTGTTTCACCCCTCCTCCTCCATCTCCTCCCCCACCTCCTCCCCCACCCCTCTACCCCTCTGATAATCATCAGTTTGGTCTTTATGGTTAAGAATCTGTTTTGTGGCTTGTCTGTCTCTCTCTTTTTTTTTCCTTTGTTCGTTTGTTTTGTTTCTTAAATTCTACATATGAGTAAAAAACCTGCTAGGATTTTGATTGGGACTCCAGTGAATCTGTAGATCAGTTGAGAGAGAACGTATCTTTAAAACATTGAGTCTTTCAATCCATACACATGGTAGACAGCTGTGCATTTCTTTAGGTCTTCTTGAATTTGTCCCAGCACTGTTAACAGTTTTTAGTGTAAAAGTCTTGCCCGTCTTTGGTTAGATTTATTTCTAAGTGTCGCTGGGTGGACTGGGGAGACCCTGGGCCCTGGGGCCTCAACCCAGCCCGTCCCAAAAGTATTGTCGATGGTTCTTGGTCTTGTTAGGAGGAAGAATTCAAGGACAGACACAACACAGATGAGTGACCCAAGCAGGAAATCTTGTAAAAGCGGAAAATACACTCTTGAGATGTGAGAGCAGGCAAACCCTGGGGGTTGAGTTTCTATCTTTTATCGATGGTTGATGGTTGGTAACTAGGGCGTGGAATAGTCATCTCTCCAGGCAGGGATGCAGGGGTTTGCGCCTTTTCTTCCTAATTTGGTTGGTGGTTTCCGGTCATGGCAGCCGCCATCTTGGACCTGGCCGGTTTGATCTGGCTTCTTGTGGCGTGCTGCTGGGAGAGGCCCCTGACCTTCCCGGTAGCTGGCCATGACCTCCTCATTGTTGGCTCCAGGTAGCCTGTTAGAACCTAACTCACCACCTACACTCACAGAAGCATTTGATATACTCGTTGATGCTATTATAAATGGTAGTTTTTTACTTTGACTTTTCAGTTGCTTGTCACTAGTATAAATACATTGCTCTTTATAATTGACTTTGTGTCTGCAGATTTATTAAAGTCACTAATTAGTTCTAGTAGTTTTTAAATAAATCCATAGTTTTCTCCCTACACAATCATGTCAACTGGAGATGCACGTATTTATATTTTCTCTTCAAATCTTTTTGCCTTTCTTTTCTTGCCTCCTTAAACAGTGCCTCCTTCTAATAAAATGTTCAGCAGAAGTCATCAGAGCAGATATCTTCACGTTGTTCCCCGATCTTAGAGATAAGTGTTCATGATCCACCCTTAAGGACAATGGTAGCTCTGGTGTTTTCACAGATGTCCTTTGTCGGGTTGATGAAGCTCTCCTTCAGTCCTGTTTTGCTGAGAATTTGTATTCACGAATGGACACTCAGTTTTGTGAAATCCTTTTTCTGTGTTTATTGAAGTGATCATGAGCGTCTCAGTCCGATCACTGATTTTATTTATTTCTCCTTTTCTAGTGTTTGTGTTTAGAACAGCACACTTCTACCCAAGCTCTGTTTTAGTTGTGTCCCACAGACTTTCATTTTGGATTCTCGTTATCATTCAGTTCAAAGTATTTTCTGTTTTACCTGTGGTTTTTATTTTTGTCCCATAGGTTTTTCAGAGGTGGTTTCCTTAATATTCCAATGTGGGGATTTTTTTAGTTTTTGTCACATGTGCTCTTTCACCATGAAAAAATGTTTCTTTTCGTCTCTGATGCTACTCCTTGGCTTGAAGTCCGTCTGGTGTAACACAGTGTAACCACATCGACCTTCTCATGAACATACTTTCTGTGCCTTATATTCAAAGCAAATTTCTTGTGAAAACATATAGTTGTTCGTTCTTTCTTTCTTTCTTTCTTTCTTTCTTTCTTTCTTTCTTTCTTTTGTCTTAATCTTGGCTGATATTGTCTTTTAATTAGGGAGTTAGTCCATTTATATTTAATGTGACTATTAAATATAGTCATGATATAGTTGGGTTTAGGTCTGCCTTCTAGGTATTTATGTTCCTTTTGTCCTGTTTTTTGTTCCTTTGTGCCTTCTTTCCAGCCTTCTTTTGGGTAAATCATGCATTTTTTTAGTATTTAATTTTATTCACTCTGTTTCTTGGTTTTTGTTTTTTGTTTTTTGTGTTAATCTCTACCTTTTGGGGGGTGTGTGTGTGCATGTGCGGTTTTCTTTTTTCTTTTTTTTTTTTTTTTAAGCGACTGCGTTGGAGCTCTGTTGCTCAAGACAGTAGTCACCACCCACGCACAGCTATTTAAGTTTCAATTAGTTAAAATATGAAAAAATTAAAATATGTTCTTGGCTTAAGGAGCTAAGGTACTATTGTGGTGTGCACTGGGTGTTGTATGGAAGTGATGAATCACGAAATTGTACACCTGAAGCTATTATTACACTGTATGTTAACTGGAATTTAAATAAAAACTTGAAAATAAAAGAAGACATGTCCCTGGCTATAGTATGGGGAATGGATTGAGAAGATGCAGAACTACAAACAGGAAGATAAGTGTAGGACATTGTTCTTAGAAACACGGGAACAATTTTGTGAGGTATTAGTAACAGAGTTTAAGAGACATCGTGGGATCGGGAGATCCCGGAGGCAGGGTCACCTGAGTGGCTGCACGTGGCATGTCCGAGCTGGGGAGAGGGGAGGCCGAGTGACTGAAGATTTCTGGTGTGGGCCAGCAAGTGAACGTGGGTGCCATTAATGGGGACAGGGAATGTAGGAGGGGACTCAGGTTTAGGGGAAGATGAAGAGTTTAGTTTCAGAGACCTTGAGAGCCTGATATTTGTAGGAATCTCAGGGTATAGATAAGTAGTAGGCAGTTTGCTGTTCTGGAGCACTATGTAGAGCAGATTTTCAGATTTTTAATTTACATATTGAGGAACCCAAAAGGTATGTAAAATCACCATGGTAGTATTAGAGGGTAAAAATATACGGAAGTGTGGGATTGTCAGCATTTAAGGAGAAGAGGAGACTCTAGACAGAGCTTGGAGACAGATGGAAGGAAGACAGGGAGAGAGAATGTCACTGAATATGAAGGAAGAGAGAGTCACGAGTTAATTGTTAAATGGCAGTGAAAGGTTTTCTAGGCAGGTGTTCTATAGGTAGTATTTGACAAATTTGGCTTAGTCTAAGATGCAGCAAAGTGCTTTGAAATTATGTCTCTCTTTTAGACTTCATCCATCCGTTGCCTTTATCTGTGTGTATTTGTTTTATCTGGCTGTGTACTAGGCACTCTCATGGGCATCACAGGTAGAGCCATGAATGAAAGCGAGTCTCTGTTGTACTCTTTCCACAAAAGAAGGGCATGCGAGCAAATAATTAGAATGCGAAACTTAAGGGTCTGTAAGTAAACAGAGGTGGTAGGAAGGGCTGCAGGAGGCCAGGAGAGAGAGCAGCCAGCTCTTCTGTGCCTCCTTCGTGCTGTTCTTTCTATATGGGTTGCTCTCTTCCTGCCTTTTCACCGGCGCATCCTTCAAAACTCTGCTCCAGCATCCTTCTGGAAACTTCCTTTGATTCCTTTTATTTCTTTAACAGAGACAGTAACTCATATTGGACAGTGTATCTCTAAAGCAATCAAAAAAGGGGAAAAAAGGGCAAGGGAGAGAAAGAGTGAGGAACAGGGACCAAAATTGAAATAATAATGTGTACTCCTTAGAAGAAATTCAAACAATACAGAAAATGCAAGGAAGATCACCCAGGATCCCAGCACCTAGAAATAATCATTATTCACATTAGGTCGACATCATCCAGATATATCCTTGTAGGTTTGTCCAATCTGAAAGAGGAGATAGAAACAATTTTACATCATTAGGATCATGCAATATATACTATTTTAAGTGTTGCTAAGTACTTAATTTCACTTTGAGGAAATTAGTGTAGTGTCAACGATACTTCCAATTTTAAAAGAATAGGATTAGTGTAAAAAAAAAAAAAGCTGAACTTCACATAAAGGGTTTTTGACAAGAGATAGTAATTACTAAAAGATCCGTCTAAGGTCGACAAAGAAAGATGGTGGTTTTGAAAAGCCGTGGGTCTCCATGTTTCCCTTTTCAACAGCTCGATGGGACTTTTCTGTGAAGTGATGGAGAAATTAACACCTCCAACTTCCTTCCACCTTTCTCCCCCCGACCCTGAACCCTCCAACCCCCCCAACTGCTTCCTGACTTTCAGTTATAATTACAGTATCACTGTTTATTACATTTATCTACCATTTTGCAATGTCATGCATGTATCTCTTGATCCCCAGCTCAGTATTTCGATGGCCCCAGCTCTCCCCACCATCTCTTCAGTTACGGGCTCTGGCTTCTCCATCCTAGGGTTCTTTATTTCTACTAGCCTCTTGGTTGGCTAGATTTCATCACCAAGCTCTTTTCTCGAGCAGGACCCCAGTAGTCCTTGGAGTCTCCCATAGTCCGCCCACCAGCTTTATGCTAGAATGACAACTTGGCTGAGCGTAACTTTGCTGGGTCCTGCTTTCTTTCCCTTGGACTCCTGACAGTCCTCCTCTGTGTCCCGGACTCACAGGAAATCAGTTTTCTTCTTTACTATTACTTCCCCCACACCACCACCACCACCTTTTATGAATCGGATTCGCAGGTTTCAGAGTACATGAACTCTTTACCTTTTCCCTCACTGCACGGGAGAGAATTTATTAGTAGGGAGGCAGGCCACAACTCTGATACTGTGATGTGAGCCGGGATGTTTCTGGAGTATTAACCACCATCTCTATCTTCTTTTGTAGAAATAATCGATGACCTTGCCAACCTGGTGGAGAACACAGACAGGAAGCTCCGCACTGAGACCAGGCGTGTGAACATGGTGGACAAAAAGTCAGCGTCTTGCGGTAAAGGATAAGCTACCCTTACGGTTCTGACTCTCTCATTGCTCGCACATTTACTCTGCTTTCTGTTTCCTACATTTGTCTGATTATTGCAGGGGTTTGGTTCCTCTTCTAATGCAGACAGTCCCATTTAATGAAGCATTGGAATTGCTAAGAGACCCAGATCTTGCTTAAATGAAGTGAGTTGTAAGGGCGCCTGGGTGGCTCAGTCGGTGAAGCCTCTGACCCTTGGTCTCAGCTCAGGTCTTGACCTTGGGGTCATGAGTTAAAGCCTGCCTTGGACTCCGTGCTGGGCGTGGAGCCTACTTTAAAAAAGGATAAAATAAAGTAAAATGAAGTGACTCGCTGCAAATGTGGGAGAAGTACAATGCATTGTTAATTTTGTAAATTTAATATAGGAAACCTCTCTGTATGCTTACAGAGAGTACCCGTTTGGGAAATTGTGTGACAGTAATCAGGTCGGTGCTGGTAGATCTTCATGGGTATTGAAGGCCATCTTGCTTACTTTGTCCCCCTTTTTAGTCACAAGCTTAGTTGTTGGCGCTTGGACCACTGAGCAGTTAAGAGGCCAGGTTCTGAAGTCCGGTCGAGTTCAAATCCTACATGTAGTGACGTTATCTTTGGCGGTCGCTTTACCATTTGGTACCTTGTACCTAAAATGGGGGCACACGGGTCAAGACAAGAATCCGTTGGCGGGATTCTAACAATACGGATTCTCTGGCTTTGCCCTAGAGCTTCTGATGAAGTAGGGCCGCGTTCCGTGCAGGCTGAATTATCCATCGCCTGCGCACAGCGCCCTGCCCGAGGCCAGCGGTGGTAAGTGTAGTGACTGTAGGAGGGACCATAGTGATCGTTCCTGGGTGTTTCGTCTCCCAAAGGTGCGCGAGGTTTATGAAGCCAATACCTTTATTACAAACAGAGCTATGATAGCACTCAAAACCCTAGTGCCTCTTTGCCCTTCCGATATGAAAAATACGATGGATCCCTCTGATGGATCCAATTTCAGAATAAGAACCTCTATGCGGGGGAGACCGAGATGCACGGCCCGAGAGGCATTACCTTCTCTACCTGACGTGCTGGCTAAACGGAAGTCTAGAACCACAGGGTGACTGAGGACAGGCAGCCATGGACTCTGAACCTCAGGGAGGGGGACTCTGAGGGGCCTCCCTACTCCCCTCTTACCACCTGTCTGTGCTGCCCAGCCCCGGGCTTCTCCTCCGCCAGATGCCAGCCACTCTGTGCTTCTGCTCCGGCGGGCATGTGCTTCTTTCCGCTTCCCGCCGAAAGCCACACCTCCTCGCTTCTTGCTTTACCGACCTTCTCGTGTAACTTCTGCCCACGGAGACTTTGTTCTGCCCTAGATCGTTTGGAAACAGAGAGGGGCAGGTTCGGCCCCCCTCTTCCATCTGTTACTGTCTTTGATCTCTATAGAAACTTAACCTTATTGACTCTTAATAACCTGGTGATCAAAATTAAACCGTTGGAACACGCGAGGTGTCTAATGCTGGCCACCTTCCCTGGCTTTCCATATTTATGTGGAGAGGCCCTGCAGGTGGGGGGGCTGAAGAGTGGAGGCTCTAGAGCCTGGGCCTGTACCCCAGCTCCACCACTCACCAGCTGTGCGACCTTGGGGAAGCCCCGACTCCCCTTTGCCTCAGTTTTCCTGTGTTTGAAATGGGAGTGTTGATGGTACAGCCCCGAGAGCGTTGTCGTAAGGGAGAAAGGAGTTAATACAGATAAAGATACAGGTCTAGTTACAGCTGATATAGCTACAGATAGCTAGCCCTCAGAACAGCATGTGGCACACAGTAAGCTGTGAGCAAGGGTTAGCTGTCATCTCATGTGTCTAACGTAGGAAGAGTCTGGGGTGCCTGGCTGGCGCCGTCAGTTAAGTGACCGACTCTTGGTTTTGGCTCAGGCTGTGATCGCAGGGTCGTGGGATCGAGCCTGGCATCAGGCTCCGCACTCAGCACAGAGTCTGCTGGAGATTGTCCCTCTCCCTGTCCCTCTGCCTCTCCCCCTGCGTGCGCGCTCTCTAAATAAATAAATAAATAAAATCTTTTAAAAATAAATAAAGTAGGACGAGGCTTCCCAATCCAGTGACAACTTTCTCGAAGTGTTTGTTATGCGCGTGGCACTCATGTCGTTAATTGTTTTGGAATGAACATTTTTATAGATGTGTTGGGAAGCTTTTCGTATTTGCAAAGCGGTGGCTTTGCACATGTTACTCATGAAGTCGTAATGAGGAACATTACTTCTGTTGCCAGTTTTTTATTTTATGGTGTTGCTTAGTGTTGGTGTTTATACCCAGAAATGTGCATAAAATCTTCTGACTTGCACTCTTGTTTCATTTTTTTTTAATAGAAGAAATGGAGAGACTCCCATAATTACTAAAATGCATGTTTTTAAAACTGGGTATCTTAAAGTAAGTTAACTGTAAGTTTATCTTATGCACCATTTATATTTAGTTATATATAATCTGTAACAGAATTACAGTTGGCCCTTGAACAATGCAGAGGTTAGGGGTCCTGACCCCCCACCCCCCATGCAGGCGAAAATCTGCATCTAAGTTTTGACTCCCCCAAAACTTAACTATTAAACAGACTACTATTAACCGAAGCCTTACCCATAACATAAACTGTCAGTTGACACGTGTTTCGTGTGTTATATATACTCTATTATATATATATATATATATATATATATATATATACATGTATATATGTGTATATATATTACATATATACAATATGTAATTATACATATATACATATATATCTTACAATCACAGTACATATTATATAACTATATAGTATAATTAATATATGAAATTATTAACATTAATAGTAATTGATTAGTATTACTTGAGTACTAATATTATATGTTATGTACTGATTTCTTACAATAAAGGAAGTTAGAGAAGAGAACATGTTAAAATCATAACGAAGAGAAGGTACATTTACAGTACCGTACTGTGTTTATTGACAAAAGTCCGCATCTAAGTGGACCCGCACAGTTGAAACCCGTGTTGTACAAGGGTCAGCCGTGTATGTAGGGACTCAGAAGGGAGAAATCCAGTGGTCCCGCAGTGTTAAAAGACGTTCTTCATTCTTTCAGTGGAAATACTTTAAAGAAAATTCTTTTCTCTTATCCCCTCAGTTTGTTTCCCTAATACTTACTTAGCAGTGCCATCAGTAATATAGTTCAACACCCCAATAACTAACCTGATAACATTTCTGATGCCTGATACCTTTAAAGGAAAATTTATTGCATTTAAATTTTATAGGGAAATCTGTAATTTTATGTATGTTTGTTGGCAAGCGGTACTAGTTTTTGCATATTGATAAAGGTTCATTGTGTGACCTCCAGCCGGCCCCTCTCAGCCACCACTCTACTTTCTGTCCCTGTGACTTTGACGACAGCAGGTACCCCTTATGAGTAAGTTCACACAGTATTTGCCCTTTTGTGTCTGGCTTATCTCACTCCACAGAATGTATTCCTCCATGCTGTAGTGTGTGACACGACTTCCTTCCTTTTTTAGGCTATGTAATATTCCGGTGCATATATATACTACATGTTGTTTATCCATTTATCTGTCAATGGGCTTTTGGCCATTGGGTGAATAACGCCAGTACGAACGTGGGGGTACAAGCCTCAGTCCAAGTCCCTGCTTTTTTGCATGTATACGCAGAAGTCAGCTTGCCGAATCAAATGGTAATTCAGTGTTTAATTTTTTTTAAGGAACCACTGTATTAACCTGTCCTTTCGTTTTGCTTCCAGTGCTTAAACTCTCTCTCTCTTTTTTAAAGATTTACTTATTTATTTTATAGAACGAGAGTACGTGCAAGCTGGGGGAGGGGTGAAAGAGCAAATCCCAAGCAGACTCCACGCTGAGCATGGAGCCAAACATGGGACCCGACAGAGGGCTCGATCTCACGACCCTGAGATCACAACCTGAGCCAAAATCAAGAGTTGGACACCTAACCGACCAAGCCACCAGGTGCCCTTCAGTCCTTAAACTCTTAGGTACTTTCTGGTGGTTTGATTATTTTCCCGATAAAGCCCATTTGCAGGCAGGAGTCAGGGACTTCTGTAGCCTGAGAGAGGCAGACAGGTGGGGTAGAAGTTACTGCCCTGGGCCCACCCCAGCTGAAAAGTGGAACAGGAGACCCTTCCCCCATTGAGGTGGGTCCCCAGAGAGCACTCTGAGGGTAAAAGTGAACCGGAAGTAAGGTGCCCTTGAGAAGTGTGGAGAAGGCAGCCTTGGCGCTGAGAAGATTGGCGAGGGAAAGGAGCAAAACCATAGTTCCTGACCAGTTGTGGGCCCAGAAAGGCCCTCGTGTGGATTTGCATCATGGGCATCCATCTCAGTATGGCCCAGGAAACCCCAGACTCTGCCTTTGGTCTGGAGTTCTAGATTCACATGCCGGAGCTCCAGATGACTGGCAAAAAGAATGACATGCCTGTCTGGAAGAGGACATCTTTATCCCCAGTCTCCAAGAATCATCCCAAAACAAATTGTTCAGAGCAATGACCAGCACACAGTCAAAGGTAACCTGGCAGATGTGGAAACCGCACAGCACGAACCAAAACCAGCCACAGACCACAGTTACCGATCTGCACAGACTTGCAGTAGTAGAATTATCAGACACAGATAAGAAAATCACCTATGCTTGGTATATGCAAAGAAAGAAGTAAAAAAAAAAAAGTAAAAAAAATAAAGAAGTGACTGGCTCGAAAGGATCTTCAGAAAACAGAAAACCATAGAAAGTAGCAGAAAATTTGAAAAGAGACTAAAATCAAGCTCCTAGAAATAAAACAAAACAAAAAACCTTGAAATTCATAACTCAGTGGGCAGCTTTGGTAGAGGCAGAGAGAATCAACCAAGAAAAATAGAAGCCATCGTCTCTCCATAATTGCCAGCTAGCATTGACAAGAGGATGTCCAAACGCTAGGGAAGTTACATTACGATCTCAATAAGAAAGGTCTGGAGGGCTTGGTCCAGGAGCCTCGAGACATGGCAAAGGGTCGATACCCTGCACTTTCCAAATGCAAGGCACAGCTGATCATTTCCGTGTAAACACGCGCACACGCGCACGGGAAGCTACAAGCGGGGTATATTTTAACTGTTTTCGGGGTCGGCATTAAGCGACCCACTCAAGCGTCCGTCGGTTACTGTTCACGTGGCACCCCGTTCGTTTAACTCCGGGGGTAGCAGCGGGCACATCACCATTCGAAGTGCAGAAGTAGGTCCTGAACCGTGAAACAGTCTTTGGTTTCCCTCCCCTCAGCATCTTCCTTGCTGATCTGATACATGTAAGTCATAGGCGCGTCCGCAGGGAGGAAATTTCCAGTCGTTAGCACGGACCGAACTGCAAGGGGGCCACACAGAAGGGCCTGGTGATGAATTTGTTTGCGCGGTTGTTAACAAAGGATTCAAGCACGTCTTTGTAAACCTTTCACTCAGGAGCCCCGGCTGTTAAAATTTTACTGAGATCTTTGTGTGACTCTTCCTCCCTTTTCCTGGCCCACCCCCAGCCCTCAAAGAGCATCAAGTAGAAAACAATATTGTCTTTTTCCAGCGTCCAAACACAAATGAGACTAGCGTTTTCCACCGGTCCCTATACGTACTTTCAGATCTGTTACTTGTGTCAGGGCGTCTCCACAAAAGCAAGATCTTTGTCATCGCGGCTAAATATTCAGAGTGCCTCGTCCTCATTAGAATTCAAAATAGAGCCTCGTCTGAGTCTGACGGACGAAGCCAATTGTGAGAGGCCAGACTGAGAGTTCTGAATGACTCGGGCTGAGGGACGGCGTTGCTTCTCAGCATCTTGACTATTACGTCATGTTGTCTGAGCACGTCGATGGCGATTTTAGCCACAATTTCAGTGATATGGGGAGAAACCCGCCCGGCTGACGCTGCACTAACGCCGTCCAAACCTGGGACCCTCGATGGGCCTTCAGCCTTTTGGTGTGTGGCTCTCTCAGGGAGGCTTATGAGGAGCCTGAGCTGGCTCACAGCGTGGCCTCTGCCATTTAGGACCCAAGTGCCCTGTCCTCGTGGTTATGAGAGTAAGCTGGTGGCCCAGTTCTCGTGGACCACCAGCCAGCGCCAGCTGTGGGAAGGCCTGGGTTTCCATCGGTTGCCCAGAGCCGCCATGATGAATAAGACTCAGAGGCTCTGACCCTTGTTGGAAGCCAGCGGAGAAGGGCTCTGAAGGAAAACAGCGATGACCCGAGAAGGTTGCGCAGGGAGATCCTGGAGCTAGGATGTTCACGTCCTCATTGAATTAGAAATAGAGTTGCTTTCCTTCAAATAAACTGAAATGTATTTTTCTGTGGCGAAGCCATCGCCAGGCATGAAATTGGTAAGGGGCACCTCTTACCAGGCTGGCGCTGCCTTCTCTTGGGTAAGCGTGAACATATTTCTTCTTATGTTAGCTCTTTTGAACCTAAAACAACAGGTCGGAAGCTGAATTCTGAGTTCTCTGGTTTATTTAACTGACCTTGGAGACCGCTTGATCTCTCAAGGAATTTTTACAGCCCCATCACAGCCCTATCAATGCCTGGGTGGCTCAGTCAGTTGGACATCTGCCTTTGGCTCAGGTCATGATCCCAGGGTCCTGGGATCGAGTCCTGCATTGGGCTCCCTGCTCGGCGGGGAGTCTCCTTCTCCCTCTCCCTGTGCCTCTCCCCCCACTTGTGCTCTCTCTGTCTTTCTCACTTTCTCTTTCAAATAAATAAAATCTTTAAAAAAAAATAATAAAATGCTACCACAAACAGATAATTAGATACCTAATTATGGAGAAGAATAGTTGTGCAGATTTTTTTGTTTCTCTTACTGCTTCTCAAGAATATTTTTCTTGCCTATGGTCTGCTTCTTTCTCTTCTCCACCTTCACTGAGATAATCCAGTTAAGTTCCTCGGCTCCCTCATTCCTAACAGACCCGCATGTCTGTCTCTGCACCCAGCGTCGTCTTTCATTCCGCGTCTGTGGAGAAATGCCCAGTCCCCCACTGATGCCTGGCTGCCTTGAAAGCGATCTTGTCCTCAGGCTTCATTCCCTGTCCACTCATTCTTTTCTTCTTCCCTGTCAACACCGGGCATCATCTGTGGGCCAGGCACTGGGCTCGGTGCTCGAGCTGATGGGTGGGGAGGGCACAGCGCCTACCGTGGCCTGGAGGAGGACACAGTGTAGACCCCCAGTGACTGCCGGGGGCCCAGGCGGAGAAGGATCTCAGCCAGCCGAGGGGCTCCAAGGTTCCAGGAGGACACAACACGGGAGCAGAGACCTGAGGAATGAGTAGGATAGGCTTCCCCTGGGTCTGGTAAAGTGGAAACCCAAAGTAAGCAGGATGCGTATTTTGTGATCCCATGTGGGAGGGAGTGAGGGTAGGGGGGAGAGAAAGGAGGGACGGACAGAAGGGAAGGTGGGAAGACCCATGTCAGAACTGTAAAGGACAGATTGCTAGAATATACAGAGCTAACACGGTTCCTTCAGAGGGCTGTGAGCCGGCCAGGCTTGAGGCTGGGGGGCCAGAGACTGTCAGGGCTTGGGGTGCTTTTCTAACTGATTGATTGAAACTTTAAAGAAAATCTTTTGGTACCACTAGTCATTTTTTCTACTCCTAGTAATTTTACATGATGATGACAATAGTCTATTTTTAACACTTCTATCTTTTTAACATGTTCTTATAAGCCCTTTTTTCTTTTGGTGTCCTTAGTACCATTCCAGCAAATAGATACACCGTCCTTTATTTTATTTATTTATTTATTTATTTATTTAATTTATTTTATTTTTTTTACACCTTCCTTTACTTAGGTGCTTTTGTTTGGGGGCTTTTCGCCTGTTTCCTCATTTTGCTGTGTACGTAATGCTGTATCACATACATAAAGCTCTTCTCCGTATATAAGATTTGTTCTTGTTATGTAGGGTATCTGTTAGGTTGCATCCAGGGCCAGAAGCAGAGGCTGGGTCTGGCTCTTATTTTCGACAGGGATTGGGAGGTTGTTGGAGCCCAGAGAAGGGATGGGAGGCTGGAGGGCCAGGGCCACAGCAGCCATCCCTGGGCAAGGAGGCCTCTCCCCCTTCTCCTCCCTAGCTGAGGGAGAAGAAGTCATAAGACCTGGTGGCCAGCCTTGGGGAGCACGCACTCAGACAGGAAGGCAGCAAGCTCAGGGCAGCGCGAGAGACTACCGGATGGTCATACGACACCGTCGAAGTGACCTCATTGGGGCTCCTCGTTCTGGAAAGTTGGGTGCAAATCTAGCAGTGGGAGGCTAGCATTCCAGGCAGTAGGAAATACAGATTTGCAGGAGACACTAAGGCCCGAAAGGACACTAGGTTTCTCAAACAAGAATCAGGGCTGGCCGGCTGGGCCCGTGGTGCCTGCCGGAGAGGCGTGGTGGTGAGGCTGGTCACAGAGGCTAGGCCAGCTTTGGGGGAGCCCAGGCTGGAGCCCCCTTTTGGCTGGCATCACTTTCCCTCTTCCTGCTTCTACTGAAGACCTTACGTTGGGCTCAGTCCTCGTGGCACCTTATCTTTAAGCTTCTTCCACAGCTCTCTTGGATGGCTTCATGGTCAACCGGCAGTTCCACATCTCAGACCTGGACTGCACCTGAAGTTCAAGGTCTGTGTCTTCGGCTGCTGCCAGTCCGTTTCTCTGGCCTGCCCCCCAGTACCCTGTCAGTCTGTGCATCTTCTTTGGACACTCAGCCCCAAGGCAGCTTCCTCTTCCATGCTTGCTATGGCTCAAAAGTTCCCCTGATCCCTTCACATACTTTCGGAGACCGGACAGGAACCTTCATAATGAAGCGGGCCGCCGCGATGACCTCCAGGGGCAAATTGGAGAGTAAACAACGGATTGTCGCCAAGTGGGAATGCCGTGCCGTCATCCCTGCTTGTTTTCTTGGGAGGAGCCTGAAGTCGGGATCTTCAAGTGAAATCTCCCGGTTGACAGTAAATTAACGTTTAAAAAAAATGTCCATGTGGGCCAAATAAAACATGTCATGGCGTAGTACTTGGGGACCTCTCGGTCACATCCATCCGGTCCACCCCCCTCCACCCCGGGCCTGTTTGGGAATGACTCTGAGGTCTCCCACTTCCCTCTTCATCACTTGATGTTCTCGCCGCTCTGTTTCTGGCTCTTGTCACATTTATGTGGCCATTAAAGATAATAATGACGAAGCCTGTTTATCGGGACAGGAAAATGTACGTGAGTGGGATCTTGATCATATTTATAGAAACTGTGGCCCGCATCTTCTGGTTTTGGTGAGTATTAATGCAGCAAACGTGTCCCCCTGCCCCCTGCCCAGCTGTCAGCATTAAAAGAAAAATGAATCTCTCTGCTGAAGATGCTTATTTTTTAAACATGCTTTTCCCGATTGATTTTCAACTGTTTCCCTCCCTTAGACCCATCTGCTGCATTTTAGGCAAAATGACTTTTCTCTGTCACGGGGAGGCTAGATACCAAGTAGTAAAACCATACAGTGCACGACCCTTAGGAGACCTACTTCTTCTGGAACCCGAGAGAAATCTGCGGCCCTCTGATGACCACGTCGGGACTGGCCCAGATGCATTTCAGGGCCTAACGTGTACGGCTCACAGACCTCTCCTGCTCGGGGCACCCCTTACATCTTCCCTCCCTCCTGGGCCCTGTGCTTGCTCGTGAAATGTGTAAAATGCACATGCAAGGCGTTTGTGGTCCGATGTCTCGTATATGTGACCACATCACTATTGTCTGCTTTGATTTTGAGTTCCGACTGCGGAAAAGCCCATTTTTCTGCTCACGGCATTTATTTGGGAAGCGGGAATAGGGAGCAGTAAGTTCAGATGTTGCTGCTTCGGCTTAATCCGGGCAAAATGAAGCCTTTGAGAGAAGCGCAAAATTGGAAAACCTTTATTTAATGGAAGGTGATTGATGGCGTCTGACAGCCTCAGAGGCCTCCACGCTTCTGGAATCTGCTGCGAGGCTATCATCAAGGGGTCAGAAATGATCACAGAGTAGAATCAGTTTTTGATTACTTTTTGCTCGGCGGGGCTTGGAAAGATAAGGTGTGATTTCCAAGAGTGGCTTCTGTTGCTACGGGAGCGATACTGACACCCCCCCCCCCCCATGTGCGTGTTTGCGCGTGTTTTCTGGTAATGTGCGTTCACCAGTGACTTCACGGGCTTTCAGCTGGCCCTCCGGGACCCGTAAGGACTGGCTGGGCTGGGAAGGACCATCAGGAGGCCTGGGACAGAGTAGAGGTGCATGTCACCTCTGTTATTTGTCCCCTGCCCATGGGGGGTGGGGGGGAGAGCGCTCCCACACCTGCTTGACATGTCTCGTCACCTCAACCTAACCTTTCAGGGCTTGACCGTGACTCCCAAGTGCTTCCCACTCAGGTGGATTTTCTTTTGTATTTGTAAATTGGAATGAAACAAAGGACTGGATTCTGGTCGTGACAGAGCTCGCCCAGGCAGGGGAAACCCGGGAGCAGGACGTCTCTGCATGTCTCTGTACAGGCAAGACCAGTCGCTTGGACTAGACGCTCCTTGAGGTTCTTCTGACTTGTGTCATCCACTTTCCGCACCCCCTTTGAAGAGAATCAGGCTCCCCCTCGCAACCCCGCCATACCCAACGCACGCGCACAGGGCGATAAATCGGAGACCAGCCAGCGGTTTAGGCCAGAACTGCGTCCGTCTCGTTTCCTGCAGGCTGGCCAGCACCAAGTTGGATGCTTGTAGGATTAAATCACAGCCGAGCTGGGATTTTGACCCGCATTGTCTCGTGTTGCTGCGTTGGTCGTAGATGTTGTTATCCAACGTCTGTGGTCTTTCTCATCGCAACAAAACAAGCAAGACGGGGAAATTCTTAATGGACGATACAGAGACAGTTTGGTGGGTTGATAAAGGTGGAAAATAAAGGCATGGGGTTATGGGAGTAACTCCTGGGTTCTGTGTTCAAGAGTTAGCTGCTAGAAAGAGATTCCCAATTTTCTCTCAAGTTGGGCTATTTTTAGTTACGTTTTTAGAAGTGAGTTGGTGGGGTTTTTGTTTTTGTTTTTGTTTTTAATTTTTTGAGAAACATCTCTTAAGATTTCAGTTTTGAGTACAGGTTTTCATGCCTCTCCCCTCTTAAAAAATGTAACTCTAAAATGGGTTAAAGGGACATGTAGCTGAGTTTAGGGTAGTTGAAGTCACACTCGTTTACAAGTGGATTATCTTCTTCATGTGTTATCAGAACAGAAATTCAGGTATCAGGTTATCTTCCTGATCTCCCGTGTCCGCTCTTTTTAGGGGTCCTCCTGGCCCCCGCCGGTTTTTGGCGGGTGCTCAGTGAATGGGGGGGGCGGTGGACACTCGGACACTGGCTGGGATAGCCAACATTGCTTAGGAGAAACAGCCGCTGCCGATAAATAAAGTTGAGCCGTTGTCGTCGTTTTAGAAATCGTAATAATTAGTAGCCGGCCCTAGTACCGTCTGACTGTGTCACAGCGCCTCTGCCAGGCGGCCCCCGTGTTGTTCCGTCCACGAGTGAATCCCCACTCGCCCCTGCTCTTTACCCTGCCGCGGGCTTCAGGGCCCGCGTGGAAAGCAGCTCAAGTACAAAGCGATGCTTGTGGTCCAGAGAGCCTGCCCTTGTGACTTCCTCTCGAGCCTAATGAAACTTGCCCACTTGGAAGGGCATATGTTGGAATGCAGTTGGAGGGATTGGGTAGTTTAAGGGAATGTGTGCTATTCAAAGAAATAGAGAATTCTCCCTTACCAAGCCCCTTGGAGGTGCAGTATTACAAACCAGATATTAACCTTTAAAGAACTTGACTCTAGACGTTGTCGCATTCATGAGAGCTTGAGAGAGCCCTTCCTTGCCTCAACACAACCTCACCAGTGACTCAGTATTTAATCTCTGGCTTGCCTCTTCTTTCTGTCGCAGGGCCAAGCAATCATGGCAATTTCCAGTCATTGAACCGGCGTTAAATTCCTAAGAAAAATTGATTTGGGGCTCATTTTAAATCACTGATGAGTTTTCTCTGCCCGCGCGCGTGTGAACAGTGAGATCAATTTCTCCGGATTAGCAGCAGAATGCTCTTAGTATTGGACTTGAGTCTCAGCGGTCCGTGACGCAGGTGCCTCGGGTCTCTGCTCGAATCCGCACGTCGGGCACGCACCTGTGTTGGCCTTGTGTGTCCTCAGCAGCCTCCATGTGTCCGCTCATGCATGCTTATTAGAGACTTTGGCCCTTGAAGCAATAGCGCCTTTCGAAACGACTTGGGGATTTCTGAAAAGCCTTATATATTTTAAAAATTTCTTTAGCTGTGGATCTGAGAGTTTTCATTGTAGTGTTGGCATTGGTCCTGTGTAGCTTCCTACCTGTAAGTACACAGAGAAGTGAAAAGAAACTGGAAAATGGTCACTTTTCAAAAAAAATATTTATTTCAGAGAGAGAGGGAGAGCATGAGCGGGGAGAGGGGCAGAAGGAGACTCCCTGCTGAGCAGTGAGCCCAACGCGGGGCTCGATCCCAGGACCCTGAGATCAGGATCACCTTAACTGTGACATCGAGCCTGTTTTCTACTCACGGTGCTTTCCTCGGCAAAGTGAAAACCTGCAGTCCTTCCAAACAATGGTCGTCCTCTTTGTGACCCAAACTGACATCTCTTCTGCCTGCCTTTTCAAGTCTGCTTCTCTTTCTTCCTGTTTTTTAACGTGATCTGGAGCGGCTTCTGTGGTTTTCCTCCTTCCCTAAGTATTTCTTAGCTGTGTCTCATATTTTTGGTAGCACATGCTGGCTCCAGTCAACTTAATAGCCAGATGTGCGGGACTTCAAATATTCTTCCCTCGCCACCCTCCCCTCCCCCACCGCCAAAGCACCTTTATTGCCAGGTGGCGAAAATTCTAGACCTTAGGCAAATTTTTCAGAACAAGAGCCCTTTTAGCCTGTCAGTACTACGTAAATATTTCTAAGCACTTTGCAGAGTGGAGACTATAATTGTGATACGATTTTATATGGGAGGGGGGAGGGAAAGGAGAGCCAGCTGGACGGAGCTTGTCTTTGTCCTATGGCTTTTGTTCTCATGCTCCCAGAGCTGGACAGAACTACTTGCCAGTGCAAATTAGAAGATTTAGGTATTTAAAGGCACATATTACATGGGGTTTTTTTGTTTTTGTTTTTATTTTTTGGAAAAGGATCAAATCACTACTGATTATACCGGTCAGAATGAACGTGGTAGTTTTACTGAGTTTTTCTGTCCCAGCAACATACAAACTTGTGTATCAGCACCGGTCATTTCGAAGAAGCCAAACCAGGGGCCTCTGGCATTGCCAAATGCCCGGAACACTGTCGGGTTTACAGGTGATGGGAAGTAATAAGGAACCCTTTGGAGAATTTCCGCCTGCAGAGTTGAGGCTTTCTATTCAACCTTTCCTCCCTGGGCTGATGAAGGTAGTAGTTACTCCCACAGGCGGTCATGTCTCTCCTCCTCCACGCTGATGTTCCAAGTCAGGCTCAAGTTCCTGAGCTCTGGCGGGAGGATGCCATCAACACACTTGACCCTTGAACAGCATGGGCTTGAACTGTGGAGGTCCGCTCATACATAGATTTTTTTTTTTTTTCAATAAATTCAGTAGAGTCCTGTAAATGTATTCTCTCTTCCTCGTGATTTTTTTAAATAACATTCTCTTCCCTCTAGCTCCCTTTACTGTAAGAATACAGCATGGGATACATACAACATACAGAACGTGTGTTAATGGACTCTTATCGGCAAGGCTTCCGGTCAGCGGCGGGCTGTGAGTGGATCCATTTGGGGGGAGTCAGAAGTTATTAGATGGATTTTTAACAGTGTGGGGGTCAGCGCCTCTACCCCTCTTTGGTCAAGGGTCAAGTGTCATTCTAAGTAGGTTTCTCTGCGCTCACAGCCATGGAGCGTGATCATCCCCCAAGGGGCTCGCCTTGATGGGCTCGGGACTGTGACAGTCAGTGGAGCCCTAACCCATCACTCTTGAAGGTGCGTCTGTGGCTCTGGGTGCTGGGCCCTCGCTGGGCGCTCGGTACCCTCCTCTCTCCTCTCTTTCTAGGCCTTTTTCTTCTTCTTTCCTGTTTTCTTTCAGGAAAGCGTTCAGACTTCCGGTCTTCCTCTCCTCACTGCTCTTCACTATTCATCATCGCAGTAAA
>CM052891.1:48912585-48974529 GCA_028534135.1 Potos flavus
GCCCCCCCCCCCCCCCCCCCCCCCCCGTATCAGGCTCCCTGCTCAGCAGGGAGTCTGCTTCTCCCTCTGCCCCTCCCCCATCCCGCTTGTGCTCTCTTGCACTCTCTTTCTTCTGAATAAGTAAAATCTTTAAAAAAAGAAAAACTAAGGATACCTGGGTGTCTCAGTCGGTTAAGTGTCTGCCTTTGGTTCAGGTCATTGTCCCGGGGTCCTGGGATGGAGTCCCAGGCTCCTTGGTCGGCAGGAAGCCTGCTTCTCCCTCTGCCTGCCACTCCCCCTGCTTGTGCTCTCTCTCCCTTTCTCTCTCTCTGACAAATAAATAAAATCTTAAAAAAAAAAAAAATCTAGCTGGAGGGTCACAGAAACATCACAAGCACAGGGATATGAAGAAGAATGTGTTAGTGTTCCTTAGGTCCTGACCTAATCTAATGACCGATCTAGAAAGTTAATAGTAATTAAGAGGACGTTCCTGCGATGCTTTCCAAGCTATCTGCTATCTCTGCGGGTCCTTCCCTCACCTCTGTGGGAAAATTTGGTTCCAGTCTTGTGCATCTTAAATCCATGATGAGGGAAATGAGACCCATTCCCGGCTCTTGTGGAAAAGCCCTTTCTGAGCTTAGACCAGAAGACTGAGGACAGATCAGCAATGAGGGAGTACATTTCTACCGTATTTTATTAAGTTCCCATAAGCTTTCTCGGTTTGTTTCCAGGAGCACCTTGGGTCGAGGGAAAAAGGGAAAACACTTCATTCATTCCGCCTGCCTGGCCCGTGGCGTGCCACGGTTGTACGCAGAGGTGCAGGGCCCGACGCTAGGATTTATGAGATGCCCCGAATCTCGGGGCGCCCGCAGTCTTGTGCCCCGAGTCTCTAGCTAGGGCACACGTGGAGTCCTTCTTGAATGCAGACGTCTGGGCCCCACGCAGTGAAACCGATTCGGGGAGTCGGGTTTCGTCCGTCTAGCCAGCACCCTCGGATGTCCTGAATTAGGTGATGCTTGGAAAACGATTCTTTGAAAAGCCTTGCTCTAGAATCCGGAGCGGTAAGATAGATCGCAGAGGAAATACAACTGCAAGAATAGAGCCGCTGGGTGAGGCCGCTCCGTGGTCCCTCCCGCGTGCTGCCCAAGTTCAGGGTGCATTCAGAGAGCTCATTTCCAGCCTCAGGACCGGAAGGCATTTGAGTTAGTGCAGAAAAGATAGGTGGGATTCTGATGGCGTAAGACGAGGGAGGCACTTCAGGCCAGGGGAATGGAACGAATGGAAGCCCTGAAGTGGGGGGAGCAGCGTGTCTTCAGGGGATCTGAGCTAGTGGCTCCCCAGCTTCAAAGCCCTGCAGCGGCACCCCGGGCCTCAGAATAAAGTCCAGACTCCGCAGCCTAGAAGGATCTAGTCCCCCAACGCTCCCCTCCACCCCCCAGGCACTCTGATCTAGCTGTCCTGACCTGGTTGACATCCCCCTTCATTTCCCAGGCCTTGCTCATAGTGCCGCCTCTACCCAGATCCCCTGCCCTTTTGTGTCCCTCGTTCCCCTTTGCTAACTTTTTAGAACTTCGGGATTCGGTATAAAGGGCACACCCCCCAGAGCACTCATACCTAGCACCCGGGAATCTTCAGAAAATGCAGATTCAGACTCCATAGGTCTAGAGTAAGGTTGGGGATTCTGCACGTCTAACGGGCTCCCGGGCGATGGGGTGCTGTCGCATCGTGGCCCCACACATGGAGTCGGAAGGATCTGGGGCAGCAGTTCCTACTCAGCCTACACCTTGGGATTGCCCAGAGAGTTTCAAAAACTCCAGGATGCCTGGATTTCCCATTCGTGCGAATTCTGATTTAGTTTCCCTGGAGGGTAGTGCCCTGGGATGCTGACGGGTTCCAGAGGATCCTAGCGTTCAAGTTCAGATCCCCTACACCACGAAGTCTTCCCGGAGTCCCCAGGTCTGGTTCACGATGGACGCCGAGAGGATGCTCATCCTCAGTCATGGACTGACCGTCTGCCTGTGTCCCTCGCCGGACCCTTAGCCTCCCAAGAGCGGACGTTGTCTCTTGGTCGTTCATTCGGGAGGGGTTCCCAGGGCACTTTGCCATGCTGCCCGCTCGGCAGGGTTCTAAAGATACAAAACAGACCTGGTCCCTGGACTCACACAATTCACGGCAGAAGAAGAGAACCACCATCTAGCCCAGTGCCTGGCATGGTGGGCCCTTCCTAAGTATTGAATGAATGAAGGAGGGGCGGGGGGAACGGCAATGGAAGGAAAGATGGGGGTGGGTAATGGTTGTCATCAGAAGCACCTCGAGCACTCCAGGTACCCCGTGTCCGGTCCCCGGATGGCCTGGAAGCTAGGAGACAGCATCAGCCAACCCTAGAGCACCAGTTAGCTGATTCAGCTTTTGGAGAGAGGGACAACCACTGGCGGAAACCAAGCCGCTCAGCAGACATACCGATCAGAATGCACGGACTAAGCGCCTGGATGAGAGGGACATCGCAAAAGGTCTTGGGAGCTGGCAAATGGGAAGTTGTTGTTGCCAGGTATTACTTAAGCCTAGGGTGTAGAGCGCCCCCCATCGTCTCAGTATTCAGAGTTCTGTCTTTTATGTTCTCTTTTATAGGAGCATTTTAAGGTTCATTTAAACACCCATTTCCCCCCCATGTAACGTTTGAAGTTCTAGAGCTGATTTCTCTCCAGCAGTGGGGGTTTTTAGGAACTCCAGCCCTCATATTCAGGGAGTGGTTACTATGCTTGAATTATTATGCTGCACTTGAAAAATTAAAAATAGGGATGCCTGGGTGGCTCATTCAGTTAAGCGTCTGCTTTCGGCTCAGGTCATGATCCCAGAGTCCTGGGATCGAGTCCCGCATCGGGCTCCCTGCTTGGCAGGGAGCCTGCTTCTCCCTCTGCCTGCCTCTGTATCTCTCTCTGACAAATAAATAAATAAAATCTTAAAAAAGAAAGAAAGAAAGAAAGAAAAATTAAGAGTAAAGGGCTTGCCAATCCTATAGATAAATAAAAAAAATAATAAAAAAGAGGGAGGGGCTCAGAAGAAGTGAGATGCCCGGAAGAAAATGAACAGTCACAGGGAAAGACAAGCAGAGAGGTGGTGAGGGGAAGGGCGGGGGGAGGCAGGCAGGGGAAGGGAGGGGACAGCGAGCAGTCCCTTGGGTTTTTGAGTGGCCAGCCTCCCACCCCAGTGGCTGTGGAAATTAGACTGGCATCACCCTTCTTTGGAATACTGATGAACTCTTTTTCTCCCACACCTTAATCAATGTTTTGCAGTCTGGGAAACAGCTTTTTTCTCTTTAATTTTCATACGGCCCAGCTCCTTTTTTCAGTGGGTGTGTTATATTCTTATGCTTTTGTGATCATTTGGACTTGTCCCGTCTGTGGTTCTCTCAGATATTCTAGATCCCTTCTTCCGGCTGATTTGAGTCTTCCTTGCCTCCCCCTCCTTTCTGTATTAGGTAATAATAAAAGCTCTAATTGAATACTGGTGGAGAATGGGGGTTTATTTTTTTTTTAAGATTTTATTTATTTGTTTCAGAGAGAGAGAGCACAAGCAGCGGCTGGGGGGGGTGGGTTGCAGAGGGAGAAGCAGACTGCCCACTGAGCAAGGAGCCCGATGCGGGACTCAATCCTAGGACCCCGGGATCATGACCGGAGCCGAAAGCAGAGGCTTAACCGACTGAGCCACCCAGGCGCCTGAGAAAGTGGATTTAAAAAGAAATTGACGCACTGAGATAACATGGATGTTGGGAAATATATACGCACTATTTTTAAAGGTTCAGATGTGTCTGTGTATATGTACACACGCGCACAAATATTACAGGGGTCCTCGTAAGCACAGATTGTTTAAAAGAGAGAGAGAGCGAGCTCATCTGCTGCTCAGTCACACGGTCCTGTCAAGGGAAGTGCCTAAAAGTGACAAGAAATCCGAGGCCACAGTTCCAGGCGGAGAAGCTCATCTGAGCAAGGAGCTGCTCGACAGAGAGGATGTTGGCAGTTCAAATTCAATAGAATGGTAGATTCTCCGATGGGACTCAGGGAGGTGGAAGGCAAAAATATCAAGACCAAGTTTTTAAAATAAATAAGTGGGTGCATGGATGCATGGCTGGGTGGACGTGTGTTTTTCCCACGGAACCCTCAAGATGTTTTTTGCATGCCCATGAAGGGATGCCATGTTTCAGAAATGTATTTCCAGACGTCTTGGGCATTGTCTGAAGGCTCTCCCATTGGAAGCCCGCAGGTCCCCTGGATCGGTCCCTGCCCACTTCCCCATCACGCTAAAATGACATCCTCAAGGCACCATCGTGGTTAGAAATAGGTACTTGACCTTGGCTTCCCCCTCTGGGTTCCCACCTGGACCTTATAGGGACTGTGCAGAAGTGAAGAAGGAACAAGTGATGGTTAAGCAGGGGTGGGGGGAGCTGGGGGTAAAGGTCACAAACGCCCCATGTCACCTTAGGCTTTTTCCCCTGGGGACAGTCACCACCCCCCCATTCCCACCCCTCCCTGTAAGCAAGCTTCCCCATGACAACTTTAAGGCAATGTTCTTATTCCTAATTCCTGATGCGGGAATGTCGCCCCGTAGGTCTGGGAAGCTGTGTTGGGCCCTTGGGTCTGGAAGATTCCTTCCGGTTACTACTCCCTCACAGAAGGGGTTTCCACCCGGCTCGCGTTCAACCTTTGCTTTTCTGGGAGGTGCTGAAGCCTCAGACTGCAGAGGTTCCTGAGCCGCGTTAGAAGGGTTTTGAAATGCTAATGTCAGCTGTTGACAGGTGTGAATGCCCCTCAGCCTGGAATGTCACACCTATTCAAAGTAATTGAGCGTCCTTGAATATAATTTCCTTTAAAACCCAGAAATGTGAAACCAAGTTGCTTCAAGCTGAGAGAGAGACTTCCTCTGGGCTCCTTTGGCATTTTATCTCAATAAACTTGAAAAAATACACACACACACACACACACACACACACACACACACACACATAGTGTTTCTGGTTAGCTGTTAGGCGTGTATTTTCAGGGAGCACTCGTGCGTGATTTGGGGAGGTGCGCGCGGGCTCACACACATGCATATCAGATACGGCACTTGGGTACCTATTGTAATAAGTGAACCACAATTTATTTTTCAAAACTCCTGAGGTAAACACCCTGCTCATTTACTAATATATTTTCTTACACAGAAACGTATGGAAGGTTTAGTTCTTTTAAAGAGAATAGGTTTACTGAAGAAAAGTGGTAGAGAACAGGAAACAAAATAAAAATCCACCACCTACAGATAATCACTGTTAACACTTTGGGTGGATCTTTCCATTCTCTTTTGGGGCACACAAAGAAGAACATGTGTATGTGTGTTACCTTTTTAAAACGTTTCTGGGGTCACATCTCGCAGACCACATCATTTGCCTTTCTCGTTCCTGGAGTCTGAGAAAGTTCTGTCTTTAGGTCGTTTCCAAGACAGTGCCTCCGATGACTGTGACTTTTTGAAAAAGTGTGTGTATTCTCTCTTTGGCCATGACGTTCTGCTTTAAGCAGAGTGGACGTTTCTAGCATTGAGTTAAGACACATTGTAATTTGGAAGTTCAGATCCACGGCAAATGTGAAGTCATATACTCGTTTTCAGTGGAGAAATACTGCACGGAAGGAAATATTGCCTCTTCTTCCTATTGGGTGGGGCAGCTGAAAACCTTTAAAGATGCAGTGTATCTTCCCAAAGGCAGGCCAAAAAGAACCTGGCCTCCCTCGGCAGGCTGGCGTTGTTGTCTTGGGTGATGGGTGCTGTGCTTGGTGGGAGCGGCGGCAGCAGCGAGTCCTTGCTCTCTCTTGCTTGGGGGAGGCGGGGAGAGGGAGGAGAGGCAATAAACTGTAAACAGACACACAAATGTAAGAATTACCCATATCGTGATACTCTAGACAGCCAGTAGGCCCTCTGGATCTAAAGACTCTGGGAAAAAAAAAAAAATCTGGGCCCGCATTACTTAACTTTATTAACAGCGTTCAGATTGTCACCAGAGAGCGGTATGGATAACCTGAGCGCCTTTAGGTAAATTAATTACGACAAACACAATCTGACACCATTAGCTCCTTTTGCATGTGTTATAAAATGGTCTCCAGTTGCTTATAAACTTGGGGTACGTGAAATGCCATTGAAGATCTAGATCTCTTGGGGAAGACCCTTGCCATGTTCGCTTTTTGCTTCCATGAGCCTTAACTCCCTTGCCGACTTTGTGGCTGGCGTTGGCTAAGTTACCCAAAAAGCCAGCACACCGATTCGACGATTTATTAAAATCTGCCCCCGTTGTCCGCTGGTGCTCTGGACGAAGGAAAAAAATGATGAGACGGCCTCTGGGCTGGCTCTTAGTCATTCTCCCTGACTCCAGCCCAGCCCTCATCTCCATTCACCCAGGCCCCATTATGAAGCAGAAAAACACTGCCTAAGGCCTGGTTTATTTACCTAATAAACAGGCCCTTGTATGGCCTGGGAAATGCTAAAATTTTTGAGCCAAGAAATCCTAGTAACAGGCAAACAGGGGTCCCGCAGTCAGGTCTGAAGAGACAACAAAATGAAGGTCAGCTAATATGGCCATTCTTCTCCTTCCTGGTGGCCGTGACACAGCGCTGGGCTTTATTTGAAGATCCCAGACTCGGAATCATTGCTCGTATTGTTCGCCGTGCTAGTGCTGCGGGCTGTGCCAACAGTTTCAGATATTAATGTATTCTAGAGATCAGTGAATGAAGAATTCCTCTGCACTTTTTTCCTCTTTAATTTTTTTTTTTTTCCCCTTTCCATACACTTTGTTGGTCGTGTCTTTGTCTGCTGGACGTTGCTGGGCATTTGTAATGAGAAAGCAAAGAATTGCAGAAGGAAAAAGGCAAAAGGAGTTGGGGGGCGGGGGTTAGGGAGGAGAGAACAGGCGCGGAAAAACAGGGCGTGTTTAGCACTTTAACGCTGAGGTGACATTTTTACAAGCTAGTCAGGTGCCCAGGACCCACTGGGGGAGGCGGCCTTGGCCAGGCAGATTCCGAGAGGAAAGCGCATTTTTTTTTTTTTTTTGGGAAGTGTCTGACTCATTGATGAGCTTCTCGCAAACGGGGGTGGGGGGGGGGGAACACTTTTATTTTTGAATATCATTTTCCCTGCAGGACACCCGGCCTTAGTGCTGCTTTCGTATTCATTCCAGCTTCATTATTGCGACCCCCCTCCCAACCCACCCTGGGCAGCTGCTAAAAGGGGGAAAAATTAAAGCAATTCATACTCCTGGTGACTTAGTGCTGCAAAATAATTGGTTTCTGTTTGCAAAGAACATTATCACAGCAAAGCCCAGAAAACAGAAAGGTCTGTCTGAGAGAGAGAGAGAGGGGTTGCCGAGGCCAGGGGAGAAACGGGTGCATTGCAGGGGTGGGGGTGGGGGAGAAGGAGACGGAGGTAGGGGTGGGAAAATCACCTTTTTGCAAAGGTAATTAGCTAATAATTAATTTTTCGCCATCATCCCCTACTAGAGCTTGTCCTTCTGTGATACATGTACCCGTGCTGGTTTTGAGCACACACTTTGAGACCTTGTGGAAATGAGAATAAGACCAGACCAGTTAAAGAGCTCTTCAGGCAGTGCAGTCGGTTCTTCGGGGAAGGCCGGGCTCGGGCTAAAATGCAGACCCTGCGAGGGCTCCTCCCGACACACAAGAAGTCCCTTTGTTTCCTGTTTTAGAAACCAGAGGCCTGTCTAAAAGTGCAGGGAAAGTGAGAGGGGCCGAGGAATTGGCGCCAGAGGCTTGGCTTTCTGTATTTAAAAAGAGGGGAGAGAAAAAAAAAATTGTTCGCGAGTTATTCGTGCCCGGATTTGATAGGGCAGTCTCTCGGGTGTTTTTGAAGTTCTGAAGGAAGGTTCTCTGAAGATGTAAGCGGGATCTGTCTTTCACTTAGACTTAATTAAGAAACTTGCTGGCTTTGTCTGTAGGGGGCCCATTACGCGCAAGCCGCAGCCCCCGCTGAATAGGGGCTCAGCCTGGAAAGTGTATACACGCCACACCGCCTTTGTGTCGTGTTGCCAAACTGGAGACAGGAGCAAGTGCGGACCAGGCTCCGCCAGAGGTCATCCCTTGTTGTCCCTAAACGTGAGCCCCCCCCCACCCCCCCACCCCCGGCCCAAACAGAAAGCCCCAGCGAAATGCAGGGACCTTCCTTAGGGACCTAGAACTAATGAACCTTTTATAAAATGAATATTGGTTAACAAAAAAGTGGGGGTGGGGGGGTGGAAATGAGGCCGTCTGTCCTCCAGCAGCCTGTTCCCAAGGCATCCGGATGGGCCGAGGGGCTCACCCCGAGCCCTCTGCATGGAAACCGGGGACGGCTCAAGCCCGGCCTGGGGCCCAGGCTCACCCCCACCTTGCTTCCATCCAGCCCGGGGGACCAAGTTTGCTGTGGTCACTGTTCTCATAACCTTGAGAATAATTTCCCCCTGGTGGGCCACTGTGGCCTACCCTATTTAGAACAAAGTTGCTGAATGCGGGAGAATAAAGAACAGTGGGAAGGCTGTGAGCAGTGGTTAATCAGCTAATTCGCATTTCAAAAGACACTAATAAGAGGTGATAAATTCAAATAAAGCCCCGGGTATGAGTACTTTACTCACTCTGGAAAGCCTTCGGAGAGGCTCCCGGTTCCCTCTCTCTCCCTGCCGGGCTCTCTTCCTTTCCCTTTGAAGCAGCGGGACCTCCCGGGGTACCTGCTCCTCGGCCTGCCCCTCCCTGCAAGGGGGGGTTTGCTGCAGGCCTGCGCCTTCCTCCTGCCCGTGGCCGGCTGCACCCTCTGTTGCAGGAGCAGGCGCCCTCGGGGGTCTGCTGCCGCCGGGTGACCCCAGCCCTGGTCCCCTGTCTGCCTGCACCCTCCGATCCCCCTCGCTGCCCTCTGCCTTATGGACTTCATGAGATCCAGTCTCCTCCCTCGCACGTAAATGATGACCGCCCTCGTCCTTCATCTCTGATCACTGGCCGCGCCAGGCCAACCCTGTCCCGGTGCCCGTTGCTGGGCTGTGCCGGGAGGAACCCTACCCCACATCCGGCCCGGGCTCTGTCCGAGTGGGGAGTGCCCGTCTTAGACTTTCTAGGGAGGCTTCTCATGATGGGGTCTTTCTGCTGTCACAGGCTAATGGCCCTGCCACCACGGTCACTCACCCGCTGACCGGAAAATCACCCAGCCAGCCAGGTGGCACTGGAGACACACAGCTGTAATGCCAACCATCAGTGATTTCGTTTCAGCCAGGAGTTCAGTTGGGGCATTGGAAAATGAGCTCGTCCAAACTCTTTTCGCCAAGTCTCCCAAGCCTTGGCAAAATGTAGAATGTTGTGGTCCTTGACAGAACATGCTTCTAGAAGGAAAAGAAACCGCCCCGTAGCATCCCGACCCAGACGCCAGAAGCGGCATCATGCTGTTTGACGCTTACGGTGTTTTCTGTGGTCATATTATCCACGGGGGGAGGGGGGATCCTTCCCACATGGTCCCTGGTGTCATATCCTCAGAGCACCGTAGCCCCCTCATGCTCTGGAAATCCATCAGGAGCGGAATGAGCCACCATTCTTAACTACATACCCGAAGCGATGGCATTCCATCTTCTGCCCACGAGTGATGGGAAGGCCCCCTGGACTTCATCGTTGACAGCTTGGTAGCTGGGGATATCCTCACAAGCCCTAAGGGGACCACTGGCCTGACAGGGTGTACCTGGGAGCTGGCCAGCCTATGACAGAGGCTCTCTGTGTAGTTTACCCTCTAGTTATCTGGAGCATCTTTATTTACATCTTATTTGGACTCTGAATTATTCTGGAAGGATTCCTACTTTCAGAAAGGGCGTGGACCGGATAACCTCCAAGGGTCCTTCCGTGTGGGGACACCTGTCACCGGGGGCATCTGGCCCAGCGGGTTCTTTGCCGTCTGTCAGCCGAGGGGTTATCAGGGTAGAAACTCCTCAACAGCGTCCAGCTTTATATCCGAAACAAAACAAAACAAAACAAAAAAATGTCGCCATAAGCAACAGAAACCATCTCTGGTCACTTAAGTGCAAAAGGAATTTACTGAAAGGGTATTGAGTAGTTTGAAAAGTAAATCACCGAGAAGGCTGACAGATCGGGCTACAACATGGAGAGAAACCAACATGGCTACCACCCCACCACAGAACCTTCCAGTGAGGACCTCATTGCTGCACCTGCTGAGGGCCCCACGCTGGCCGGCCCCGCCAATGCCAGGCCCCAGAGGCCGTAGCTTTTGGGGCTCCCACTGATGCTCCCGGAGCATGTCCTTGCCGCCACCACCACCAAAATGAATGTTCCACGGCCCTTAGTCCTAGCACCCGAGTGGCTGCCCACTAGCTGACGCAGCGCGGGTGGGGTAGGGGGAGGGTGGATGCCAACATTTGGCCCTTTTGGCCCTGCCTCCTGTCAAAACTCAAGTAGCAAGGAATTCCTCAAACGTACGAAGTGGGTTCAGATGCTGAGCAGCTGAAAACCCAGCACGTGTCCCCTTAGCTCTGCTGGGAGTCATTTGCCACAGACGGACATCTTTGGCTCCTCTCCCTGAAGAGGGCGGCGTTACCCAAGACGCCTTACGTACTTTGTGGGGCCCAGTGAAAGATGAAAATGCAGGGCCCCTTGTTCACTATTGATTAAAAACGTCCAGGGGGCGACAGCTAGAGCGTAACCCAAACATGGCGCCCTTCTGGGCGTGGGGGGCCCGTGCCGCTCGCTGCTCTGGTCACGCGCCCATGAAGCCAGCCTTGGCTTGTCCTTAGGCCCTCAGGTGGGTCTTGGGGCCTTTTTAAAGCCATCCAGATGATTTCTGATCTATCAGCGTTACTTCATTTTATTTTCTGCTCACAATTATAATCGTCCCCATTGGATGGTTAGAGTGAACGAGGCTGATTCGCACCTGGGCCTTCGGACCCTTCGAATCGCCCCTTCTCCACACCATGTCCGCGGCTCATCAGGAGCTCAGAGGGGACAGCCTTGTGGCGCCCCCACGGGCTACACACAGCGCTAGGGGTACCGTCCTCCAGACTTGCTACTGTTGTAGAGAAGAGACCGCTCAGTCCCTTTAACCCTCGTCTTTCACATCCAAGACCTGCGTGGCAGGAAGGAGGGGGCACAGTGCTCCCCGGCCAGCAGCTGGACCCCCACGCTAGTTCTTCAATTAAAAGCAAACCAACAAAAGCGGACTTTGTTTGTGGTACAAGTACAGCCGTGTGTGTGATATGACCTTGAGCAAGTCTTTTCCTCACTCCCGGGTGGTTCCGGTTTCTCATCTATTCAAGTCCTTGACCTTCTTCCGCAACATTTGTGCCTCTCCACCCTGCCCTGCATTCCTGGTTCCCTTTCTGCCACCTGCGCTAGCCCTCAGTGGCTCCCGCCTGTCTAACTCCGTGAATGCCCAAGCTCTCCTCTCTGTCAGATTCTGCTACTCCCAACCCTCCTTCCATGCACAAGGCTTAGTACGATGGGCTTTTTCTCTTTACCGTCCCTGCCTAGTGCACCCCGCAATCAAAGTCTCTCCCCCTCTCCGTCCTGCACGAGCCCATCCTTCCCATCTCCGTGGTTCCCAGAGAGCCAACCACCGTGACTTCTTGTTGCTGTCCTTCCCCCGTGCCTGTCCCTTTCTCCTTCTCCCCTTTCTTTTCTCATTCCTGTCTCTCGACAGCACACAATGTGAGATTAGAATATTTATGGTGTTTTATAAAATACAAGGTTCTGTGACGTGGTTTTAATTTAAAAATCACAGCTCTCAAACAAAATACAGCTCTCTTTAAAAAGCTATAATGAATTTCGTTGTTTTTATTGCTATGCAGTCTTTCATTGATTTTTTTTCCTCCCTCCTAAAGTTTTTTTTTTTTTTTTTTTTTCCTATTTTAAACCCAGGGAAGGAAAAATTTCCAAGGGTTATTAGTTCATTAGCTGTTAGAAGGAATAATTGATCTGTCAACTCAAAGGATTTATAAGGATTTGGCTCACAGAATTCATGAAAGCAGTAGCTTACGTTTAAGTTCTGCCTCAAAAGAAAACATTTCAGTAGGGGCTTCTCCTTACTTTTTGCAAGATAAAAATTAGCATCCCTCTAGTGATTAAAAGGCCCCCTATGTTTTAAGATCCTCCCAATCAGTCAGAGCCATAGCTGCAATATTTGCCCCTACACCTGAAATAATTGGATACGTATGTATTTCACCCAAAGGAATGGGTTATAAATAAAGAATTTTTGGTTTCTTCCAGTGGTGGGGTTTTTTTTTTCACCCCAGTAAAAAGGATGGAACACAACTAACATTTCTTCAACCTCAAATGAGGTTTTTGCTTTCTTTTTTTTCTTTTTCTTTTTTTTTTTTTAAGCAAATGCACCCAAATTGGGTTTGGTTCACAAAGGAAAGACTGACTGCAAAGCTAACAGACCCATCATTAGCCACCCTGCCCTCTTAAATGGCCTGTCCATTCCACTGCTCACAATATAGGACTAAGGCCGTAAACAAGGGATCCAAGAGAACTCTGGACAAGAAATATACAATGGAGTGGGATAAATTTCTTTAGCATAAATAGCAGTCTCCAAGGGTGACTGGTGTGAATGGATTCCTGCTGCGAGGGTCTCTGTGCCTACAGAGGAGATCTGTGGCTTTAAGAGCTGTGGTCCCACCCCCTGGGCTGTGGAAGTGCTGGGTCTCCCCTGCTGGGCTTGGTCCACAGGCCCCTGTGGGCCTCCTCTTTCCTTTCAAGCTGTGAGTCCTAAGGAACTCGGTGACAGCTCCTCTTTCATTCTGCTGTGCAAATCCTTGAGCTGTTCCTAGTGCTTTCAAAAGGAAAATATAAGACATTTTACTTATTCTGTCCAGCAGGAGCGTGGAAGTCTGGTAAGACCCAGGGTTATTCCGGCAGTAAGCCTGGGGGAGATCTTCCTCTTTGTCTTGACTTCTCGCAGAAATTCCCTAAGATGGCTGGTAAACCCACACTTTATACGTCCCTTTACATCCTGGCCTGTGGCATGCCGTCGGGGTATTGTCCCCCCTAGGACTTGGGTCCTGCTAGCCGGTGTCTGTGGAGAACCCAAGACAGAAACTCTGCTGTAGGAAGAAGTATATCCCAATAGTAAGTGTCAAAGGTTAATTTCATAGCGGCCATGAGCCAAAATGCGCAGGTTCCAAAGTAAATATTTACTTGTAAAAGAATTAAATAATGCATGGACACAGTTTAAAAAAAAAAAAAAAAAGGAAAGAAAGAAAAGAAATCAACCGGTCCCTTGCCCCGACCCTCCTCATCACCTGTCCCAACCCAGAATCAATCACTCTGAATCCTCTTTGCTTTTCCTCCTTCTGGTGATTGCCTGCGTGTTATAGAATGATATATTTATACACACCATTTCCAATTTCTCAACTTTGGACATGACCTCTCGATTTCCTGATCTGATATATAGGGTTTTATTCAAACTCTATAACTGTAACTCTTCTCTTTCCAATATCCCTGCTTTTATTCCTCTGTATATTATTATTATTGCGACTTTAAGTAATATACTTAAATCTCTATTCCCCATTACCTTGATTGTAGACAGGATGTTTGCCTCACCTTTTCTGCCACGTCATTTCTCATCTCTCTACCCTTCACTTCTATCAGCTGTGGATAACGCTTCCCTTCCATTTTGACCACAATTAAGATTTCTGTACTGCGATTTTAGGTTGATTCCAATGTTAGAAGCTAATAAATAGCTTTCATGCTATTATATCAATATGAATATTATATATTGCAAAACCAAGACGGACAGTGTGGTTGATTATATTTCCTTCTCTATAAACCTAAATCATAATCCCTGTTGAAATCTATTTTCTTTTCTTCCATTCCATCACTGGTTTAAAACCATGCCACATCTTTGTTTGGGGGGAAAAAAAAATTCAGATTTTTTTATTGTTGTTTCTTGGCTTTTTTCGTTTTCTGATCCCCCCGCCCCCTTTTTCTTATTGAGAAAAGAAACATGTCTTTTTCACCCTACACCTGGTATCTTCCAACTTCTAACTCACTCTGTTATTTCGAAACTATTCCATCCTTCTGGGAGCCCACCAACTTTCTGTTCTAATGTGCTTGTTCTAAATTGCTTTCCACATACAGCAGAAAAACAGAGTTAATACTTCTATCTGCATATCCTGGAGTTTCCCGTTGCCTTTCTTTTTTCCTTCCACTCTTTGCCTTTCTTTTTCTCTTTTACTTTTTTTTTTTTTTTTAAAGTCATGGCATTATCTATTTTTTTTAAGGTTTTATTTATTTATTTGACAGAGAGAGAGAGATCACAAGTAGGCAGAGAGGCAGGTAGAGAGAGTGGAGGAAGCAGGCTCCCCGCCGAGCAGAGAGCCCGATGCGCGGCTCGATCCCAGGACCCCGAGACCATGACCTGGGCCAAAGGCAGAGACTTTAACCCACTGAGCCACCCAGGCACTCCTGCCTTTATTTTTCTCTTGAAGTTTTTGTGAACTGAATCCCTTCCCCTCCCCCAAACCTAAATCCTCTAGCCCTCAGGCTTCCTTTTCCAATCTGGATAGTATGATTCTGTGAACACTGTTTACTGCTGACTCAAGTGCTATGCCACTGTTGTATTTTCTATCTTATATAATTTTTTGATTTTCCAGATGTTGATAATTCCCTTTTTTTCTTTTGTTCGGTTTTCAACACACTCGTAGTTTTCCCCAATATATGAACGTCTCTTTAGAATGCCTAACAATACTGATTTCCACATGGGAAAACTCATCAGATAATCTCTCAAAGTTTTTCTGTATTTATTTTGGTTTGTTTGTTGTTTACTTATTTGTTGGTTTGTTGGTCCTCCTGGCGGTTTTGCTTTCTAGAACCTTTTTGGTCCAATCTAAATTAGATTAGTTTTGGTTTCTGTGGGGGACGGGGAAGTTTTCGCGGCTTATCATCCTGGTATTTCTATTTGTTGGTAACCTGTGTGCTTACACCATTTGTCTGTTCTCGTGTCTTCCTTTTTCTGAAAAATTTTAACCTTCATTTTGCTGAACGGTATCCTCAGCTTTCTGCAGAAGGGCCCCAGAGTGGTACGCCTAATGAATTGTCATGTGTAAAGATGCTTTATTCCATCTTCATGCTCAGTCGGTAGTTTGACAGGGTATAGAATTCTAAACTGCAAATTCTTTTCCTTCAGAACTTGCTTTAATGTCTAGTAATATCCAGTGTTGCTGCTGAGACGTTCACACCAATATGATTCTAGTTCCTTTGTGACCTGTTCTTATTTATCTTTTATTGTCCCTGTTGATTGTTTTTGGCTCTGGAAGATTTTAGGGTGTTTTACTGTTGCCATTTTTTTTTTTTTATTGTTGCCATTTTTGAAATGTCAAAACAATGTGTCTGATTATGGGTCTTTCAGTTTTTAAAACTCTTTCATACTTGATTGTTCCCTTTTTAAATTGGATTTTGTCCTTGTTTTTATGGATGCAATATTTTTCCCAAATCTCTTCCAGAATACTAGCTAGATTTTTTTCTTTTTTTGGTCATGCCGCAGTTTGTTTTTAAATTCTCGTCTGTTATCAGAATTCTTTCTGTATCCTCTAGTGTCAGTTCTTTTATTTATCTGTGTTTTCTATGTCATACTATGGGCTTTGCTTAAATGCTTGATGAATCTTGGGGATGAGCTCATATGTATGAATCTGGAAGTAGAAAGGCTGATGGGAAGCTCTGTATAAATCGATTTATTGATCTATAAATGGTCGATTGATGGGCCTCATGCCTCCCCAACTCCCCCCCCCCCCCCATATGCCAAAAAGCAGAGGACTTTACACTAGGACAGCAGCGCCCACAGTAGCCGCTCTCATGCCCTCGAGATAGTTTGCTGGGTTTCTTTAGAGAAAAGACTCCAGCTTTTAATGTAGACTTAAACACTCGGCTGCCTGGTGGTTTTGTCACTCGGTAAGTGGGGGAGGGTCAACAGAAAGATCTTCAGTGAGTCCTATTTTTTTGTTCAGTTTCTCACCGTCTTACTGTCTGTCAGTCTGGAACCTCTCAAGAGTTGCGCTTGGCGGGTTGGCGCCCTCTTCAGTTAGGGCTCTCCCCCATGTCTGTGCCACAGCTTCCTCTTCACTTTTGGCCATCGGCCCCACCCCATTGGTCTTCTGTCTTCAAGAAATTCGTGGGGGTCCCTCTCACTGACGGTGCCTCACCAGATCTCCTCATTATGGCAGGGCTGCACCTCTTTTATGCCTCTCATCCTCTTTGTCTCCCCTTAAACCATACTTTTTCCAGAGTGAAGCTAACCTAATACCTGCGACTGCTGTTCGTCTGCCCAAATATATACATAGCAGTGTTCCTAGACATCCTTATTAGTAAGACGAAGTTCAGGGCCCGTCCACGCATCCCACGTAACCTCTGGGACTTAGATGAGTCAACAAGTATTCTTTGAGCGTGTACCACAATAGGCATTACAGGGACTAGAAAGGTATAAAAGATGTAATCTAGTGGCAAGCCCATAGTATAGGTAGAACAAGGCCCAGAATTATGGGTGTCTTTAGAGATTTGGCGTTTTGGTTAGAATGAACCTCAGAACAGATCGTCTGGGTATCTGGTGATCTTTTTCCTCACAGAAATTGGGAATCGTCACATGATACGGTGAAGAGCATATGATGGATGGAATGTATTCATTCTTCACTCATGGAAGAAGTTTAGAGGGCAAGCGATTGTATTAAGAGCTGAGGAGAATTCGAAGTCCATCTGATTATTCACTCTGCCTCCAGAAGAAGAGATGACACGTACCTAAGTAACTCTCAAATACAAGGCAAAATGAGATCAGTGGTGTACGAGGAATATAGGTAAAATGTTACGGAGATTCTGAGTAAAGGGAGAGATTACTTCCTGCCGTGTGCGTGTGGTGTAAGGGAAATTAAAACAGGCTCATTGAAGAATGGCTCACTGAGAGACAGAGGATTTGGATCAATGGGAAGGTGAGGAATTAACTCAGATGAATCCAGGGTAATTAAGAAAAATTCACCTTGACTGGAGCCAGAATTTCAAAGATGCTCGTAACATGTCATCATGAAGTAATGCCCTTTTCCTAGACCATTGCTTCTAGTGCTGGCTTATTAATTAAAGCATAGATTTCCTCTGATAGCACCTTGTTCTCTTCTGACGTTCATATCTCAGAACCACAGAAATACAGCTCCCCGTCCCCCTCCCTCTCAGCACTCTGTTCTCCTGTTAGCCCCTCCAAGGATGTCCATGCCATGCGGTGCCAACGTCTCCTCGCTGCGGCTACGGGTGAGTAGTTTGGGTTGGCTTTTTCACCTGTCACTTTAGCCCCCTCCCACTGCTCCTCCCAGAATTACACAGGTTGGAAAGTTAAAAGCTCCTTGCCACGAGGGTTCCACGTGTGGCCTGGTTTCTACCTTAGAAGACGTGGAAATAGGAGAGACTGGTGCGAGGTGTTTGTGACGTCCAGGGAGATCAGATCTCCCAATGGGCACGGGGGTGGAGTGTGTTCAGCTCTTGTGGGGAGCTCCAGGAAGATTCTAGCATCTGGTGCCTCTCCTCCCACGAGACTTGTGGCAGGCAACTGCAGCAGTGGGGTGGAACTGTCCTCCTATATGGCTGGCTCTTTTGGTCCTGGTCATTGTTTATCCTCCAAATCTGGTTTTCTGGTTGTTCTGAAGGTTCCATAACCTCCAACACCCCACCCCACCCACCCCTTTTTTTTTTTTTTCCTAAACCAGTTAGAGTAGATGTGGTCTCAACAGCTAAAAAACCCCACTGGTATTTGGTTCAACTTTCCAGTCACCCACCCATGTTCCTTGAGGTTTCTGACTCTTGATTCACGGTTATGTCTCTACCCCATTTTCCGGCCATTGTGCTAACAGGTGGAGGAGGAGTCTACATGATGGTCTCTGCAACACTGTGGTCTCATTGCCTGTCCCTCTCCATGGCTCCAGCTAGAACTGTGTCACCTGTAAGAATTCCCCTCTCTGGCCCAGCCTCCTGTCCCTTCACTGCCTCTCCGCAGACCTCTGCTCTGACCTCTGAGCATCCTTCAGTGTCCTTCCATGCTGTCCTAACATGTCAGTCCAGCTCTCTTCCCGGGTGAGCCGCAGCTCGACCTAGTCCACTAGACTCACTTACCATTTACTGCCTCTTATGATAACCCCTAAAATGCTCCATGCTGGTGCAGATACCCTGTCCCCATATTTTGCATGGAGAATATAATATTAGCTAATGCTTATAAGGTGCTTATCATGTACCAGGTACTGTTCCAAGCACGTTCATACATTAAGTCACTGAATCCTCAACAACAATTCAATGAGACAGGGACATTTAATGTCTACATGTTACAGATGAAGAAATAAAGAACAGAAAGGTTAAGTGATTTGCCCAAGACAACACAGCTCATAAGTGGTTGAGCTGGGATTCAAGCTGTCTGTGTTCTTAGTAGATGTTCTCTGTTTGCATCCCTTTCGCCTGTTTTAAGGGCTGCCAAGATATCTGTGTATCTTTATATGGATATGAAAAGCATTTTTTCCTCTTTAACCATATATGTGATTACTGTCTCACTGTCAGCATCACACATTGTGGTTTCTAAAAGCAGAATTCCATTCATATATCCACCAGGGTTTGTTTTTTTTTAATGAAATGTTTTTTCTTTCTCTCTCTCGTATTATTTCCTTGCCGTGCATTCTGATTTGAATCTCAATTCTGTTGCGAAAGGTAGTGTCACACTATTGCAGATAAATGTTTCAGGCAGCTGTTGACTAGCGGGGGTGATGGATTTTTCTATACTACCCTGCTGGCTCCTCCTCTTTGAAAATATCCCTTGTGTTACAGCCAGAAATGCGTCCTCTGATAAATGAAGTATAGCACTTTGGGATATGGGCTGGTATTTTTTTTCTGTGATGTCTTTCAGGATACGTCTTGTCTAGTATTTAGACTTTGGGTTCCAAAACCCAACTGTGGGTGTGAATCCCAGCCCAAACACTGAGACTTTGAGCAAGTTACGTAACCTCCGTAACCATCAGGTACTTCTGGAAGATTGGGGGTAGCCTATTATAAATTGAATGTGAACAGATCACCATGGACCCCCCTACCCCCACACCCCAGCCCTCTCCCCACAAGGTGAATCTCAGCACATCCTATCACACCGGCTCCCCAAACAACCACGGTACTCATTGCACATGGACAGAAACAGCTTCCAGAAATCCGATAAATTGCACTTTACTGAAGGTTCCCTATGGAGACAGGAGCAGATTATATTGTCCCCCACTGAGCACATCTTCCCTTTAAAAAAAAGAAGAGTCCCTGCTTTGTCATGCACTTCTCTTTCCCCAACCCCCTTCAGCCTTGTTGGTCCTCCCCTTCCTGGCCCTTTGCTCTGCTTTGACGGGTGGAAAGAAACTTCAGCTCCCAGGAGTCAGTGAATATTCATCCGTAAGAAAAGAAACAGGAGTAGCTCCCTCTTTTAAATTAAGTATACTCCTCTAAGCTTGAAAGAGAGCTGACAATTCCTTAAGTGTTGCCCAGAGTAAGGGGTGGGGCGCACTGCCCTGTTTTGAGGGCCTCCTGGGTGCCGCCGCCTCGCTTCTCAGGGGGTAATGTCATGCCCGTTTGTACCAGCTGCTCACAATTCAGCTGCTGCAGCAGGAAGTCCGCGTGGATACTAACAGCCACCACCGTGTCGCCTTTAACTTAGAGTTTGGTTATCAGAGCTCCCGCATTGGCTTCTTGGTTTGTAGGTTTTTCCCTCTTGCCGGAAAATCACGGTTCATTTTCTTCTGTCTCCAGCCCGTGGTTACATTTAAGTGACTTTAGGCTCGTCATCACCTTCACCAATAATTGCCAATTTGACTATTGATTATTGTGCGCTATGAGGAAGAACTTATTGCAGAGAAGGTAGAATGTGACAGTGGCCTTGACCATGGCTCTTAATCGAATTCGAAATGGTTTCTGCTGCTGTGGAGTTTACGAAGTTAATACAGAGAGGTCAGTAAGACCACATTTTCCCAGAGTAATCGTTTTATTGGCTTTAGTGTTTGTGCTTCTATCTTAGAAATTTTTAAATGGCTTACAAGTCTGGGGCACCTGGGTGGCTCCGTCGGTTGAGTGTCAGACTCTTGATTTCGGCTCAGGTCATGATCTCAGGGTCGTGAGATCGAGCCCCCATGGGGGGCTTCATGCTTGGCTCAGAATCTGCTTGGATCGCTCTCTCCCTTGCCCTCTTCCTCTCCCCCTGCTCTCTCTCTCTCCACCTCTAAAAAAAAAAAAAAGAAAAAAGTGTACAAGTCTCATAACTTCCCCCCTTTTCTTTAATTTGCTTCGTCTGTGGCGAATCTCACGCATAAAACTAAAGAACTCACTGTTTGAAAAGTGAGATGGAAACTCAGCGGAATGGGAGTATTTATTGCTTCCAAAGAAGGTTCTTCATTGTCGATTATCCAGGAGCCAGTAATGAATGTGTACTCTCAGGGGCCAGGGATTTCGGGGGATGAATTTCCCAGGGTTTAATCATCGCGTAAGGCCTCTGAGTGTGACTTTTTCCCAATAATCTACTTATCTCAGTAATTTACCCCTCCTACTGCATTGCAAGGAAAATGAGTCCCCCAGGTTGTTTGCATGATAAGTAGCTGGGAATTGTGTGAGCCTTTCAAGCAGCAGCCCTGAGTTAATTGTAGCAGCCTGAGCTAATGGTTTCCCATGTTGGCTGGCAGGTTACGGTGAAGAAGAGGCTTGAAAACACCCTTTATCACAAGTACCACGCATTTGAAAAGCTGAAATCTTACAAATGTTGGCTTCCTGGAAGATATTTTCCCTTGCACTATAAATGGGTGAGAAAAACGTCCCCCCAGAGATAGGACTGGCCTCTTTGCAGCTAGCCCTGGACGTTGGCTCCTTGGAGGAGTTCAGGGAAGGTTTTTGTTTTTGTTTCTGCCAATGGCTCACACTAATTTGCCCCTACCCCACCCCCTTTTTTTTTTTTTTTCAAGTTAAGTCAGCATTAAAGAATAAGCCGCTCCCTGCAAGCCAACAACTGGAAACATTACTTTAGGAAAAGTAAGATCTGCTTCCTAAAATTTCCTGATTGTGGTTTTTTGTTTTTTAAGGCACCCGTCACATTTATCCTGGAGTTTGTTAATACGATAACGCGTGAAACTAACAAGTCCAAAGTGGGTTTTCTACTGCGGAAAAAGGTCCCTGGAATACCATTCACTTTGGGGGGAGGCAACTAGAACCTTCTGCTCTGTGCCCGAGGAGGACAGAGAGGGCTGCGTGAGATTTTTACCTAGACTTGAAGGCATGGGAACGTGCTGGGAGCGGATCCCGGTTGGGGCAGAACAAAGATGCTCTCTTTCCCACATTACTGCAGCCACCAGGCAAAACTCAGAAAGTTTACAGGGAGGGGAGCAAGTTCCTGCTGGGAAGAAGGCTGCCTGTGAAGGGAGAAGCAGAAGCACCTGCTTTCCTCTCTCCATTTACCCTACTTGCTTGGCCAGAGCCTTCCTGTCCTTCTGATCGATCAGTTGATTGATCAGTTACAGCTCAAATGTCACTTTCTCCAGGAAGCCCTATCTGATCCCCATCCCAGGGAGTCTTGGGCTCTCTCACCACGTTATTTCATAGCGTCGTCATAGTTATGATTCCGCATTGTTTTGGTACGGTCAGATTATTTCTCCCTCTCTTTCTCTCCCCACAAAAATTGGACCTCCCATGAGTATGTAAGGATCTTATCTGTTTTTTATATGCCGTTAGAATCTCGGTAACTCATTTCTTAAAAGTACGTGCCGGATGGATGGATGGATAAGAGTACAGTCGTTTAAAGTATTTCTGCCAAAGGACATCGGGGTGAGGTCATGGGTTAACTGATGGCTACGCAGAAAGAATTTTAAGGCTCGTTAAAAGCAAGAAAGAGGAAGAAAATAACCATGAGCCTGGGAAGTATAGAGATACATGGAAGCAGAAATTGTGTGTGTGTGTGTGTGTGTGTGTGTGTGTGTAATATTCCATGAATATGCTGTCCCTAGGCTACGAAGATGAGAAAAGAATGAATTTTGAGTGGTTTTTCCAGGAAGCAGAAGACTGAATAGATGGGCCAGGTTTCCAGCCTGCAGTGAATGACAGACTGAGTTGGGTAGTTTACAGAGGTGTAGGCAGGGATGGGAGAAGCCAGAAGACAGACCAGTCGCTAGGGACCAGGAGTCGTAGGTCGCTATTACCCACACCCCCTACTGCCCCACTGTGAAGGAGTACCGGGAGGTGGGGGGGGGGAGGCGGTGGTGCAGCTTTAGTAAGAGCTCCAACCCTAGAAGGGGACAGCAGACCAGAGGGTGGCTGCTAGAGGGTGGTGCTAAAGCAAGGAGAGAACCAGAGAAGAAACCCACCAGCCTCTCTCTCCCTCTCCTGACCTCTGACCTGCAGCCAGCGCCTCCATCAGCCAAACCCAACGGGAAGCCCGAAGGCAAGGGAGCCGCCACGATGCAGTATGTAAAGATCAGCGCTTCCCCTCTCCCCCCGCCAGCAAACCAGAGTAACAGAGCGACACTGACTAGTTAGGACTGTGACTGTGTGTCTTTAAGTACGTGCAATTTTACTCCTTACCTTTTCTACTTCCTTTTGATTTTGAATATGTATTTTAACCACCAGTACAGCCAACCGTGCATACCCTAAGAAATCTGGCCCCCCTCTCGTGTCTTCTCCTCTCCCCCCTTCCCCATATAGGTAACTACTTTTGTCTGCTTCTCATGTCTCCTAGATACAGCTGTGTGTGTGTGTGTGTCCTTATCACGTCCCTGTCTATATACCTCATATCCCTATCTCCCCATGTGAAAGATAGTGTATTAGATACACATATACTCTTCTGCACTAGCCCATTATTTTATATACACATATAGGTATATCTGTGGGAGGAATTCCCAAGGGTGGACATGTTGATCAGTTTTCCCGAATTGCCCTCTGTACGGACAGCACGGTTTGGTACCTCCAAGCAATACTGTAGGAGAGCATTTTCCCGCAGCCTTGCCGGAAAAGTGTGTCGCTCAGCTTTTGAAATTTTGCCGATCTGATCATCATATTAGGTGAAAGCACATGGAATTGTAATTTATGTGGCCAGAAATGGTAGGCCATCAGCACTTACATATGGTTCAACCTAACAGCTTTATTTTTAATTTTTCTTGCGAGTGAAACGAAATACCTTTTGATAGAGCTCAGCTGCCATTTGTATTCCTTTTTTGTTCTGAACATGCTGTTAACCTTGGTGTATTTTTCTATTACTGGTCTTTTTCTGAGCAATTTTTAGGAGCCCTTTATACATTCAGGAGAAGAATTTCTTGCAATAGTGAGTTTCAGATATTTTTTTTTCCGAGTTTGTCCAATTTTGCTTATGATACCTTTTTTGCCTCCAAGAGTCTCTGATTTTTATGTAATTGTAACAATCAGTCTTTTCTTTTATGACACGCGGATTTTTAAGTCATGTCAAGTTCGCCTCTACTCCAAAGACGTAAAGAAATTCTTCTGGGGATTTTTTTTTCCTAGAGCTTTAATGGTTTTGTTTGTTGGATTTAAATTTTGGATCCCTTAGGAGTTTATCCCGATTTGAGGTAGAGAAACAACTTCTTCTCTTTCCAGATGGCTACTTGGTGGTTCCAACGCCATTGGTTCAATATTTCCATCCTTAGCCCTACTGATTACGGATGTCACCATGATCATATACTAATTGGCAAGATCAATTTTCAAGTCCCAGCAATTAATGTATTTGGACTTTCTGGCTGGAAATACATAAATATAAATATAAATATATATATAAGTTAAGTGACATCCCTTAAAATATCTTTTTACATGTGAAATTAGTACAGTTTTGAAAAAAATGAATACTTGCTTGCTGAACAAAATATAGACAAACAAACCTTGGCCAATGAAATGACCGTAACTCTACTATTTCCCAGTGTTAATATTTTCTGTGTATTTAATAACCACATCACACACTTCAGGTAAAGAACAAGCTACTACGACAGGGACGTCAGTACAATATAGTGGCTTACGCAACACAGAACGGTATTTCTGTTTCATAAAACCACCCCTAAGTAAGCAGTCTAGGTTAGCAAGGGAGGTCTCTTCATGGGGTCATTCTTTTTTTTTTTTTTTTAAGGTTTAAATTACATACAGTAAAATACAACTTTTTATGTGACCAGTTCTGTGAGTTTTGACAAACACATATGGCGTAACCACCATCACAATCAAAACATTAAATATTCCCACCACTGCAAATAGTTCCCTCCTACTACTTAGTGGTCAGTCCCTTCCCTTCCTCTCCCTTCCTCCCCAGCACGCCCAGTCCCTGACAATCACTGATCTACAATTCTGTCCCTAATGGTTTTTGCCTTGTCCTGGGGCCATTCTTGGCCCAGTCTCTCTCCGTCTTGTCTCTCCCCTCTGCTGTACGGATCCCTATCCCCATGGTCACGGTCAGGGCCTGGGCTACACTTCAGGAAGAAGAAGGGCATTAATACACATTGGTGGTGTTTGCAAAGCTGAAGGTGGGACGCATCACTTGGGCTCGCTTTCCGTTAGCGAGAGCGCAGCAACGTGCCCACCTAGCCGGGAAATGGACTCGCTTAGCATTGAAGAAAGGAAAAGTGAATGCTGGCGGACTCCTCTCGCCATCGCCCCTATAGCCTGGCCACCCACGTATCCACAGAGAGTGCACCCTTTGCCCGAGGGAGCCGGCCCAAGCTCCATCCACTCACTACACCCAACTCAAAGGCCAGGATTTCTGGGTGACGGCAGGTCTTCCCCGATAGATCCTGAGGGGGCTCCCCGTGGTTCTAGTGACCTCAAAACTAAAACACAAGCTATTCGTATCTCCCCTGCCCATCTCTTCCCCAGGATTATGAACATATGGGACTTCCATTCCGTGTGCCGGGAAGCACATCCCGGTTCCGTCTCTGTACATACTTCTGGCTGATTTTCTGACTTCCAACTAGACTCCCCCCATCTCCCCATTTCAAAAGCCGCTACTTTGGGGTTCCCTGAAAAGGTAGGTTTAGGAGGGGTGGCAGTAAACCTGACCTCTGTCGTGAGGCCGAACCTCTTTCTTTGGCCTCATGGGAGCCCATTGGGAAGGGCTCTGAACACCCACAGCCTCACCTCCTGCTCCTCGGGGTACGGCAGTACTGGGCCTTGCCACCCAACCTTCTCAACCTTTTCCTTCCATCTCCACTCGTAAACTGGCCGACTCTCTCATGAGCTCATCTCCTTCCTGTAGCAGCTTGCCGAAAGTTAGCAAATTATGTGTAAGCATTTATCTCCTTACTACATGTGCGTTATCCCTAAATATATTTAATTATATTATTATAGTTCTTTTAATAGAAAACTGTTAAGTAATCTCCTACCACCTAATTTTCAGGATTATGGGGGGCGGGTGTGAATGAATTCCTTAAGAAGCAGACCTGTGAAATCAAGCATGTAGTGAAATGTCACGAGCCCCCCCAAAAGGCAGCTTTGCCTGCCACACCGCCAGGTGGGTGCACCAGAGACTTGGGGGCAACACAGGCAGTGTCCAGCATTTGCCAAGTCTTCCTGATTAGAGATACTGTTATAGGAGCTCAGATGAGCTGTCACAATACAGAGGATGTAAACTGAAAGCTTTTAGAGGAGGATGGCCATTTCGTGCATGTGGGAACATATACACGGTAGACTTATTTGTAAATATCAAAGCTGTCCACCCAAAAAGGCTAATTAAATAGATAAATGTATGCGCGGTCCAACAGCTAAAAAGAAACAATCCAAAGCAGTTCTCTTTCCCCAAATGCTCTGGTGGTGGGCAGTTTATAGGCAAATTCTTTTAAACTTCCCAGGAAAAAGAATTCCTGTGTCATATAAACTGTTTCAGAATTCAGAAAAAGAAGGAAAGCTTCTCATTTCACTGTGTGAAGTTGGAATGAGTCTGATGTCAGAACCCAACAAAGATGATATATATGCTGAACGTCAAAACTAAAAAGGCATTTAATAAAAGTCAGTGTCTGTTCTCAGTTTGAAATTAAAAAAACAAAAACAAAAACACACAGCAAAGGAAACCATCAACAAAATGAAAAGGCAGCCTACGGAATGGGGAAAAATAATTGCAAACCATGTATCTGATAAGGGGCTGATATGCAAAATACATGAAGGACTCAGCCCAATAGCAAAAAAACAAACAATTTAATTAAAAATGGGCAGAAGGCCTGAATGGACATTTTTCCAAAGAAAACATCCAGGTGGCCAACAGGCATGTGAGAAGATGCTCAGCGTCACTCATCGTCAGGGAAATGCAGGTCAAAGCCCCAGTGAGATACCCCCTCACACCTGTTAGATGCGCTGATACCACAAAGACAAGAGACAAGTGTTGGCAAGGACGTGGAGAAAGGGCACCCTGGTGCTCTGTCAGTAGGAATGTAAATTGTTGCGGCCACTATCGAAAATAGTATGGAGGTTGCTCAAAAAATTAAAAAATGAACTACCGTAGGATCCAATAGTTCCACTTCTGGGACTTATCTGAATGCAATGAAAACACTAAATCAAAAGGAAATGTGCACCCCCATGTTCATTGCAGCGTTATTTACAATAGCCAAGACGTGGAAACAATGTAAGTGTCTCAGGAGATGAACGTATGAAGATGTATAATATAGAGAGTTTTGGGGGGTGAGTGTGCCACACACACATGTGGGTACGTGTGCAAACGGAATAGTATCCAGCTATAAAAAATAATGAAACCTTGCCATTTAGGGCAACATGGATGGAGCTGGAGGGTGTTATGCTAAGTGAAATAAGTCAGCCAGAGAAAGACAAATACCACATGATCTCTCTTATGTGGATTCTTAAACAAAACACAAAAAACAAGCTTATCGATACAGAGAACAGACTGGTGGTTGCAAGAGCTGAGGGTTGGGAGAGATGGGTGAACTGTTTTTTTTTTTTTTTTCTTTTTTATGTTTAAATAAACTGAATAAAATGTAAAAATTAAGAAACACTTTGAAAGCCATGAAAGAAAAATAATTCACTCAAGATATAGTACTTGTTCATGACCAAAAGGCACAATATTATTAAGATATCAGTTCTTGAATTGATTTGAAGATCCCATGCGATCCCCATAGAAATCTCAGCAAGCTGTTTTGTAAATAGCGACCAACTTGTGTTAAACACTGAGTCGCGTCGGCAGTTACTGATGAAGGACAAGTCAGTGAACTCACACTTGCCCGTTTCAAGATTTATTATAAAGCCACGATAATTAAGAGAGCATGATGTTTTGAAACGAATGGACACATAGATAAATGGAATGGAACAGAGAGTCCGTGAACAGACCTGCACAGATACAGTCAGCTTGACCTGGGTCAAAGGAATAAAAGCACATCAATGCAGAAAAGATAGTTTGTTTAGTTTTTAGTCTTTAGTCATCGTCAGCACATGAGGGTACAAATGGACAACCACAGGAATTTTTTACACAAACTTTGCACCTTAGACATAAATTCACTCAGAAGTATTCATTGCCTTAAATATAAAATGCAAAACTATAAAAATTATAGTGGGGAACTTAGGAGAAAATCTACATGGGTTAAAGTTTGGTGATTAATTTTCCTATACGACACAGAAAGCGTGATCCCTGGAAAAAAAATGATACTGTGAACTTTAATAAATTTACACTGCCCGCTCTGTGAATGACTGCATCCAAAGAATGGAAAGGCAAGCCGCTAGCTAGGAGACTATGTCTTGAAAACACTTATCTGAAGAAAGATTTGCATGAAAAGTATTCAAAGAACTAGTAGAACGCCACAGTAAGAAGCCAGACTTCCCAAATTAAAATAAATAGGGCAAGACAAGTAGACACCTAACCAAATAATATATATAAATGGGAAAAAACCATGTATAAATTGCTCAACATTGGGGAATTATTGGAAAACAGTATACATTGTGCACTAGGGAAAAGCAAATTAAAAAAATAAAAATTTAAAAAAGCAGCTCTTCAAGCTCGGAATTAAAGAGTACTTCATTATCATACCCAGTAATAACTATTGCAGACTAAATGCTACCATCTTGCTTGATGGTAAAAATTTACAATATTGGATCAGGGACAAAATAAGAATGTCCCCTTTCACTGCTGATGCCCATCATTCATCTCTATGGTGTGCAAATAAATTAATAAGGCAGAATCAGACTTAGCGCGATTGTAAACATTTGTAAGAATCTACCTGGCAAATTCAGGAGAATCCACTAAAAACCAAAAAGAAAGTCCTTTGCCAGTTATAAGATAAACATACAAAAAGTGGTTCTCACAAATACCCATAACCAATTAGAAAATGTCACAGAGAACGGAAAGGGCACATTGACAGTAGCTCCAGGGACACTTGGGTGGCTTAGTCATTTGGCGGTCTGACTCTTGATCTCCGCTCAGGTCTTGATTTCAGGGTCATGAGTTCAAGCCCCACATATGGAACCTACTTAAAACAAAACAAAACGAAACAAAAAGCCAAAACCAAAACACAAACCAATAGCTACAAAAACTCAACAAGAAGTAGGGGACCTTGAAGAAAACTAAAACACTACTCAGGTTCAAGACCCAACCGTAGCTGAAGCAAAAGCAAAGGCGGAGCGCTCCCCGGAGCTGGAACGGGGAGGTAGGTCACACCCAGAAGAATTGCAGGTCGCAACTAGAAGAACTGAACCCTTAGGGAGCAGAACAGCATTCTCAGAGCCCCCAGGACTGTGTTAGGACCGTAGGGCGCAGTTGTCGGGAGTACACCCAACTCCAAACCCACGGGCTTGCCAGTCAGGGTCACAGTCATCACAGAGTCATATATTTAGGGCAATGGTTTTAGGACATGCAGGAAGTAATTGTTTCTGATGCACACAGAGGTACCACGGGGTTAGTGGTGGGGCTGTGCACCATTCCTCCTTTATCATCTCTGGTCGGCTTCCCGCTTTCCTGCCACAGACTGGCTTTCTTCTCAGAGTGGAGAGCACAGCACCGGGCAGCCCCACGTTCAAGTCCCTCTTCCTCTGTGGAAGGGTTCCTTCCTTAACAACAATCAGGAGAGTCGTGGGAAAGGTTTCTTTGGGTCCTGGCTGGGGTCTTGCATCCGTCTATGAAACATGAGTGCCCGCGTTTGGCTTAACCTCTGGTCAAGGGTGCAGGCAAGCTCTTTGTTGCAGGTTTTTTTTTTTTTTTTATGCAGGTTGCTTCAGGTGCTAGTGGGTAGGAAAAATGATAGCTACAGACAGAAGATTTGAATAAATGTAGGGATGTGCCATTTTCCTAAACAGTCTGGCTTAAAGTGTAGAGAGGTAGATTTCCCCCCAAGTTAGTTTATAAATTTCACAGTCTGATTCAGAATTCCAGACGGAGTTTGAGGGCTCCTCGACATCACGCTTCTAAAGTTCATCTGCAGTAGCAGGCAAACGTAGTGAGATTAGCTAGGAAAATTCTGCCCAGTATCAGGGAACCAGCTTAATTTGTGTATTTTTCATCTCGGTATTAGCTCATCATCTGTCCTAAGCTTAAAATACGATCCGATGTTGACACCTAATTTTTAAGGCTTTTCTCCCAGAACAATTTTTATATAAGCTAGGGAACTAGGAGCTAGGTATTCAGAGATCTAACATCTGATACTCTAATGCCACTCAAGTTATTTTGAATGCTGTCTCTCCACTAGGTGCCGTGGGGTTTCTTTAGACATGGAAGACCTACTCGCTTCCCACTTTTACTGTACTCAGCTTTTCCAACCAAAGACGGGTATTAGACATTGTGAGTTTGTTGTCATTCCTTATGGTTCAGGGAATCAGTTTGCCAATATGAAAAGAGCCAGGAGAAGGGACAAATGATCTGATCGGAAACTACAAGTATACAAAAGAAAGTAGGGGTTGGTTGGCGAAGATCTGTAGTTACCCCACATCACTGGGGGAGGTGTGGATGACATAGGTTATAAATGTCAGGATCTCTGTGCAGTAGTAGGAAGAACCTGAAGTTGTACAGAATTTTCAAAGACGCCAGAGATGGCGTAAGAGAGAGCACATGCTGACCAACTCGCCAATGGAGGAATAAAGGGATGGAGAGGAGGGCGCCTGGGCGGCTCAGTAGGTTAAGTGGTTAAGCATCTGCCTTCAGCTCGGGTCATGATCCCGGGGTCCTGGGATCCAACCCCTGCGGTGGGCTCCCTACTGGGCGGGGAGTCTGCTTCTCACTCTGCCTTTCCTCCAGCTCATGCTTGTTCACTCCCTCTCTTTCTTTCTCTAAAATAAATAAAATCTAAAAAAAACAAAAGGACAGAGAGGAAATGTCAGTTAAAAAAAAAGTGTGTGCATGGGAATTAAATGCAGGTCAGAAAAAGCGACATTTGTGATTTTGTTTTGTGTTTGTAAATGGCACTCTTCTTGGGAAAGTAAACCCATGCCTGAAAAGGAAAGCAAGTGTGTAATGTATGATAATGCCTTTGTCAGTCTGTGTCATGTCCAATTTCTTTGGCTTTGGAAATGATAGAGGAATTTTCAACCCTGGGGGGGACAAAAGGCGAGATAAATGTTTGTCTTCTGTGATTTATGTTCATACCTAGTTTGGGTTCCAAGATCTCAGCTAGATAACCACATACAGCCCTCTCCATCTCCAAGTGTCGGGAAAGTTGGTTGATTAAGGCAAAGCCAGCCTGAAAGTCAAGGAGTTTACACGGCATTCACAGTGACAAAGAACTTGAAAGGATGACCTTTAGAACGAGAAGTAGCCCAGTTCCCCTGCCTGGAGGCCAGAAGTAGCCTGATCACCTTAAAACAGTGTGAGAACGAAGACAGAAACAGGCCGTCCCCTCCTCCTTTCAGATCATGGGTTTTTATGGCTCAAAATCCGTTCCTCAGTTTGCCGTGGAAACGATATGCAGATATGTATGGGAAGACCCAGCGTTCTGTGCGGCATATGGTTGGAATTAATCACGTAACCACATTTGCCCCAGCTGCAAAGCTGGAGCTCACGGAAGTGTGGAAACAATGTTGAGATACGCATCTAGAAGCAAAGGTCAGCCTGCCGGGCCAAGATGCATGTCGGGGAGAGCGTATCCTGGTCGCCGGTGCCATCTGAAGTCCAAGAACATATGTGAACCCAAACGGCCCTCAGGCCGAGAACCCCCAAGGCCAGAGTGAAATGACCTTCCGCGAACGGGGAGCCAACGAAAGCGAGAGAGTTCACAAAACGCCGACCAGAGAAAAACCAGGTGGGAAGGCTAGCGCATCTGGCTAATCGGTCACAGACTGTAAATTCCCCTCCAGCCACATCTGCCCTTGCTACTTAGGAGGACCTGGATCTTCTGAGGACTTGTAGAGGAACGTTTGCAAGGATGGGTGCCACTCAGGTCGGGGGGGGGGGGTGTTAAAGTTGAACGGCAGAAATAGGTCGGCTTACGGAGCGTTAGTGGGAGAGCCAAGAGACAGACGGGAACGGGACAGAGTGAGGAGGAGGGTGGAAAGCCACTCAGGAAATCCTGGACTAGTTCCTCCATCGGCCTTTCGGTTGCCAGATTCTGTCCTGTGCCTGTGGGTCCCGGGGGGGCCAGCCCGGCGGCCCAGGCGCAGGGGTCAGGACGTTCCGCGCCCTCTCCCAGCGCCCGCTCCTCCAGTTCACACACTCCTGCACGTGCTCACATGCACTGTTCTGTCCTCGTGTGTCTCCAGTGTCCGCCCTCTTCTGCTCCAGGGCACAGGAATCCCGAATTCATCCACGCCCACACGCCGGGGACAGAAGGTGTCGTCCCAGCCATCCATCTTGCCATCTCAGATGAGAACAGACTAAGAGAATGACAGATTCATGAACAGAATCCCCCTGCGGTAGAATTTCGGGTGCCCTGAACCCGAAATCCTGGGGGGGAAGCCATTTGGGAGCAGAGAGCACTTCTTTCTACTCGTCAGTGTATCCCCCAGTTAGGTGACCGCTCGGTCTGGCCTTGTTCGGTACAAGGATGTTGCTTGGTTTATAAGCATGCTGCTTTTAAAATACACCGGGGTCCCCAACTGTCCCTGTCTTCTGATTGTGGCCCCAGAGCCCTTACTCGGCTTGTTTGAGAAGTCGCGCATCCTGAAATTGAGAGGTTCTGTCTCATGTGCCGACCAAAGAAACTTCCAGATCTGTTCTCTTGCCTCCGTTAGCTCCGTTTGTAACTCTGAGCTTAGTTGGCATTTAAAGTAGACGAAGAGTCCGTCCACTAAACCAGCGTGGAGGGAACGGTGGCAGAAAGGGGATCCTAAGGCTTGGCTCTGATGCCGAGTTGCTAGATTCGCAGGTGTATTGCGAGCGGGATTCACCGTTTCCTTTTCTTGAGTCTGGGGAGTAGCACCAGGCTGTATAAAAAATGATGCAGGGTTCGACCTTGTGTGAATCAAGGTTGGCACTGCAGTCATTGCAGCAGAGGTCATTGTAGGAGAGGTGACAGGCTCCCTGGGCACCGGGCCTGTGCGTTACGCTTTCTGACCGTCACAGCCACCCTCCGCTATGGGTACATTTGTTACCTCTGTTTACAAGATACGGCAACTCGAGAATTCACTGAGCTCTTCCCCGAGCAACTTGTAACCTTTGCTGTGTGTGTGTTATAGTTCGGCAAAATTTATGTTTAAAAAAAAAAAAGACTAGTGAGGTCCAGAGAAGTTAAGTGTCTCGCCCCGAGTCCCCTAACTGGCACCAGAGACAGGATTCTGCCACCACATTTGTCCCCCTTTGGAGCCCACTTAGCTTCTCCTCTGTGCCGCTAACCCTTCCCGTTGAATTATACGCGATCATCACGCCACACGGTGCGTCGTTCATACAAGTGAGCGGTATTTGTATTCTCTTACGCTGCTGGTCCTTCGTCTTGTCGTTTCTTCATCATCTAAAAACGTCCTTGTTGTTTTAGTGTTCTCTCTTCATGATTTACTTCTTTGCTCCCCCCACCCAAACTATTTACTTCTTGATTGTTGAGTCAATGAGTGAATAAGCCTTGTCGTAACATTTACTCTAAAATGCACATTTCTAAGACGATGTCCTAGACTCCTTCGTTTCTTTGTTTATTCCATGAAGTTATGAGATGCTTGCTACATGCCCGGACTAGGAATATAAAGTTGAAGAAGATGGTGTCTTCCTTCAAGAGGCTTGGCGTCCAGTAGGGGCAGACAGACTTACTACGGGTTCCCAGACAGAATCTCTTCGTGGAGAGTGGGAGCATCCAGGAGGAGGTGGCAAGGCTGGGTGAGAAAGGCCTGACGGAGGAGGTAACTCTGAGTGTCGAGAGATGAGCGAGTGCTGGCCAAGGGCCAAGGCCACGGCTCAGTGTGTCAGTCTGCCGCGGCTTCCTTAACAAAATACCGTGGGCCAGGTGACTGAGATAACGGAAAACATGTTTTCTCACGGTCTGGAGGCTGGGAATTCCAGGATCAAAGTGCTGGCAGCATTGGTTTCTGGCGAGGCCTCCTCCTTGCTTTGTCCTCCCATGGCCTTCTCTCTGCCAGGTGTGCTATGAGGAGTGGGGAGGAGGAGGAGCAGAAGGAGGAGGGAGAGGGAGCTGGGGACAGAGAGAGAGTCCTCCAATGTCTCTTCCTCTCCATATAAGGACACCAGCCCTATTGGATGAGGACCCCCACCCGTATAGCCTAATTTAACCTTCATTACCTCCTTAAGCAGTCACATGGAGATGAGGGCTTCAATGTACAAATTTGGGGGGGAACATAAGTCAGTCCGTAATGCACCAACACCCAGGATTCCCTGGCCCCCTCAGTTCCTCCTGATGCCTCCTCATGGAGGCACCCTCTGTTCATGCTTGTTTTAAGAGTCCTTTCCCCTGCACCCTGCCCGCACCCAGAAGCCTTAGCGTGGTGATTCAGTCTTTCCAGTCTGCTCCTTGATGTCTGTTCTAAAGAGCGTAAGGCTGACACAGCTCCGACTTGCAAAACACCGGGCTTCAGCTGTTCGTTCCTCCGTCCAAAGCTGGCCACGGTGGGGACGCAGCAGTCGCCTCCGCCCCCGCCCCAAGGAATCCCCCCTTCCAGGGACTCTCTTCTGTGTCTGGCTTCCCGGAGCATTAAGGGTGCAGCATAGTTGTGCACACTGTGAAAAAATGAGACTTCTCCCACTTCTGTAGCAAGCGACTGCAGAGCGCAAAATAGATCGTGTACGTAAAGGCTCTTTGCAAAGTGCAGCATGCAGTATTCAGTCCAAAAGCAATTAGAGTCTTGTCTTTTTGCAGTCATGTTTTCCGATGGTGGGGGCTCATTGGACCCCCTCCCATCCCCTGGGTCACTGTAGTCAGATAACCCAAAAGGACCTTCCCCCGGTCTTCGAGAATTTTCCGAAGCTGCCTACGGCTCACACCCACCCTTCTCACATGCTCGGGTTCTGATGAGGTCATTTTCAATACTAGTCTCTAAATTCCAGCCCTTCTGTGAAGCCTTCCTGGCCTGAGGGGGGAGGAGTGAATGACTTCCTTGGCTGGGGGGGGGGGGCGGTTTGGGCAGTAGAGGGCCTGGGGGACAGCCGCACAGCCTGACTCTAGATCTGAACCCCCTCCGTTACTTACCAGCTGTGTGACCTCGAACACCCCTTTGTTTTTCCTTTGCCGGAAACTGGGGGTGTGGGTCATCTCGCCCCTAACAGCTGTGCTATTAGCCACCGAGCCTTGCTAACTTGACCCCGCAGCCAGCAGAGAGCTCCTAGGGACAGGAGTGGCACAGCGCAAAGGGAGAGAGAGAGAGAGAGAGAGGGAAAGAGAGAAATCCCTCTTGGGGTAAGATTTGTGAGGATGACATGAACTAAGACACAAGAACAATGCTTGGCCCCCAGAAAGTGCTTCATAGGTTCCGTTTCCTCATCCATCGGTAGACATGGAGGAACGTGGCTACGGAGGTATGCGCTGTCACTTAGTGGTCTGACCCGATTCCAGAATGTTGCTGGATTGAATTTAAGTTTGCCCAACCAACCGGTACCCGTCATGAACGCTACGAAGGCTTCATGCTCTGGCCCATTTTCTGGCAGATTCCTTTCATTTGTGTTAAAAATAGTCTCCGGAGAGCCAGCTCGCTGGTCCCCGCATCGGGCCATGTGCTTGAGGACGGGGCGGGCACGACATTTGCATACTCGGGGTGCCTGAGCATGTGGAGCTCAGGAACGGAGGGGCAAGGGGCAACCGCCTTTTCCAGACCCGAGACCAGGAGTGAGCGTTTCCGGGCTGAAGGGGTCCGAACGCGCAGCTAAGGCGGATTCTTTCCCGAGTTTGGTGGAGGAGGAGACTGAGTTCTGTCTGGTCTGGGCTGAGAACGGGGCAAGCTGGAGGGTAGGCTTTCACAGGTAGCCAGAGAAACACCCGATGCTTTCCCTTTATTGTGTCTGCTGAGTGGTTCTCATTCCCAGCCTGTGTTGTGTTATGAAAGAGACAAGTTTAATAAACAGATTCTATTTTTATTCCGAGCCACGGCTTGGAAGAGCATTCCGTCTCCCAACCCGGGACCAGGAGCCCCCTTGGCCCTGCGCGCTGTTTCTCTCTCTGCCGCCACTTGGTGGCGACATACCGAAGCTTGCAGTGGGGTAGGCCCCAAAAGCCAGTCCACACTGAAGCCCCACCACCTGGCACCTCGGCTGAGACCGCGCTCGGGCTCTCAGGATGCCTCTGCCCTTACCCTTACGAGATTCCTGTTTGGGGGACCCCTTGTCTGATGTGTCCCTCTGACCATGCGAAGGCGTTTGCTTGCTCCCGAGTCCTGGTTCTGGTCTGGTTCGCTGGCAGCTTCCAGCCCTCGGGAACACAGGCGTACGAGGAAAAACAATCCTGCTTCCCCTTAGTTCAACTAAGGCAAGGCTGGAGAATTTCAAACAGAACCGTTCCTTGGAAACAACATCAAAATATATACAACAGCATAAATAAATGGATAAGCCCGCGGAGTTTGGCCGGCCAGCCAGGACTTAAGGATGGAACAGCGCACTGGGCAGACCGGCCAGCAAGCCTTCCAGACTGTCCAGAGAGCCTCGCTTCTTCTCCCACCTTGGAATCTAAGAACCACGTAGAGCAGATTGGAACGAGGACAGCCCAGCCTCGATACCAGGAGAGATTTTATTTATAATTCATAACCTCTGTATTCCAAAGAAGATATGGGGTAGTTTACCATAAAATGTGTGTGTGTGTGTGTGTGTGTGTGTGTAACATCAACGCTGCTGAAGAAATTGAAAATGTTTACCCGTAGACAAGAGCATAAATAGAATATCAAAGCACTAAATCAATACCATGCTTGAACACCAAATTTAGCGCCAGGAAGAGAATCTTGGAAAACCAATGTGCAAAAGGAACTGTCAGCTATTTACACAGTGACAATACCCAACAGAAAAGAAAAGGGACATTGCTTCCCAAGAGGAGCTAGCACTGTCCCGGTCCTGAGTATTTATCATGGCGACGGCAGCGGGTAATTCAACAGTGTTTTCGTGGAACACCCAGAAACTCCGTTCAGTTGATCAGCAATGTTTGTTTGTGTTGATGCTCCTTTAGATCTGATGGACTCCTCCTCTCTTCCCAGAATTTGCTCTCCACGGCTCGGCTCTGTTGCATCCCCTCTTTGCGGCTGACCTTAGGTCAAGTGGGAAAGCCCCCCAAGGGATCCGCAGAGGACCCTAGATGGGAATGAGCCTGGTGGAGGGGGGGTGGGGAGAGGGGCAGTCAGCACAGCCTTGGAAGAAGGTGCGTGCTCTGGGCCGGTGAGCAGTGTGCTTCTCTGTATGTATATACAGGACATACGGAGGATGATTACGTTATTTGCTCATGCCACAGAGAATTCGAGATGCCCTCGATCGAAAAGAATGCCTCTCAACCAGAGATCCGGGACTCACCAAACAGAGGCTCCTTGACGTTCCTTCTCTGTTCAGTAGCACGATGGGATTTGAGATGTTTCTCCTGCAGTTTTGGGTGCGCTCCAAAGTCCTAGAATCGTTCGTGTGTGGTCAGCTGGTTGAAATCGTTTCTGTGTGTGGCAGTGTGTTGGCAGGACAGCCAAGCAGAGGCCGTAATGGGTCTGTGTTTCTCTTCTCTCTCTGCACCCAGGTATTGGGTCTGATCCATATGGTTCAGATGGGGGTGGCACTACCCCCCTCCCCCCGGCACAGCTGCCCTTGGTCCCCATGCCAAGCAGGCAGGGGTAGGCATTTCACAGACTCTGACCTGGGGATGACTCGAAATAATGTCTGGGCATAGTTCACAAAGACAGGAGTGCAGGGTCTGTTTCAAACCGGGAACACAAAGCCATGGTGACCTGCCCCACCTCCCTTCCCCCTGGGCCCCAGTCCCCGGACGAGAGTGCTTTCAGCTCCTCGCACCTGTTTCCCCTGGATCGTACTGTCTTCCTTCTGCAGATTATGCTTGTACTCCTACGACTTGATCTGACAGCAGTTTGAGATGCTTGTAAACTTCTGCCTTGGAAGATGGACTTCGTCCTTTCGCTGGCTGCCCCCCACCCCCTCCCGCACGGCCCCTGCCCGGCTCTGCTTCCGACAGCGTCCAGTCACAGTTGTTAGGTAGATCACGATTCAGCGTTTTCATTTTGACCATATCAGTGTCTTTCACCGAGCCACATAGCTTACTATAATTAGATTTCCTTTCTGACACAGTATTTTGGTTTTCCTGGACTTAGTGGCATCCTTTCCCTTTGCTTATCGTAATTCTGGCCCTACGTTGCCATAGAGCTAAGAAATGCCTCTGGATCTGTGAGATGCACACCAGCTAATCCGTCTTGTCCGTATTCTGTTCTCTCTTCGGGAATCAGCCCTCCTGAGCTCAGGAATCAGCCCTCCTGAGCCCCCAGGCTAACGTTCCAACCCAAACTGCGAGCTCTCCAGGCCCCTTGCCCCTCCACTGCCCTGGGACTTTGATATCTTCCTGAGACTTTTCATCCCCTCGCTCTCCCTTCGGAGCCCCCTTCCTTGGAACTCGTATCTTTTTCCTTGGTTTACCTCCTTATGTGATGGGGACACACCCTCCACTAGCTCTCTGATGGCGACTGCCTGAGAAGCACATTTCTCGAGATAAGGCACGTTGGAAAATATCCCTTTTCTGCCTCTCGCAGTTAAGAGATCGACCGTGTATAGAATTTTCAGCTAAAGACGATTTGTGCTCAGAATGGTAAAGGCATCTTTCATTGTCTTCTAACTTCCAGTGTTGCTCCGGAGAAGTCTAGTGCCATTTTGACTCCTGAGCCTTGTTATACGTCTTGCTTTGCTTTTAAGAGCTTTTCCGTAGCATAAATATTCTAGATTTCACGCGGAAGGCCTTTGAGTCATGCCAGCCCCCTGTCCTGGTGTTGGAGACTTGGTGGACCCTTCTGGCTGGAATTCATGGCCTTCGTCCTGACCATTTTTTCTTCTGTTATAGCTTTGATAAGTATCCCCTCTCCTTTTCCTTTCCTTTCCTTCTGGCATATTCTACGTTCGTGGTTGCATATTGGGGCACGTGGTTTAATTTTGTTAATTTCCCTGGGGCATCTGGGTGGCTCAGTCAGTTAGGCATCTGCCTTCGGCTCGGGTCATGATCTCAGGGTCCTGGGATTGAGCCCCACGTCTGGCTCCTCACTCAGTGGGGAGTCTGCTTCATCCCTCTGCTCACGCTCTCTCTCTCTCTCTCTCAAATAAATAAACAAATCTTTTTTAAGAAGTTGTTAATTTCCTTGTTTTCTCTCATGTTTTCCATTTCTCTCTGTTTTTGCTCCTTTCTGGGACATTTCTTCAGCTACTTCTTCACATCCGTCCCTTGTTTTACTGCTGCCGTCTTATTTTTGTAACTTGGGTGTTCTGATTTTTAAAGGGTACTTAGTTCTGGTTTCAGAAACACAAAAGCTTTTAGTAGACATTGTATCTCTGAGGATATTAATCAGTGTTTCTTTGACGGTTTTTTTCTGTTGTTTGCTTCATCTTTTTCCTCAATTCCTTTTTCTGGTTTTGGTGGGGAATGGTTGGCAGGGAGAAAGGGTGGGGTGATTCGGGGGGGGGGGTGTTCTCTTTTTCTCTCTCGTCAAATGTCTAGTGATGCTTGGCTGCTGTTACAGATTAAGAATGAAACACCAAAAAGACACCCAAAAGTTGTATATGCATCGGTGGGGTCCCTTGAGTTATAGGTTTTCCCAGAAGAAGATCAGACAGGGAAGGACCTAGTCATTTTATTGGGAACCCCAGATATCCCCTTGCATCTGTAGGTTTTTTCTCTTTGGTTGGTCCCTTTCTGCCAAGGGGAGTCCTATAGTCTCCTGTCTGGTGAACAGAAGCTTAGCCAGCAGTGTCTGGGAGCCCAGTAGGGGGGATGGGATAGCCAGCTCTCTGGTCCACATGAAAACTTTTATTTAATCTCCCTATTTTCAACCTCGCACCTGATCTCTTCCTTCTCCTGTGCCTGCTGCCCCGTGTTTACAACTCCTCTGATCCGCTTTGTCCGCTGAATCTCTTTCCCGAGAGGATAGTAGGGAGGTAGCTGTCCGGTCATGAGGGTTGATAGAAGGGGATCCGGGGTGTAACTGGGGCTCGTGTCGTTTGTAACCAGCCCCCCGTTTCCAGCTCTGCCTTCAGAACTACCTGGTACGTCCCCATCCCTGAGCCTTTCCAGGGGCCTGGCGTACCGGTCAGTTACCGCTTTGGATTCCCACCGCCATCCGCTGTTTATTTCGTCTGTGCTCTGTCCACTGGCTGACTGTCTTCCAACATTTTACTGGCCCGTCTGAGTGAATATCGCCTCGCCCCTGTTCTTTTGGTTTATAGATGAATCCCGTACTTCTCCCTCTGGGGTGGGGGAGGGGGTGGGCAGGTACAACCATGGGTATTGAGTTTTACCAAAGTCAGCACGTGACCTACATCGTCCTCCCCAGTCTCCCTCACACCCCCTCGAGGTAGTAGGTGGTCTTATTCCCATATCCCAGCTAAGGAGTGAAGACCACGAGAAGTCTCAAGGCCCTCTGTCAAGGTCACGCAGCTGATCAGTGGCGGAGCCGGGACCCGAGTCCAGGTGTGTGCGTCTGAAACCCATTCTGTTGACCACATCACACGTCTTCCAATGCTCTGGGCTTGTTCGGGGATCCCTCTTCACCACACTGAACAGTATTAATCAGGAACACATACCACACACAGTCCCCGGGGGCCGTGCAGTCCAGCTAAGAGAGCGGTTTTTTTTTCCCTTCCCTTTGTTCCCCGAAGCAATTATTTCTTTATTTCATTTCAAGACCGGGCCTCTGCAGCTGCTACGGACAGCTTAGAGTTGTCTGAAGGCTGAAGACCAGAACCAAAGCCGTGCGCTTACGAGCCATCAAACTTGAAAGATGTGTTGAGGTGAAATATCACTGCAAAGCTTCCCCACCAAACCTTTTTTTTTTTGGCGGGGGTGCATTTTCTTGCCAAACTGAAAGAGAACCATTTGTACTCTTCATGCATAAGAATCTTCAGCCCTGGCCGTGTTCAAGATGAGATTTTTTCTTTTCTTTTTCTTTTTTTTTTTTGTAACTTCCCACCCCAATGAAGCAGACAGTATAGTCTTCCAAAGCCAAAATAATGGTGTGTTGCGCATTGATATTTACAAGTCGGAGACGAGTGCCTGTGTGTGGGCTGAACCACGTCCCTTTCCTTGTCCCTTTTGGAGAAGCAGCCTGCCTGTGCAGTTAAGCAACTTTGTTTTCGTTCGAAATCTTTAAGTTGTGAATGTGGGCAGAGGTTTGAAACCAAGCCAGCTGAACTACTAGGGTACTCTGCGAGTCAGACTTCGTGGGGATGCATTCGAGTGTAGTTGTTCATCCCATGTATGATCTTGCCCTATTTATTATTATTATTATTATTATTTAGCCCCACCAAGTCTGATATTTCCCTTGGCATTCCCAGAGAGAGAGGTCGGTGCAGTTATTGGCAAGGGCACAGTGCAGGAATATGGGGTTTCCAGAAGTTCGTTACAGCTTTTCAGAAGTATTGAGTAAAATTAGTCATGTTTGAAGGGAAAATGTGAAGGTATTGTCTGTGTTTAAAGTATTTGTTTTTCTAAGCATGAATGCCTTAGCAACTGTTGGTGGAGACAGGTTTGTTTCAGGCAGACTTTGTAGTAAGCGGCGCGTTCCTTCCTGAGCAGGCAGTGACAGCTTTATTTGTGATTTCCAGGCGCGATCGCCCCAAGCCACCACCGTTCCAGAGGACATTCTGCCACTTTGCCCTAAGGCGATCGCTGCCTCTGACTGCCTGCCTTGTACCCCTCCGCGTCCTAGATCCGCCCCTGGATGGGGCCAGGCTGGCATTTTGGCGGTGTTTTGGCCGCTGCTGGGGGCGGGCCTTGGAGAAGTGGCCCAACTAGGTCAGATCAGAAGCGACAGGAAGCCGCCCGGAGCCCCCGGGTGGACCAAGATGTTCCGGATGCCCAAGCTTTGTATCGGTACCTCGGACCTCTCCGGGCTTCCTCCTGATTCTGGTTGTTTGTGTCCAGCGGCACCAGGGCCAATGTTTCTGTCAACCAGAGGTCGCCTGAGGTGCTCCTTGAAAACGCAGATCCCTAAGCCCCACTGCAGGCTCAATGAACTGGCCCCTCCAGGTCCTGGTGCCTGGGGATCCGCTTTTCCCTCCCAGCACCATCACCCCCCACACACTTCCTCCCGTCCCCTGCCCCCCGCCCCCATGATTCTTAGGCAGATCATATTATCCAGGGACATATTTTCCAAACTTCCTTAATGATAAGAACCACGTGATAGGCTTTCTAAAAATACAAATTCCTGAGCCCCATCCCAGATCACTGGCTCAGGATCTCCAGCGGGGCGAGGCCCCCGGGAAGCAGGGAGAAGGGAACCTAGCATTCCAGAAAACTTAAGATCCCGAGGCCAAGGTTGCCTGCTGGAAACCATCAGAGGAAAGAAACCAAGCCCCACCCAGGACTTGGAAAGACTTTGCATCTGGTAATTAAAAGACAGCTAGAGACTTAGGAACTAGCAAGACTGAGGAAGACCGGGGGTCTTTGGGCCCCAGGCAAGTCATGCCAGAAAGTTCTTTCAGTTACTTTTCCCCATTTATCTGTCACATTTCTGAGAATCTTTTTTTTTTTTTTAAGATTTATTTATTTATTTGAGAGAGACAGCAAGCGAGCGAGCAGGGGGAAGAGCAGAGGGAGAGAAAGAATCCCAAGCAGATTCCCCGTTGAGCATGGAACCCGGCGCTGGGCCTATCTCACACCCCTGACATCCTGACCTGAGCCGAAATCAAAAGCTTAACTGACCGACCGAGCACCCAGGCGCCCCACATTTCTACGATCTTTGAAGCTTCCTAATTCTGCCAAGCTGAAGTCAAGATAAAAAGTCAGTCCTTATTTTCCGCTGGTGAAAAAAAAGATCTAGGGATAACTTTAAATTTATTTTCTTTTCACTCATCATTTCAGAAAGTATGTTTCACTTCCCTTGACTTCTCAAAAGCAAGAGTAGCTTTTTACGCTTCTAAAGAAAAAAAAATTTAAACACCTGTCACTTCTCGTATCTTCTGAAATTCTCAACTTCGCATGTATGTAGACTGAGAGCCTCTAATGTCCGAAAAAGCACGTATTGTTTACCTCTGTCTCCCCCGGGTGCAGGCCGATGCTTAGCACGAGAAATGAACGCTACGTGGATTCAGAGAAATATATTTTATTTTCCTTGCTTGGCTTATTTTCTTTAGCTGGAGACTATCAGTGTGAAATTTAACCTTTTTTTTGTTGTTGTTGTTTCTTTTGGTGAGGCCTCTCACATGTGCCTGATTACTGGTTTATTAATTCGAGGATTTATGGAGGGGAAAAAAAACGCTGATTTTTTTTTCTTCTTAAAAAAAAATGTCAGACTGAGAGACAAAACATACAGTTGTACATACCTACAAAGAGATGACCAGATCCCCCGTATCCTGCTGAGGAAATTTCATTGCATAAATGGGTTCCTATTAGTTGATGGAAAAATTAAGTTAACTGGAATCCCCAGTTCGCCAATCGTGCCAGCTAACTGAGGTATTAGTGTCCTGTTTAAACTCTCAGAGCTATTAAATTAAATGGTCATGACACGAAACCTCAGAAAAGTCTTATTGTTGTCTAGAAAGATTGTGTACAGGTGTTGCTGGCCTGCTTTAGAATAAAAAAGGCTTCAGTATTCTCAAAAATCATTTCCTCTCCTGAGGAAAGTGCCATAGTAAAATAGTCTTTTCCAGTACAGTAATTGCTGGCTCTCGGCTTCAAAAGAAAATCCTTGAATATTATTCAGGTTACTGTTTCCACCAGGCTTCGCTGAATGGATAGCCATTTTGCGTTTGATTAATAAAATGACTCCAGAAAATAGAAGGAACTCTAGTTTAATCCCTCCAGACAGAAGTTGTTGGAAACATTTAGCTGCTCAGGAAAATTGTTTTTAATTTTAAAAGACGCGTGCAATTAAAGCTTCTAGAATGAAGGGGATCGTTCAGTGCGTCGCAGAAGCTCTCCGTTGGAAGTTTGGCATGCTGAGTACTTTCCTTGAGCTTCTATTTTCACCCCATGAAACGCAAACTCGGAGAATTTTATTGCAAACACAGAAAGTTAAATATTTATAGAAAGGAAGAAAACTCCTTCATAGAAGAAAAAGGCATTTCTAATCATCCACAACCTTTTGCCGGCGTAAAAAATATTCTCTGATGGTGCAGGGTTCCGAAGTTACCCTGGGCTGCCCTGTGAGCTTCGGAAGGTACAATCTTTCGGGTGCTAATCACCTGGGGTCACAGTCAGTTTGGGGATCCATATTTGCAAACACCCCATTTTTCCTCTTGAGCATACCCGCGCGATTTCCCGGACTGCCCTACTGCCCACCCGCACCCCCGGGAGCCCTATCTAATCGCTACACCAAACACAGACGAGCCCTTTCTTCCACCTGTGCTGATGTCTGGGATACTCCATTTGCCAGAAGATAGATACACGCACTTCTGTAGTTTGGGTAAAGATAAAGAAAATTCATCCCCGTAAAGCTACGCTCTCATTTCACGGATTCAAATTTGCAAGTATAACTCTTGCTTGGACCGTTTCCTTCGGATTCCTTCAGGTGGGCATTCTGCCACAGGTGATGAAGAGCGCCTCGGTTCTGCTCCTCCTGGCCAATAGGTTGGCCAAAGGAGTGTCAAATAGAGGGAAAAGCTAGCTCTCCTTCGACTGATCTTTTTTCCGTATGCGATGATAAACAGCCGAGTCTAAGGATCAGGACGATGAAGATGGTTATAGGTTAAAAAAACAGACCCCGCAGACACTCATATGTCATTGATAAAAAGGATGATTTTCAATCACATGCTTTCTTCTTGACAACTGTTTTACGGTCCTCGGAAACAGTATGGCGTCTGAAGGAGCACACGCTCGGATATCAAGGAGGAGGGAGATTAGAGTAAGAAAGTGGCGTCAGTCGGGACTCCTGGGTGGCTCAGTCAGTTAAGCATCTGCCTCGGCTCAGGTCATGATCCTAGGGTCCTGGATCGAGTCCCGAGTCGGGCTTCTTGCTCAGTGGGGAGTCTGCTTCTCCCTCTGCCTCTTCCCCGCTCCTCATGCTCGCTTTCTCTCTCTCTCTCTCAATAAATAAAAATCTTAAAAAAAAAAAAAGGGAGGGAGGAAGGAAGAAAAGGAAGAAAAGAAAGAAAAAGAAAAGAAAGAGGCATCGGGTGCCAACCAATAGTTTTGTCAAATGTACAAAAACATGAACTGAGTATCTGGGAGTCTTGGGGTAGAGGAGAGAAAACCGAGAGGTGGCATCGGACTCAGCCTCTGACAGGAGTGTGGGAAGACCCCGGAGAGGGTCTCGCCAGGGAGGCCTTTACGAGCCATGATGCCAGACCCATCCCTGAGCCCTTTTACCGCTTTATCACTCCAAGCTATGTGCGTGCTTCATGTTTGGGATACGTAAAGTAGGTGTAGTTTCTGCTTCCAACCCCCACCCCAACAAAATAGGAAATTTAGAGGGCCTGGGTGGCTCAGTGGGTTAAAGCCTCTGCCTTCGGCTCAGGTCATGATCTCAGGGTCCTGGGATCGAGCCCCGCATCAGGCTCTCTGCTCAGCGGGGAGCCTGCTTCCCCCTCTCTCTCTGCCTGCCTCTCTGCCTACTTGTGATCTCTCTCCTCTCTGTCAAATAAATAAATAAAATCTTAAAAAAAAGAATAGGAAATTTAGCCCCAGTGGCCTGCTAGCCCCAAAGACAAGTTCTCTATAATCCCAGTGGAAGAAAAGCCATACTGTGCTGTCAGAACTTGCTTGCAATAATCCCCAGGATGTCCAGACTTGGGCTCGCGATCCTCTCCAGCCCTGCTTTTCCTTCTCTGTTTTCTGTTTTGATGAGCAGACCCACCGCCCGTTCCGTTTCTCAAACCAGACACTCGGGAGTCATCCCTGGCTCTTCCCTCTCTCTCAGCCCCCCACGTCCCATCCGATGCCAACTCCTGTGGGTTCTCCGTCCTCAGTGTCTGTGGAAGCCGGGCGCCCCTGTCCTTCTGTCCTTCGGACACCTGTCACCTTCTGGGACCTCCTATTGCTTCCTGACTCACCTCCTTGTCTGCAGATCTGCCCCCTTCAAGTGCCTTCTTCACACTGAAGCCAGGCTAAGCTTTGAAAACCATGGGCTTGCTCTTGTCAGCCTCTCCCTCTGGCACAAGCCTTCCAGAGATTCCCCACGGGCCCACGTTCCTTGTGACAACGCTTAGGGCCCCCTGTGATCTGCTGTTCCCCTCCTCTGCCCACACACGTCCACAGACAGCTACAGCGAACGTCATGCAATTACCGTTTTGTGCTTTCACCTTAATTTCCTTAAAATCGACTCCCCTTTCTTCACCTGAGCCCTCGGGTTCCTTATCTGCAAAATGGGAATAGTCCAGTTGCCTTCCCGTAATTTGGCAGTTTCCCGAAACATCCTGTTGCTATTTTTTAATATAACCGCATTAATGTTTGTAGGAATTTGGAGAGAGTTGACATGTGCATGGCATTAAATCTTCCCATCTAGGAACATGGGAAGTCTCTGTCTCTCTATTTGAATTTCCCTTATGGCCCTCGGTAAAGTTACAGAACTTCCCAGATACCAGTCCTGTTCATTTTTCTTCATTCCTTTGTTCTCCATTCATTAGTCATTAATAATAACTAATGAGCGTGTTTTCTGTGGTTTTGACTGCTTCGTAAGAAGGGGTTTCATTTATCAGTGTATTTGTTAACTGGCCTCTTTAGCTCAGACAGGTTTTCTGTTGGTTATTTTGTTATTTCCAGGTTAGGCACTCCGTCATCTGCAAGCAAGCGTTTGGTCTCTTCTAGTTCCTGAAGGGAAGCCAAGGAACAGATATGGTTGGGCTTTGAGTTGACAGGAAGGGCGTTGACTTGGGCTCCTGAAGGGAGCGGGGGCGGGGGGGACACTGGATTGCTCTGTGGCAGGAAGATGGTGAGAAGTCCGTAGTTGCTTGCCTGGAACAAGGCAGCTGGCCGGGGAAGCAGAGAAGATGGCCTGGAAGGTGTGTCATTGATATTTGTACTAATACACAGTCTCTAGGACTCTAGATGGGAACTAGTCACACCTGCATTCAGTTCCCAACACTGGCGAGCTGTGAAACCTTAGATAAATTGCCCAACTCTTCTGAGCTTCAGGTTCCATCATGATCATCATCATCATCATCATTGTCATGGTCATCGTCGCTGTCGTCGTCATCATCGTGATGGTATCCGTTCGCGGTTTTGGCGGTAGAGATGGTGTATCTGAGATCGTGGGCACAAGGCTTGGCACATGGGAGACCCTCAGTAAGTTCTGGCTGTTGCTGCTGCTGCTGTCCTCAGCGGGTAGTGACAGAGCCAGACATGTCCCTTCGGTCCCCCTCCACCAGCCCTTGGCCCTCGTCTCCCGAGTCCCGAAGCTCTGCGTTCCCTCCCTCCACTGCCCGCCCTCACCTCCTTCTGCCGCTGCTCCTCTTCAGTCTCTGCTGCTCTGCCTCTCCCAAGACCTTTCCTCCTAAAGCTCTTCTTTGGCCTTTTGATCTGTAACCATCACTCCCGCACCAACCAAGACCTGTCTGCCGAGCTCCAGGTTTCTTCTGCACACCCACACGCTTATTTGAGCTCTCAACCAAAATCCCTCTGCAGCCGATCCAGGAGCCCCTGGTTTTCTCCATTTCAGTGAATGGCACCCCACGGACCGGTTAGCCAAGGTAGAAATCTTGCTTCCTCTCCTTTCGTCACAGCCCCCCCTCTCACCTGGATGCCGTCTGTGTTGGTTCTCTCAGAAAGGTCTCGTTGACTTGTACGCAGAGACTGGACCCTCCCGTCCAGTCTCCACACAGTGGCATAAATGACTACACAACATAAACGAGATGTTGCTACTCCCACTTAAACCGAGCAGTGGCTTCCCTTGTGCTCAGAATAAAACCCAGCTCCTTACCATGACCCCCAAGGCCCTGTAGAACTTAGCCCCTGGCTTTCTTACCAAACTCATCTTGATTTCTCTCCTTCTCATCGGCCAGTTCAGCCACAGTGTCTTTCTGTCCATGCCGTGAAATCCCCACATGTCCTGTGCTTACTGCTCCCTCCAGCCGGGCTGGTCTTTGCCCACCTTGTCTTGTGACTAGAGCCTTCATCTGACCACTCCATTAACATACCTCTTATCACAGCCCCTCGTTTGTTTCTTTTTCAACATCCATCTGTGATCCGTGATGATTTCACTGTGTGATTATTTGAATGTCTGCCTCCCCCATTTGCATATAAATACCTTGGGGCCAGGTGTGGTGTCCATCTTGACCATTGTTCTGTTCCCAGCATCTAACATGGTACCCGGCTTAGAGCAGGTTCGTGATGGGTGGAGGATGACTGGCTCTCTTCCCTCTGTTCGCCTAGACCCCATCATGAGCCCCCGCTAACCTTCACCAGCCGTCATTTCCGGCTGTTCCTTCTCTTAGACCTCCGCCCACATCCCTAGTTCTGGAAAGCTCCAGGCTTTGGTAGGGACATTCTCCAGAGTGACAACGAAGTTAACCAGGAAAGAGTTTGCTCTGTACTCACCTTAACTCCTGAAAACTTTCACCTGTGAACTCTCTGTCAATTAAAAAACAAAACAAAACAAAAATGAGCTTTCATCCTGATTAAACGTATGGACGTTGTAGGATCCAGATCTGAAATAGGGGGTTCGATATTAAAAGGGGACTGACTAAAACCAGTTTTGTTCATGGCTTAGATATTTCACCGACGGCCTAAAAAGTCTAATTTCAAAAGTGACAGAAAGCCTTCCAGCCATCTCGCTGATGACCCCAAATTTTGCCCCTAGAAATTTGTTCCTTTAGTCAAAATCTTTTAAGTGCACATATCTGCAGTGTGACATAGATGAGTTGTATATGAATTAAGCTTTTGTTGCTTGGGGGATCTTTCTGCTGGAGACAAAAGAACAGAGAACCACTCATATTATGACCTCCCCCCCAAAAGGTAGATTTATCATAAGGGCGCCTAGCAAGTCCACATTGCTCCTTATTTCCTAGTTCAGAAAGAGAAAAGAATCTTTTCACTCAACTCAGCTTCATGTGCTGGGTCAGAAGCTGCTGGCCAGCCCGTGAATCGGCCGACCTCTGTGTGCCCAAGTCACTGTGGCTCGATGGGTAGTATCCTGAAGTATGACCGTGGCTCATCGTCAGCCAGAACCTGGATCAAAACAGAGCCCATTTGAAGGGGCTGTAGGCACACCATGAAACACGTCTGGTAAACCCTTCATAATGGGGAAAGCAGTTGTTTACTGAGCTCTTTACTGCGTTACAAGTACCATATCCAACAAATACATCTACTACTATTATCCCCATTCTGCAGGTGAGGCCCAGACAGGTGAAGTAGCTCACAGGCAGGGAGTGGGGCAGTCAGGATTTGAACCCAGGCTGTCTGGCTCTAAAGCCGTGGGCTTCACCACTCCTTACGTGTCACTGACCCCGTTCGAGTAAAGACAAGACGAAAGCATGTGTTAAGCGGTTGAATGTAGAAGAGGCAGAGAGCGGGGGTGGTTCCTGGCAGCACGTGGGCCAGCCCTCTGTTTAGTGCCGGGGGGAGCTCTGAGGATAGAAGGGTCCAGACTAGGAGGTGAGAGCCAAGGGAAGGGAGTCCCCATGATGCGTGGAGTGAGCGTGGACCCTTGCAGGGGAGGAGACCTGAGAGATCTGGGTCAGCCACTCAGTCCTGCTGGCACGGAGAGTGTCTGTGATCAGAAGCAAACGTTTCAGTAGACCACTGACTGTAGTGGTCACATAACAGAGACTTTGGGGGTCCCCGTGACCTAGGGACATTGTTAAAAAAAAAAAAAGTTGAATTTTACAAGACTTTCTTAAAGCGAATATGGATATCCATAAATTTGGGGTTTTTCAGGGGACACTTACTGGTAGAAGTGGGTGGACACAACAAAGGCCATATCAAATCCCTTCTAGAACATTGGTCAAGACCTTACGGACACCCCGTCCAGGAGGCAGGTAACACATCGGAACAGGAAGACCCGTCGGACTTAGAACAAGGGCAGATGAGGTCGAAAAGCAGGGTGACAGCCTGGCAGACCCACTAAACTCCTTGGCAAGTGTGACCATCTTAGCAAGAAAAGTGGCTTTCTTGCAGAGAGGTCCCGTGACCCTCGGGTTCTGGTCATTTCTCCAGAAGCATGACACAGTGCGGGTCGTGACTCAGTGACTCCCATCTCGCCCTCGTGCTGCTGAACGAGCCTGGAAAGACAGCAGCTCCTCTCCCCCGCCCGCCCCCCCCCCCCCCCCCGCCCCAGAGGCCGTGGGCAGGGACCACTTAGAGCAGATCGCAGAGCCCGTCAGACTCCACGCCTGCAGGGCCACCAAGCTGAGGTCTGGCCACGTAAACACACGCCTGCTCCGTGGCAAGGCTGAGCGGCTTGGGTTTCCAGGGCGAGATGCAGAATGAGCGGGAAGTCGCCAAGGCAGCGAGGCCTCAGGCCAATTATGCAATTAGCCAAGAGCGGACGCTGGCCTCCACGTTTGTTTAGATTAATTTTGAAATCATCAGCGAGCCCTTGAGCCAGATTCTGCCTCTTCGAGGAGAAAGTCAGACGGTGTAAACCTGCATAGCGCCATGCAGTATGGGTGGGGGACAAGGTCCGCCTCCCGCCACCCCCCGGGCTGGAGCAGAATCCTTCCAGGGAGAGAGCTCTGGCTGTGTGTGGCCTGCCTTGGTCCTCCCGGGTTGGAGGGGGCAGGATCTGAACTGGTAGAGGGGACATTAATGAGCAAAGACTGGAGCTCCAGGGGAGGAGGAAGGCTTTTAGCCCCTTCATTCCAAGAAGATGAACTTTTGGGCCCAGAAAGGAGAACTGGGCTCCTCTGGCTTTCATTCGAGGTGTCCCGAACGCTTCCCACGTATCTCATTTATCCTCATGACACCCTAGAGAAGTAGGTTTGTTTGAGATTTATACAAAGTTATGATTATGCCTATAGATTCCAGTTCCTGCCTCTGTGTCATTCTAAACCCCGAGTCTCATCCCCATCTCACTTTTCCTAACATAACTAAGCCCTTCGGGGAATGAACCGGCTCAGGCTTTAGCCTTGCCAAAGGGCGATCTGCCCCCCTCCTTTCCTTTTTTGTTGTTGTTAGGTTTGATTTATTACTTAGCGTTCTAGCCAGGCTCGATGGATGTTCAGAATATTATAAATAATGTGGATTGAAAAGACCGTGCTGAAATGTTTATTGCATTCTTAGAAAGAGAACAAGGAATGGCGGGCTTGGGGAGCTTGGCCATGGCGAAGGAGGGGCGTGCGGAGGGAAGAGGGGCAGCTCTTGCTCCGAGGGTATTTCAGCGTGTCAGTAAAAGACAGCGCTCTGAAAGGAACGGACTTACATTACAGTCCTACTATCAAGAATGCAGAAGCGTCCAGCAGGCGTAAAGAATCCACTTCAAGAATGTGAGGGCCATAAGGAACTAATCATTAGACATTCCCTCTCTCGTTTCCTTACCCACCGTGCTGGAGGAGGGCTGCTAACAGAGGGGCTGCCCGGGCTTTGAGACCAGCTCTCCAGCGGGCCAGCTCCGGGGCACCCTCTGGGAGGGCTGGCAGCCGCGGCGAGCTGCCTACAGGTGACAGAGGGCCGCCTGCGGACTTACCCTCTGCCCCCCTCCCTGCCCTGACGGGCCCAGTGCGGGCAGGCAGGTGAATCTTTGTTCTTCGGGGGCGCTGGAAATACGGGCATCGGCCAAGATCAGGACCCTCAGTGCGGGAGAGTGAGCGTCGCAGCGGCCCCGTCTGCCTCCAGCCATCGCATCTGGCAGTCCGCGGAGATGGTTCCGTGTGTTCTAAGCAAGGCAGGCTTGGCCATTCCACCTGCTGCTGGGGTCCCGCAGACCTCCGCGGAACAGAGCTCTCTCTGTCGGGAGGAGATGGGACGGGGGTCATATGGGCGGGGGACAGGGGCTTGCGACAGCTGGTGAGGTTCGTACATCAGACACATCCCGGGCTGTATACCTCTTCCTACCAGGCTGCGTGTCATCAGCAGGAAGTCCATGGGGGCCTGGTTTGCCCCCAACCGGAAGTTGCCCCTCGAACCATCTCCCCCCAGTGGGACAGGCACACCAGCGACCGCGCAGGAGTGACACTGCTCCAAACGCCAACATGGCGTCTCCGTTGTTAGGCAACTTCCGGTGATTTCCTTCTCGGGAATGTCTGCGAATAGAGAGGGATAGAAAGTTACAGAGAATGAATAAGATGTGGGCTGTTCGTTCAATACAGAGGATCCACTTTGGTGAAAGCTCTGAGTCCAAATCCTCCACGTTGAAAAGAAGCCCGTGAGCCTCTGTACAGTCCCAGCATTCCACGAAAATGTGACTCTGTGCATCTATTTGCAGGAACCTAGTAGAATATGTTCTTCTGGAATTTTATAATCCGATATTAACCACTTAGGGGTACTATATTGATTTCGAGTTTGGCAGGACCAACTGTACTTACATGCATCCCCTTCAGTTCTTTAGAACCAACACTCATAAATAACCCGTTTTATGGATAGTTTATACTCTTCCATTCATTCACTCGACACATATCCATTGAGTGCTTAGTCTCTGCCGAGTACTATTCCAGCTGCTAGAACATCTCCACATTAATTATCACCAAGTAAAAGTGCCACTTGAAATCCACACTGCTGACTCTCGATACCCCCAGACGATCAATATTTGAGTCCAAACGATGAACGACTTTCCCATCAACGAGAACCCAAGTGCGTAACGCAGAAAGTGTGTACTATATGACATCTGTGCTTGGCACCCGTGGATAACATCACGGGGACAAGAGTCATGGCAGCGTGTGGCCTGTCTCTGTCATCTCAAGAATTTACAGATGATCAGGGAAGGGCTGTGCTTTCCATGAACCCAACCGATTGTTAGTTTATGCTAGCGATGCACTAATCTCTCTAACGTATGGTTCGGGACACATTCCTTGGCAGAAGCAGCCAAGCAAAAGCAGTCCTCGGGTGCCTTGGGCGTGGGAGAGGAGGTGTCCCTGGGGAGGGAGCGTTTTTGAGCTGAGGCCAAAAGCCAGTGTCTGCGCGCTGCATGTGTGGAAACCGCGGAGGGCTCTGGAGCCGTGCCAACAGCCCCGCGCCAAGGCACGGAGGTGTGAGAGATCGTGGAGCACCGAGCGGGAGCGGCCAAGGTGGGAAAACTGGATCCTCGCACTGGCAGCGTGTCGTAATTCAGCTCTGCTATTTGGCCTTGAAATGATTGCTGAAATTATCTGACAGACCAAGTTCAGTGTAAGTCAACAAATAGTTCAAAGCCAAAGCTGACATTTTGCATCGTCTGTTCTATTTGTTTCCGAAAGACTGGGTCCGGAGAAGCTGATGACGTCATTGTCATGTTATTCTCAAACACCTTTTATTATTTGTGCCCACAACACGTGTCCGAAGGGCAGGTCTGTTCTTCGCGTGGCTCATGACCATGGGCACATACCCGGTGTTGGCGTGAACAGCCTACGGGGGGCCTGGGATCCTTGGCTGTGTCATCAGGATGCCTTTCTCGGACTGTATCTTTCGAGTCTCATGAAGCCTCTTCCACGTTGACCACCTTCACGGGAAGAGGGAAGAGGACTTCTCCCTAGGTCGCCATATCCCCGAAAGTGATGTAAATCCCCATTCTTATAGACGGCACCCCAGGCAGGTTTCCCCTACTCTCTGCTCTGAATCCTTGCGCCTCAGATACTTCTCTGTTCATCCTTCTTGCCAATAGAATCCTCGCCCAGCACTTTAAGCGGGCCGTATTCCAGAACATCTGGCTTGGGGTCTCGTCCGTTTGTTTTCAGTTGGCTCCTCGGTGGGCATCGCTGAATCCGGGCTCCTCAGGGGCTGGATCTCCGAGTCGCATAGGGGTTTGGAGGCACTAGGTCTGGGAACCCTCTGAAAGTAGCAAGCACCCTCTGCGAAGGTCAGGTTATACGGATCCTGGGGTGGTTCGCGGACTGTGGCTGACCCACGTCTCGGGGGCTGGGAAAAGCGTTCAAGAATAGCATGAATGGGGGCGGCGTCACTGCAGATGGCGCTGCTCAGGGAAGAGGCCCCTTCGCCCCAGTGTGCACACGCCTGCAGCGCGCCATGTGTTGGGGGCGAGGGCTCCGTGACCCGCCCAGGCCCGTAGCTCCTGCACGCTTCCCCAATCTAACTGCAAGCCCCGATGCAGCTCCTGGGAAGACGCCCTTCTTGCATGACCCAGCGCCAAGCGAGCTTCTGGGTCTCTCTCTGGTTCTCACTCCACCCGTCTTAGGATGCCCGTGGGGCTCACAGCTCTGACGACCTTCTTCCTGCCGCTGACAGTGGGCCTGGCGCGTTCACCCTGTCCCTGCAGCCAAGCATCTCCCTGTCACGATGTCGTTAAGGGAGCGGCCCAGGGCCCAAAGAGGAGACCGTCGGGGCGCTCTGGGTGGAAGATACAGGTCCCTTCTGAGGGCAAAGAGGAACTGCATTTTACAGACGTGCTCTTAATGAGGGCATTTTTTTCCTAAGAGTTTATTTGACAGAGAGAGCATGCGCGGGCACAGACGGGGAGGGGCAGAGGGAAAGGGAGAGGGAGAATCTCAAGCAGACTCCGTGCTGAGCGTAGAGCCCGCCGTGGGGCGAGAGAAAGTATTTACCGTGTGCACGGCGGCTCTGAGTCCAGGTGGAAAGACTCAAAGCCCCACGTTCGGGCGCCAGGTCATGTAGCTTGGGATTAGAGGTGAGGTTCAGTGGGGTGAGGTCCGGAGCCCACGGCCAAGAAAGAATTCTTGGGCCATCCTTGGTACAAAATGGTGGTTTTATTAAAGCACGGGGACGGGGCCCGAGGGCAGAAAGAGCTGCTGCTTACATGGGTGTTTTCATACATACAGGCCTCCAGGCTGCTGGGGAATTTTACATGAGCCTACATTTCAAAATCTGTGTTTGCCATAGCGCGCTTGAAAGCGAGGGAGGGTAGTCCCGTCCTCCTCACGGGTCCCCCTTCCTCCTGTGTTGGTGGGCGGATACAGCGGCGCTGGCAACCAGGGCGACTTGCGGACAGGATGCAGACCGGAGCGTCTTCTGTCGAAAGAGTGCAGACTGTGAAGGCCGCTTTTGTAGCCAGAACAACTTCCGCAGGAGTCAGGGCAGCTGATGTCCACTGCGAACGCGCCACGGGCCGGGGAGCGTGCTTGGCACTGAGCATCCCACCTCGTTCCGTCTCCATGGCAGCTCTGGCAGCTAAGGGCTAGTGTCCCCCGATTTTAGGCGCAGAGGATGGGGTCCCTTCTCCAGACGCCAGAGCCATGGTGTGAATGCCGGCCGATGGTTCAGCCCACGCGCCGCTCCCCGTATTACACTGGACCCTGTATTCGTACATACGTACGTTCTCCCCTCTGTCACTTGGCTTCCCAGTTGGGAAGTCTCACACACACACACACACACACACACACACGCTGTGCTGGAAGTCAGGGGGCCAGCGAGCTTCACACAGCTTACTGGTGACCATTTGAAAGCGGGTTGACCTTCAGAGCACACTAGAGCTCATGTTTCTGCCTCGACGACGGGGACAGGCTCCGCCACCGAACCGAGGGACTGTGACGTATGTTCTGGCTCTTTGGGAAAAGGCTCTGTTCTTCAAAGGAAAGGACCACATCGAGCGGCTCTCTCCAGCCCTTCCTCCTTCCTCCTCCCACGGCTCTTACCCATCACGTTTCTTCTCTGTGGCTCTTGGTTGTACATGGCCTGTGTCACCTTGGAGGCCAAAGGAACGCTGAGTTGGGGGGGAGGGTGGGGGGGCAGACGTGGCCTCGGGGTTGACAGAGTGGCTATCTGCCTGACACCCCAGAAGTGGTACTAGCGACCCCCCTGAAATGCATTCACCCCGATTCTTCCAAACTTCTGGTGACCCCTGGCGCTTACGCCCTCCTCCTCTTGCCGCCAGAGCCTGGCTTCCTTTAGATTTTAGCAAGCTGGGGGGGGTTGTGGGGGGGAGCACTACTCTAAAGTGAGCCAGCCCCCCCAGAAAGGCAGCCGCCATCCATTTCTGAAGTTCATTTGGGCACAGAGCTGTCAAAACAGGCCATGTGGGGAACCGCTGCTGGCCGAGAAGCCGTGTGCGGCTCCTTAGTGTCAGACCACGTGTTAAACCACACGTCCCCCTAGACCACGCGGCTCCCAGCCTTCGCCAACCAGGGCGCCCCGGTCTGGGAAGTGCTGGGGACCCCCTGACAAGGTCGGCCTCACCAGCCCGCCTTTCTCTGCACTCCCTAATCAGTCCCCTTTCTGTTTCCACTTGTCATGACATCACCCGTCATTCCAGCCGACTTTCGTCATGTGTTATTGCTGACCTTACATATTACTAACCTTCACCGATGGCCCTTGCCTGATGCCAGGTAGGAAGGCACCCTCCTCTTACCCGCAGCGCGGTTCCAGATCCCGCTGCGGGACGGCTGGTTTCTGGAAAGTATTAGTTAGCAGCCCCTCCCACCTTTGCCCCTAGAGCCGGAGGGAGGGGGGATCTGTGCCTCTGAGCGGCCAGCTAGCATTCCCCTCTCTGTAGCACTTTGCACCTCTGAGTACACAGTGTCATTTTCTTACTTTGGTTTTTGTGTGTCTTTACCCTCCGTACCCCCAGCACTCGGGCACACGCGGGGGCACACATGCCCGTGGGCACGCACAGACATAAATAGCCACTCAGTGAGGGCAGGGATTTTTGTCTTTTTGTTCACTGCTCTATCCCATGACTAGAACAATGCCTGGCACTCTATAGATCGATCAATCGATGTTTGTTAAATAGATCGCAATCCAGGAATGCCTCGGTGGCTCAGTCAGGCATCTGCCTTTGGCTCAGGTCATGATCAGGTCCTGGGATCGAGCCCCCATCGGGCTCTCTGCTCAGCGAGGAGCCTGCTTCTCCCTCTCCCTCTGCCCCCCGCCGTGCTCACACTCTCTCTCTCTCTCAAATGAATAAGTAAAATCTTTTTAAAAAATCAATCAAAATCCATTGTAGAGATGTAGAATCTAGAGGCTCTCGATATTGTTTTCACTTTCCTAACCACATCAGGAGTGGGGACCTTCAGACATTTACTGAGCACCTCAATATGTCACATACGTGATGTAGATAGAGTGCCTGGCACGGCTCGGGGGGACAGCCGTGGCTCTTGTTAGGAGCACAGTGGTGGCGGAACAATGTACGTCCACCCGGGACCTGCTTGACCCACACCCTCGATGGGCCCCCCACGGTGCGCTCTGGGGAAGGAGGGGTCCCCGAGGGAAAGGCTCCAGGCAACTCACTCAGCCCATCCAAGGGCTTCTTGTTCGCCTCGTTTACAGCAGGGGGACTCTCCTGCCCCGACCTCTGCTCCCAGTACCGCTTGCCCCAGAACCTGTGCGCATCTCCTGTTTGCTTTGTCTCTTCGGGACAGCACCAGTGGCATTACCCCGAGAATATCTGCGACATCACTGGAGGGGTGACTGCGAGAGAGTGTCTGAGAGGGTCTCTTGCTGGCGAGGTACTTCGATGGGGCCTCAGCCCGCGGCGCCTTCGAGGCTCTTTCGGCGCCGGACAGTGAAGCAAAACCATCCTTTCCACGTTCCCAAATAATTGCAGACAAATGGTTATTTTTGCTGGTGATCTCTTTACTGGATGGTCTCGGCTAGAAGTCGGAGGAAAGGGCTCTGGCTTGTGGAGGTTAAAGAACGTGTCATTTGTTTGAATGCTGTCAGCTGACTTGGGAGTCCCCCAGGGATGACTGAGCCATGGAGAGTCAGAAGCACGGCCCATCCAGGGACCTCCAGGCCCATTTTGTCGGCCACCCCTCCAGAGTGTCGTCATTGTGGTGACTGAGCCCCAACTCCGCTCAGTCCGAGCTTCACAGTTCCTGGGGAGCAGAGCCCGGGGGCCCTCACGTGGCCCCACGTGGCCTCCTGTGGCCTCCTGTGGCCTCACACCAAGTTGAACAGATGCATCGCTGCCCCCAGCCCCCTCCCGGGGTTTAGAACTCAGAGCCTCGGTTCAAATATACCCCTCAGTGGGCTTCTGCACCTCGGTCACATGATTTGCTTTAAAAAAAAAAAAAAAAAATCAGCGCTAAGCATCTGTGCCCGGCCTTTCTGTACCTGACTTAGAACTGCGGCAGCCGCCGCCTCCTGTCGCCTGGCCCGGTCTCCCTAATTGATGCCAGGTGACGTCTCCCAGTGCAAACAGCACAAACGGAGGGGTTCGTAATGGTGAATCCATAGCCTGACCGGAGCCGTCCAGAAATCTTTTGACACTTAGCCGAGGGGGAATTGTCAAAACAAGACATCCATAACACAGTTCCTGACTGTCTTTTCAAAGGCACTTGGATTTCTGCCAGATTCCAGACAGCCTCGCTTTCCCGGGGGGACCCCGCGGCACAGTGAGGGGATATCTCTCAGCCGGTACTGATGCGCCACAGGACGGGCATTAAATTATTGACCTGACAACTCAAGAGAAGCGGCTTTTGACGGCCGATGGGAAGGGTCGTCTGTTTACAGCGCAGTTCTGCCAATGAATTGTGGTGATCTGCTGGACCGAACGGACTTTGGGGAAGGGAAATGAGTAGCACTTTCAGAGCACAGATGGGGCCGAGGAACTCGTCAGCACTTTCTGTGCAGGAAGCAGCAGGAACAGCCGAGTTTTTGCTTACCCCTTCCGAGGAGCGCTGTCATCGACGGCAGAGTGTCATTGTTTTGTTTTGCGGAGGTGGGGGGGCGGGCTGATTTTCTGCCCCTCTCGTGAGACTGGGGGGCCCCCGCGAGGAGCCACACGCGTGTGTTTGCACTCGTCGGACCTGACCCACAGAAGGTTCTGGTGCGGTGAAATCTAGCTCTCTTGGCCAAACCCTTCCCCTGGGGTCAGACCTGCCCGGGGTCGGCCACCCATCGGAACAGCTCGACCGTCAGGTCTGACCCCGTGGTTGCGACATGATTTGCTCCGGCTGGTGACATGCACTGTCCTGTCCCCACCGAGCGTCAGATGTTGGCCTCGTGGGGGCCTCGTGGCTGTGACAGAGCCCGCCGACGCCCAACAAGGCAGGGGTCTGGTCCCTGGAACCCGCCTTCCTCTAGGCCTGCATCCGACTCCTTACCCGGCTCTTACAGTCTTAATTCCTTTCAATTTCCTGTTTCGAGGCAAGCCCCTCTTTTCGTCCCATCCCCCACTCCTGTCAAGCCACCTTCCCCGATCGCTGCTTCCTGCTGAGGCCGCTCAGTCTCTCTAGCCCCCAGATGTCTCCCCACACCATGCTCCTTTCCCCCCAGCCTCCTGCCTTCTCTCCAGAGTCGACGTTCTTCCAGCTTCTCCGTGGACGCGGAGCATTGCCTCTCGTCCGCATCGGGATAGGGTGGCAGCCCGGGGACCGGGGAGACGGACTGTCCCCAGATGGGCCTGAAACTTCAGAGGGCAGGGTGAGGAAGCTGCCCCTTTCTCCTCCCCACGTCACCCCAGTCAGCACGGATCCGGGACAGAGCCCCTCGCGGGACACCGGGCTTGCCCCTTCCGGAGCCACTCCCGACAAGGGCATGGTACCTTCAGGAAGCTCGTCCTTCCCACAGGAGCCAGGGTTTGGTCACGTGGGCCCGGGGTGCTGTCCCGGGGCCGTGATCCTGTCTGAAGGCGGAGACAGACACTCGGACTGACGTAAATGCTGAAGCAACATTAAGAGCTGTTTCATCTAAATTTTCTTGGTTTTTGATCAGAACCAAAGCACAGGCCAATTCTGGCTGATCCTTTGCCTTCTCCTGTGTTTCTCTGAGGGGTCTGTCACTCGATGTCACAGAGACGGCCTCCCACCATCGCCCGGGTCAGGTCCCCTGGTGAGCCCGCTCCCCGGCCAGGCCCGGCCCCGAGGGGCTCCCTCCCAGGGAACGTGGCCGTGTGCCCGGAGCCTGCCAGGCTGCTGGCCTGGGGCCTTCCTGGGGCTCCCGTCAGGGTAGGGGGGCTGACCTCTGAGCCCCCACTTCCTCACCTACAAAGTGGGGGGAATTGTTGCTTTGCCCACCCCGCTGACTTCTGGTGGGAACAGCACGGGATCGGAGCATGGCACGTTCTGAGCCCACGGATGTCTAGCGGCGTGACGGCTGCCCTTCCTCTGCGTTCCTTCTGTTCTCGCCACGCTGCTGTTACTCGTGATGCCTTGTGCCGGCGCCACTGGGGTGCCCGGCGTCCCCCGCTGCGGGGCTGACCGGCTTCCAGGGCCGGGCACGGCCTCAGAGTCAGGCTTTCTGCAGGCCTTCCACGTTCCCTTGAGTTTGCTTTGTGCTGCTCCAAGACCTCGTGCCCGTGACCCCGGCCTTGGTGCTGCCCCCCCCCCCCCACCGACCTGGCCTTCCTCGCAGGGCCTCCCCCCGCCTCCCTCCGCCCACCCCTCCCCGCCGACCCCAGGGCCAGGCCCCGCCGCTCTTGTTACCTGGCGTCCACTCGGCTGGCTCCGCTCGCCTTCCAGCCTGCGCCCAGCCCAGCTGCCCTTCCTGTGGCTCATGACCCGAGCGGCTGCTGCCAGGTACCCCGCCCTGAACTTCCAACCTTTCCTGGACACCCGTCATCACGGCCGGGCCGCGGCTGGAACGCGGCTCCGCATCTGCACGGAATGCCACCCAGGTGTTCCCTCCGGTTCTGCTCCTCTCCCTTCCCTTCGGGGATGGATGACATCTGGGCTCTGCCGTGAGCCTGGCTCTCTCCGGGACGTTGTGCCGCAGGTGCTGCACGCGGGCCCCCTGCTCGGGCCGCGGGTCCCGGAAGCAGGAATAGTTAGTATCATCGCGCTGCCGGTAAAGGGGCTCCAGATTCGCCCGGGGAGCCTCCCGCACCTCATCTTGCTGAGTCCTCCCCACGCACCTAGGAAGTCTGTATTCGGGGCTTTCACAGAGGGCGGAACTGAGCTCACCATAAAGGAATGGAGGTCGGGCCTCCCTGACTCCCCAAGCCAGCGCCCCTGCCCCCACACCAGACCGCACGACCCCTGTTGCTGCAGATCGTCCGGCCTAACGGAAGGAATATTAGTCACTAATGCCAGCATTGAAGGGCGGAGGATGATCATTTAAGGGCGCCGGCCTGGCTCTCGGCGCGTCTCTGGCTCCAGGGGCAGTGAGCCGCCAGCCTGGAGGAAGCGGGGTCCCTGCGGAGGGTGACAGGGGCGGAGGGTGGAGCAGAGGGGAGAGGGGGACAGGAGGTCTGTTGAGGGGACAGAGCCCACCAGAGCAGCCCAGGAGGGTTCACCCTCCAAAGGAGAGAAGAAAGCCCCGGGATGGGTTGAGTGCCAGGCGAGAACAGAACCAAAGTCAGAACATCAGAGAAGACTTCTGCTCAGGTTTGTAATGAAAGCGCTGTTTGCAGAACTGTGGCGTGAAAGAGGAGCGGCAGGGGAGGGGAGAGGCTGTCCGCGCCCCTCTCCCGGGCCAGCTGAGCTTCAGGCTGGGGGCAGGAAGGCTGCCGGGGGGGCCCACCCCACGCTGCCTCGCACTCAGCTCCCGCGTGGGGTCCCAGGGGCCCCCGCCGTTCTGCGCCCTCCGGTCCGAGACTCAGAATGTAAATATGTTCACCTCTTCTGGGTATCTACTCTTTTCTCAGCTTATTTGCCCAGTAATGGGATTAAAGGGAACATTTACATGAACTTTGGAAAACAAATATTCCAGTTTTGTCTTTTCTCCGGCTCATTCCCCACCTCAGCTCAGGTGTTTGTTGCAAGAAATCTGTTTGATCGGGGAGAACCCACTGGTTAATGCATAAGCAAATGTCACCTGTCAATGGGCACCAATGGGAAAAACCCAGCCAGCCGCGGGAGTCTTTCCTAAATGTCTAAGCTGGAGCTCCGGAGGCCGTTCGCGGTGGGAGAGGTGATCGCGAGAGCTAACGGTGTAGGTACGCGGGGGACAGTCACAAGCAGCCAGTGCCGCTTTCCTGTGATCTGATCAGGAGACTTCAGATAACACTGCCCTTTGCATCCCCCTCCCTGCTACCCCGTCACCCCTCCTCTCCCACTGTGCCTAGCCCCACGTCCCCTACAGCTGAGCGCCGAGGGGGAAGTGGTCTGTGCTATCTGCTCTCACTCTCCCAAGAAAAGACAGAGTCCATGTTCCTCCTCCTCCTCTCCCCCTCCTCCTCCTCTTCCTCTTCCCCTTCCTTGTCCTCTTCTTCCTTCTCCTCCTTCTCTTCCTCCTCCTCTTCTCCTTTTTCCTCCCCTTCCCTCCTCCCCTACTCCTCCTCCTCTCCTCTTCCTCCTCCTCCCCTTCCTTCTCTTTCTCTACCATTTCTTCCTCCTCTTCCTCTCCTTTTTCCTCCCCTTCTTCTTCCTCCTCTCCTTCCTACTCCTCCTCCCACTTCCTTTCGTCCTCTCCTTCCTCCTCCTCTTCCTCCTTCTCTTCCTCCTCCCCCTTCCTGTCCCCTCTCTCTCCCCTTCCCTTTCCTCCCCTGCCCCACCCTCCTCCTCTTTCCCTCCTCCCCTCCCTCCTTCACCTCCTCCTCCTCCTCCCCACCCTCCTCCTCCTCCACCTCTTCCCTCTCCTCCCCACCCTCC